>OW203767.1:32133675-32532054 GCA_934045905.1 Leuctra nigra | reverse complement strand
CGTATCGCCGAGCACGCAGCAGCGACACGGAGTGGCTGGAGCAGGAACTAGTGACATGATATAACATGTTACGTTGCAGAGTGCGTTCCTATTGCACGTGTTGCGCTCCAAGCGGAGCGGAGTGTTCGTGGAAGCCGGAGCGTATCGCCGAGCACGCAGCAGCGACACGGAGTGGCTGGAGCAGGAACTGGACTGGCGAGGATTGCTGATTCAAACCCGACCCAGTGGACTACTTGCATCTTCTCAAGAGGAACAGATCCAAGGCCTTCTCAGTGAAAGCTTGTCTGAGTCCCACACAACATCCCAAGCAAGTGAGTACATGTTAAGACGGCTGAGCATTGTGCGTGGCCTAGAAGAGCTTTTAATCGATTTTTATCAATATCTTTTACCAATCTAATAGTTAATAAAATAAGGCTTTGTTAGAGTCTTCAGAACAGTTTGTAACAAGTTGGCCTATCTAGGTTAGAAAATTAACTTTAAAAATAATAATGTTTGCTTGAAATAGGTTTAAAGAATGAACAAGCTTGTAGCATGGCATTCTTAGAGTCAAGGTTAACTGAACACAAAGTAATTAATTAGAATCATTATGTAAACTTACAATCTTAAAATTCAACAGCAATCAAAATATAGACAAAAATATAACGAGCAATCAAATAAGTTTAACAATGTGCAATTATATCAAGAAAGTGAGTGAATCCATATAAAAAGTATGTGACCTTACCTAAATTGTGATGTCACCACGTAATAACAAGTGAACCAGTCATTGTGATAACGCTACAAAACCAGTCAGCCAGACTAGTTTTCAGTGATTCCAAGAAAAGCATGGGCCTACGTGCAGAAAGAAAGTCGTTTCGCGGGCTTTAGAAATGACAGAATGCCTAAAATTAGCTACCACGTGTACGAAACCAACCAATCATATTCTTTGGCGGTAAACCGAGGTGAGAGGGTATAAAAACGTCAAGCTACCAGCCAAACTTGATCAGTCGGAGTTTTCTCAGAGCAGTGAGACCTGCCTCGCGAACCGTGAAGCCTTGTGCACGCAACATAGTATAATTTCAGCGAGACAGTGCCGATGTGATCGAAGGTAAACATTAAAATAACATTTTTGTGTAAACGTCAACCCAGTAAATTCAAACTTCAAGCCTAATGCTGAGGCAAATAATATCGCATTAAGACAATTTCAAGTTACAAGTGATCAACTGAACAGTTTCCAACATTAAAGTCAGTAAATGTTAAAGTATAAAAGTTAGTGAATTGCAACTCCGGGAGAAACCGACGAGTCTGCAGCCACGAACGTCATCAGCCTGAGCCAACTTGATCCAACTGCTCGAGGAGGTCACTCCTTGTGCACGGACTGCTGGACGTCCTGGTAACCAAGGGGTTATTAGACAACATCATCGCATCGCAGCTGAAGGAGGTGACATATCCAGTCATTTCATTCTGCTGGTGGACTGGAGTTCACGGGACACACTACGCAAGAGTCAACGCCATCCACTTGTTTACGCGGAAGTAAACAAACCAGACGACATCATCACTACTGCCGACGTATCGAACGTAATATTGTTTTCATAATTTTTGTTTGCTCTTTTCACATCAATGAACATTTATTTTCTCTGTAATAAACAAATTATAATATTGCTGATTCTTTGTGTTCTACCCTCTGAGCCAAATCCCGCAGGTTTCAAGTTCAATGAAAATAATTCCATAGTTTGGAATGGGTTATTAGTTTTATTTGTCCTACAGACGTTTGGTGCCATATGTTTACTAATAATCGGGCACTAAACGTCTGTATGACAAATAAAGCGAATAAACCATTCCAAACTACTATAGGAAATCGCTCTGCGTAACGCGTTGATGAGCGAGCACGAATACGCGCAACACCTCGAACCGAAATTGTGTCTATCGAAAATGTCATTAAAAGCCAATAATTCTTGAATTTCGTCACACTTGTATAAAAATCTAAAAAATCTCCAAAAGCATGGTCCCAATAACCATGAAAAGTTTTTAGTTGATCGATTATTTATGATTGAACGGTTCCTTGTTAATTTTCAAAAATCACAGGATCTCGTTCTAAAAATATGCCTGGGACCACTCATATGATACAATTGTGTGTACACAGTATCAGATCGATCTGTTGAACGGTCATTATTATTTTCATATCGATTGCAAATTTCTGCTCTAACTACCTTGCCTTGAACTGATTGAATTTGACAGCCAATACGCAAAATGTCCGTAAAATGTCAATAACTTCTGGATTTAACATAGACTGGGATCGGTTTGTAAGAAATGTGTCTCCTTCTCATGAGTGGTGCACCAGGGTGTTAAAAGCTGCCAACAAAGATATTCTTACTCAGAAAAACATGCTGCATCCGAAAACCATTGTTGGCACTTTCAATTTTGTGTTTAAACCCCCCAAAACCCCCCAAAACCCCCTCCCAAAACACGATTTCTGCAATTCTGAATCCTAGTACATAAGTTGGAAGATAGTTGTCCTAAAATTAATTTAAAAAATGTGTTTTGTAGAGAAAAGATTAAAGAAGAACTCTGCTAATTCAGAATTGTCAATTCGTATCAAATTGAATCCAAAAATTGCCCTTCAAACCGCTTCAAACTCACATTTTTTAGTTTTTGCGGAGCACCAATTACGTATACCACGTGATTGCAACTAAACGGTTTAAGATTTAGTTTTGAAACTTTCCCAAAAACATCATTAATAATGTGTGGCCATGATGCAGTTGACAGATCTAGTGTACATATTTTATTTGTTGAGTTATACTTGAAAGAAGACGGCGAAGTCATTTAATCTCAACTTTCAGTGCTGTGCTAGCTGATCCCGCGTAACCAATCACAGAGCTTCTAGAGGTGGCGTGTACCGAGAGTGGGGGGGAAACCTGCCTGTCTGGGTCGAGCGTGATTCGCTGTGCCTCTGCTTCTTTACCAATATTATGTGAACAAAATATAATTTGTTGAATGTCATGGTGAGTTTGACATGTGTAGGTGAATATTCACTTCCTAAAACATATTGATTTAGTATTGATTATAAATTGTGATGATAAGTACAGTGAATCAAGGCCGGATAACACACGTGCCTTCAATAGGTAGTCAAAACAATGTAATTATTAATTAATTACACCGTCCGCTCTAAAGCTATCAAGTAGATTTTGGTTCAAGGAGGAAATTGTTTGGCTAAATAGTCGTATTGTTTTCTTCATAATAAACTTTCGAGACGACCATGCAATGCATATTCTGCAACAATGCAGGCCAAGAAGACATGCAAAATGTTTCTGAAAAGGGTAGAGAGAGAGTTAGAGATTGTCTCCAATTTAGAGAGGCAGTTCATGATATCAAATATTCTCCCCAGTTTGTTAAAATTAAAAATGTTCTGTCGGAGACAACCCAATGGCACAGAGGATGCTACTCTGATTTAACTAAGACAAACATTCATCGCCTCGTCGCAGAAGTAGTGAAGAGTCCAGATTTTCAGCAAATCACTGCATGTTTTGTAGAGAACCGAATTGAAAAATGAAAAACTAGTAAATGTTGAAACAAATTCTATGAGCATTTTGGAAGACGCAAAACACCACAGGTCAATTGGAGTAGACCTAGATGGTACAATAGGGAATATATATGCAAATGTTTTTTAATTCGGTTCAATTTTTCACATTAACAACATAAATGCTTGTAAAACACACTATTTTCAAACTCAAAAGTGTACATTTTATTCATAAATATGACATTTAAATTCCGTTGACATTTTGGCGGGAAAACAGTATTGCTGACATCCATGCTGACATTACACCTAACGTGTGATGTCATATTTTATTGTAACCATGGCAACATCATTGTTGGTTGATAAAAATGACATGTCATTCGTTAGGAAATGTCAGGAATACTATTTTCCCGCGTTAACTGCGATTTCAATTTCACATTAAGAATGAAAATTTACCCTTTTAAGTGTGAAAATAGCGATGTTTTACCAACAAATAATTATGTTATTATTTTGGAATATATTCTTTAATAAATGTATGCATATTCTCTATCATGACGCTCTTGAGGCTAAATATCACTTAAAGTGCTTGGTATATTTTCGAAGAGAAGTGAAGAGAAACAAGATCGTTTCAAGCAACAATGGGAGCAATAACGCCGTAAATCAAAATTGCATTGCACTGATGCTTGCACTTTGTTTCGGTCATGAATGTTCCTGTGCCAGGAAGACGATAGTATGTATAGTGTGTACAATAGAAAAGTTGTCTGAAACAATTGTTCCTCTCAGTTGTATAGTTACATAATAAGATGCAGGTAATATTTTGCAACATTTGTCGAGCACTAGATGTCTAGTTACCACAAGTCAAAGTTGCATTAATGTATTAGATCAAGATGAAGACGACAGTATGTAGTGTGTAAAACAGAAGAAAAGTAATGATTGAAACAATATGGTTCCTATTAACATATTCTTGATAGGGATATTTCATCCTGTAGTAGTTTATTTTTAGGTAATGTCAACAGTTTCCTATTCAATATGGTTCCTATTCAATTGTAGGTGGAATAAGATTCATAGGTAATATCGAGGGTAATATTTTGCAATCATTTGTCCAGCATTGTGATTTATAGTTACCGCAAATCAAAGACGAATTTCACTGATCATGTGCCAATGTATTAGATCAAGATGGAGATGATAGTATGTAGTGTGTAGCAGAAAAGTATTGATTGAATCAATATGGTTCCTTTGTAAAATAAGATTTACCGGTGGGTATATTTTTTAAATTAATAATATATCTAGAATGTAACTAATTGTTTACGGACCTGTTTACGGAGGTACGGACCTTTTTTAAGTAAATATCCCAATAAATAAGAATGAACTTTGTTTCCTGGTAAATGAATTGCCAACCCGCCACTGAATAATTCTCTAGCGTGATTGTGACCTTCAGGCAGCCGACCAATCAGCGGAGCGCGTTACTCGCAGGCGACACGCTAGGCGCTGGCTGAGAGATCCGTTCACTTGTCTTTCCGAATTTATTGGGATCAAAATATTCGCACAATTCTCTGTATGAAAACTTCATTGCATTCAACAAGTATTGAGGTTACACATGCATTTTTATTTTTTACTTTACGTTCAGTAGTTTTCAATATACGGCCTTGCACAAATGGATGCAATCATTTTTTCTGCCGCTTGTTTATTGGTGCACCCTGATTTCGACCTCAGTAATAAATTTAGTCGCATTTTTGAAGTAGCCATTTCATTAATTAGTCTTTGCTGAATATTTCTGTTTTTTTTACTTCTCTCTAGAGTATATATTGTGGATTCTGTGATTATATTTCTTTTGGGCTACCGAAATCAAACCTTAATGAGATTTAAGGGTGAAATAGTAAAAATGGAGACTGCCAACAATGTTTTTCGGATTCAGCATGTAAAAATCTATAATATTCACTTTGTTGGCAGCTTTTAACACGTCGGGCCAAAAAGTTATTATTTTTTAGTTTCTTGCCCAGTCTAACACCGGGGTCGTTCCAGGCCAAAACCACAATTGAATTTTCATCTACATCTCCGATTTTGACGAAACTTGGCTGATTTGTTGATCATCCAAAAGAAACACATGGCTCTTTCAGCGTTTTTATTTAAATCACGTCGTTTGGGAAATATGGCCCCCCCCCCCCCCCCAAAAAAAAAAGTAAATTTTGAGTCGGAGGCCATATGGTTTAGAATTAATATCTTTATAACCGTTTAACTTAGAATGTTAATCTTTTTTAACAACTGAAGGTTATCTAGTGGAGCGGTCGCTCCACCCAGCCAAGTTGTACTGTACACTCACACTCACTCAAAATACCGTAAATGCCTTATAAACTGAGGAGCAGACCAAACATTTTACTGTAAGCAACAACATGGCATTTTCGGCCAACTGGATCTTAAAATTGGAAAATCTCACATTGTTGCAAAATATTTTAATTTCGAGCTATGGCCCACCCCACCCCATATACCAAATTTGGTAACAATAGGTTATGCCATTTGCGAGCTAGAGGGCCGTGAAAACAGTTACTTTGACAGCGCTACAGTGAAAACAGTGAAAACAGTTGTAAAAATAAACTGAAAAAAGGAGTGATATCCCCATAAAAAAACACTCCGTGTAAAAATACCAGCCAAGTCTCTTAAACTGAAAAAAATATAGGAAATCTAAAAATTCAGCACTGAAAAGTAGTGATATCAAAAAATTGGCCAAGTCAAAAATTTTCAAACAATACTTGGCGCATCGTATTTTTAGTGCTTTATAGATAATTATTATATGTATGGTTAAGTATATTTGATTTACGGCCTTCTTCTATACTATTTATTAGGGGTGTTCAACGATTATTAATTCGATTTTCCTAATTTAAATCGATTAATAATCGAATGAAATCGTATTGATATCATCATGCTCAGAGGTCATCATATTATCATCTTTTACGGCAAAATTAACCTCAACAATGAAATATGTCCGGGAAGTCAGTCATTTTTACTTCAAAGAAGCTGTAATGTTCTGTAATGAATTTAATCATCACTGATAAATGGTAATGCGAATTAGAAACACACACTGAAACTTGGGAAAATACACACAAACATAAATGTATCACTAAAATATTACGCACACAAAGAAAAATGTTGACAGAATGAAGGCATTGTTAAGTGGAACCATTTTCAAGGCGGCAAATTAAAATTGATGTAATTCGATTATTTGTAATAACATCGATTAATCGTTTTGAATGTCATAATCGATTAATCGATTCGATTAAATCGTAATCGTGAACATCCCTACTATTTATAATGCACGATGCGCAAAGTATTTTTTGAACATTTTTGACTTGGCCAATTTTTTGATATCACTACTTTTCAGTGCTGAATTTTTAGATTTCTTATATTTTTTTCAGTTTAAGAGACTTGGCTGGTATTTTTACAAGGAGTGTTTTTTATGGTTCTATGTTCTAGAACATAAATTAAAAATTATTCCAGCAAAAAGTAAAAAAAGTTGGGGAGTCACCAAATATTGACTTTAAACGGCCCCCCCCCCTAAAAAAGGAATTTTTTACTATTTAAAAAAAATATTTCTTAAAGCTAATTTTATTGTTTACATACATGACAAGTTGTGGAAGGGCTTCTTTCTTTGTTTGGAAGATATATAATTAAATATGGGTGAAGGCCCTGTGAAATACATACCTAAATTACGTTAAATAGGCACATTATGTTTATTTCAATCAAATTGTTTAGTAATGTTGCCCTCCCATACACTTATTTTTCAAATTCAGATTGACCAGAAGTTTTGAACCAACTATGCACCCTTTTGTACCCTTATTTCTCCCCTAACCATAATAATTATTTTCATATGAAATTGGGTCGCTTAAAATTTAAATCAGTAAAACATATTGATTTATCTACTTCTGAATAAATAGGACTTTTGTTTCATTTCTGTACTTTTGTTTTTACACGTGATTAGGTATATTTGACCCGTACCCTAAACAAGATAAAGCATGGGGCGTCAACTTAAGGTGCTACAAGCGCGAGCGATTTTGTCGCTTATTCACAGGCACTTTTTTTGGATAATATTGGAGACAAAATAGGTTGACGAAATTATATGAAATTTTAATCATGATTAGATAAAATACAAACTTATAGGGTTATCCCTTGGTACATTTTTAAATTTTTGCTTCGTTAATTAGTACTAATTAGTTTTTTTTTTGAAAAATTGTATATTTTCTTGCCTCAATGTGAGCGGTATGAAATTTAATTTTTAAAAGTGCCAAGTGATCTTGTCTTAAGTTAAGTTTGTATTTTATCTATTATTATTTTTATTATTATTATTACAATTTCAGCTTGGGCAACATTGGCCGGTGGCTGAAGCAATACAGAGTTTGTTAAGTTAATACAAATTACATACATGGCATAATAATAAAGCAATTAAATAGTAATGTATTCATTTTTTTAACCCAACGGCTGGTGTCATGGATACCTCGGTTCTCGTCAGATCACCGAGGTTAAGCAACATCGAGCGGGGTCAGCTGTTGGATGGGTGACCATTCAACTCTGTCCTGCCAGTTGCTGCCGTTGGGCCAGAGAGACTGGGGTGTTTGGGGGTTAGTGTAACGACACCCCTCCACCTGATATCAGTCTCTCGACGGGCGTTACACCGTCCTTGGGATGGGACGTTAAATACCAGCAGAGCGCAGGGAGCTAACGACTCACTCGCTTGACATCCCCAGTTACGAATCCTCAACCAACTTCACCTCCTATATAATGGCGCATCGTCAATGGAGTAGAGTTGTTGAGGCGGCAATAGGACTACCAGTCCTGTAACGCCATTAAAAAAAAATATATATATTATTTAGACTAACTTATTATTCAAGAAATCAGATCTAGAATTCATCGGAGAGTATTCTCCAATTGGGCAGCGTCAGGTAGGGACTCCATCTTCTTCGCTGGCAAGCGGTTCCAGAGCCGACAAGTTCTACCCAGGAATGAGTGCAGACCGATGTTCTTCTTGTAGCGCCTTAGATTTAGTTTGAGGCTAATCATGATTGAGGCTAATCCTGATTAAAATTAGAGATCAATTGGTTAATGCTTTGGTCTCCAGTCGTATCAGAAATTTCATAGTACTGAGCGGTTCTGTTGAATTACCGATATACCTAATTAACAACGCAAGAAGCAAAAATGAAAGAGTGGTATACTAATATACAACAGACTGACCATGTGAACATCCTGTCAAAGTTACACCCACTTATGAATCAATTTTTCTCTCTCAATTTTCTAAAACGGCTGATCGCTTGCACCTCCTTCACGCTTTCACAGAAGTTAGACTTACAATTTTATTTGAAAGGAATTTTCCCCCTTTTTGCACCATTATTTCTGATTTATACCTTAACCCGTCACTGTAATTTTAAAATTAATGAGTTGATCAATTTTGGCAACCATTTAACAAACAAGTAGTTTAGTAGTTTAAGTAAAACTTAATATCAATTTAATACAGCAAATATGTATGTTTCAATAATCTACATTGTACATCCCTGTGATGAGAATTTGTTTCGTTATCTGTTGACATTTTCTTCTCCGCAGAAGTAACAAAACTTCCTTTGAACGGCCTTAGGACATTTCCTAAAACGATGTCCTTCTTCTTTACAATTCCAACAAATAGGGGGTGTCGCTTGTTGTATGGCAGCCACTTCCGATACTCGACCCTGTTTCCCGATGTCTTGGTACGCCAGGTCAGGCTCTAATAACTGGTTGAGAGCCGTCGGTGGGGGTCGAAATTTGTCAATTCTGAGTTTGCTCTCTTCTAATCCACGGACTAAATCCAATAGCTCTACTGTTTTGGTGGGGATGAGTGCCAATCTATCCGCATAGTATGGGAGGATATTTTGTCTGAGAATCTAGAGCTTCTTTTCTTCTGAAAGAGATTCGGGAAGTCTTTTAAATAAGTTTGTCATAATAGCAATGTAAATATTTATTTTCTCTTCGGCTCCTTGAGTTCTCGCCTAAATCTCATTCAAAAGGTTGTCTTCATAGTCAAAAGGTTGGAATTCTCTTTTGAGTAAGTGGGTGAGATCTTCCCACGAATTAATGTTCGCGCGGTTTGACCAGGAGGCCAATTCTTGAGTTTTCATGTTTTGAAACCATGTGTGGTTTCATTGTTTAAAACGTAAAAAAGTTGACAACTATTGCTTAGTCTTCAACTTTTTTACGTTTTAAACAATGAAACCACACATGGTTTCAAAACACGAAAACTCAAGAATTGGCCTCCTGAACCATATTATGGCCGAGCCGGTGAACAGATCTATAGCCGATGACCAAAGTTCTTCATTGGATAGGTTCCTCGCTTCACGCAATTCTTCAATACGTTCCAAAAAAGCGTTCACGCTTAGTCCTCTGCCGTCACCAGAAAAGGTAACACCCCATTTAATAACTGGGATCTGCTTTCTTACTGGTTTGACCTGGCCCTCGTCTTCAGATTTCTTCTTGCTCTTCTCAAGCTTGACCGTTAACTCCTCTACTTTCTTGCGCAATTATTCCTTTTCTTCATCTCCACTCTCTTCTTTATCTCCTGTTTTTTCTTTTATCTTGTCAAAACATGCAAGTGTTCTTTGTATAAGCTTCGATTTTGCCTTAATCTCTGCAGTCTGTTCCTTGGTAAGCAAAATTCTTTCCAAACGCCTGAGTACATGACCCAACCTCACGTCTAGACGTTTGAAATCAGAGTCTGCTTTTGAAGAACCTTTATAGGTTGTAACACCCAACTCTAATTCAGTAACTTTAACTTCGCATATCTCCAATTCTTCTTTGAAATCCAAATTAGTGTCTCTAGGGCCAAGTGAGCGTCATGCTTTTTCCGTTTTCAAAAATGAAGCCATAGCTTTCTTCATGGCTTCAGCCGTTGACAACTCAACAACGCCCCGTATGCGTAATTCATACTCAAGCTCATCTCTCAGAAGCCTTGAATAATCCTTAATTGAGACACGTATGAGAAGAGGAATACTTTAGAAGGACAAAACAAAATCCCTCCAAAACTAATCCACGTTGGGCGCCATTTTATAACGTGTATAACCCGATATCTGCTAGGTTCCCATTAGTTAAGGAAGAAAGGGGAGGGGGGGACAGTTCGGGATAGGAGGCGGCTTAAAAAAACACATGACATAACCCATAAATCACCATCTAATATGATAAACAGTTCAAACTGTAATTACGGATGACAATGATCTCCAATGTTTCACAAGAAATAATCAAAATGAGATAATGAGCAGTCCAAAATGACATAATTATATTCTAAACAGCGGCCGGCATGTAATACAAATAAAGATACATAATATACAAATAATTGGCCTTGTAAACAATAAAGATACAAACTGTACACGCTAGTGCCTAATTTAATCACAATTACAACTCTATTGATACGCGTGATCAGCCTGAGAATGCACATGAGGTAACCACCTAATGCCAAAGAGGTATTCCAACAAACAAATGTTCTTGTTCACTAAAAGTTCCGTGAAACGTGCGTGAGAGTACGGTACCTTATACAGTTCTTCCAGCTTCCTTTAGTGCACCACAAGCCTCCCAGACACTCGGTAATATTGTACACTCTCTTGCCATGGCTACATCGAGAGGAGAAACCTGGGCTCTCAATCAAAACAACTGTGATGTCAACGCCAGCACACTGTCCTCTAGAATGTTCTCTAATATTTCCCAGCCGCCAAGGTTGGTAGGGGTACCTAGTCAGCGAGCTGAAGAGAGGGGAGGGGTAGGCTACCAGCCATAGACGAGGGGTTGAAGGTGGAAGGAAGGGGGGGGGGGGGGGGGGGCAGCTAGAAGATTGTCAACACGTGACAATATACGATTGCACACTCAATACTAAGAAGAACATACAACAACATACACTCAACGAACATATACACTCACACGACACAAGAATAAAATCACACGTTCACACAACAAACTATAGAACAATTAAACAAACACAAAAAAACTCAAAATATATCAAATGTAAGCTTTACAACAAACTACCTGAAAACATAAAAAATATTACAGATATTAATAGATTTAAGTATTTACTCAAGACATTTCTAGTGCAAAAGGCTTATTATTCGCTAGAAGAATATATGAATGAATGTAATAATGAATGAATGGAACCATGTATATTGAACGATCGACTATTTAACATAGAAACTGTACCTACTCTTAGCATTAAAAATAGAAAATAATTTTAACATATTAGCAATATTTTAGCAATATGATATTCCATACACCCTACACAAAGCATATCTATGCTTAAGGGTCTCATCATTGTACCTACTTGTACCTTGTCTAAATTGGACTAAACATAAGAAAGTTGAAAACCATTGTTATCGGGTATATTTAGCCACCTGACAACACCTAACCAAATAACAAAGTGCTGCGATCATCCCTTAGGGGTGAATTTTGGGCCCCAATCATGCATGGATTGACTTTCATGCTAGCTGGTTAGCTAGTTAGTTAGTTAGTTAGTTAGTTAGTTAGTTAGTTAGTTAGGTCGCACGGTCAATTTGTTTGCCCATTTCCACAGGTTGATCGGTATGTTCTGGAGAGTTGAAATTTGGCAGACATAGAGTCATATTTATAGCGGTGCCCTTTGAAAGAAAATCTGGAAAATTTTGACCGGAAGTGAAGTTATTACAATTTAAAATTTTAAATATTTTAAAAGTCAAACGGGTCCATCGAGAGTTTTGAAATTTGGCAACATTAAAGACAATGTATTGCTAGACACTCCACTTCAAGAAAAAACAAAAATTTCCAACCGGAAGTGGAAAATTATCAATATTTACGTTCCGCTCTTCTTCTTTGATACACTAAACAGCGGCTCTAATTTCGATCGGGCTGATAGCTCAGTTAGGAAGGCAGCTGGCTTAGACTTCTGCGTAACGCGTTCGATTCCCGATCCCGGAAAACTTTTTTTTTCATATATTATTTTTTAATTTGTATAAGCGATGATACCTTCATGGATATATATTCAAATAAGAGGTCCAGGGATGCTGTGTAGATCATCAATAGACCGAAACATCGCAATCGCGGCACGCCAGTTGCCATCGTGAGCACTGAAGATATCAGGGAAACAGAAATTACGCGCACGTCGTTTTACGTTCCACTATTCTTCTTTGATACTATACAGACCGCTTTGGTTTCTGTGTGGCGAATTGGCTCGATCACATGAGGCATGAGACTTCGAACACGGCGTTGACGGGTTCGATCCCCGTAACAAACGTTTTATTTTTTATCTTTTTATTTACTTAAAAAATGTTTAACCTTCTTGTGTATATATTCAAAAAGTTAATCCGAATACATTCAACGATTACATAGCTACTCTTTTTAATATTAAACTCATTGGACTCGAATAATGATTGTCAATGTACACCTTGTACGTAAAGTTCGTGGTCATGCTAATCAACAGAATCTTGGTGGCTCAGTTACTAAACTATAAACCACACAAAAAAGGCTCCATTACTGGGTGCATTAGGTTGTCAAAGCTTTTAATTTATCAGAATTATTTAATAATGTAAAATCAGTTAATTAAGTATAAATAGAAAAAGAGTTAATTTGTCAATATTGGTGGCTCAACAAGAAACAAGAACATTACGAAACAAGAAACCACACAAAAAGGCTCCATTACGTGCATCCATTACGTTATCACAACTTTAAGTTTCTAAAATAAATTTAATTATTTTAATTATGCTAATTTGTCAATCTTGATGGTTCAGTTACGAAACAAGAAACCACACAAAATGGTTCCATTACTAGGTTTATTAGGTGTTCACAACTTAGTCAAAATTATTTCATTATTTCAGATGTTGTAATCTGTCAATCTTAGAAGCTCGGCTACAATAAACAAGAAACAACTCTAAAGGGTCCATGCAAGGTGTATAGGTGTGTAAAACATTTAATGGAAATCTGTGGGTGTGAGAGATTTAAATTTCATTTCATCATCCAACAATGCTTACGTTAAAAAGTTAGAATAATAAAACGCTTTTAAATTATCACGATTTATTTCCAAACTGTGAGTCAAAGTCTCATCAAGTGACATTGTTTAATTGAAATAAACGAAACTGAAACTGATGTTCATCCTAATCTGACACTAATAAAATAAACATTGGTTTTGATGCGAACGTTATATACGGAAGTGGTCTGGCTTGTTTACATCGGCAATACAATAATATTTTTCAAGTATAGGCAATAGCACGAAGTAGTTTCCTGGTTTGAAAATATGAAAATATTCTCTTCCACAGCAACATCACAAAACAATATAATTATCACTAAATAAGAACAGTAGACTAATTAAAATGTAAGCTAGATAACTGTATACAAGTACCTATAGAAGAAGACAACAATAATAAATGGACATCGGTCGTATTTGCCATGAACAAAGGTAAACATTAAGTTGACCTGTCGGAGAGAGGCAGATTGCCTTCCAAAAACCATAGGATTTTATTTAAAATGTGTTGTAAACATCTGTAAGCCTGCACGCTTTACCAATTAAGTTTATATGACATAAAAAAGTGAACTTAAGAGAATGTAAAAATGAGGAAACGAATCTGCAATCATCTATCTTTCGTGTACCTTTCAGTTTACCAAGTGGCGACAAATATGTAGTACGAGATGAACGTACAAATTCCGGTCTACACCGGATCAATACACTTACAATTTACGTTATTCACATGACTCAAAGTTGTGAACTTTTAACAAATTATAATTTGATATAACTCAAATTCAACCAAAAGAAATTGAAACTTTCGTTATACTAACTTCGGTTCTTTGAAAGAAAAACAGAAAACTTTAGACAAGAAGTGACGTTGTTGGCGTTAACTGTAATGATAGGTAACACTTAATGATCAGTGAAAGCTGCTATAAACTTATACCCCATATGACATGTTGTACAACTAGGAAAACGCTCTGAGTAACGCGTTGATGAGCGAGCACTGATACGCGCAATACCTCGAACCGAAATTCTGTTTATCGAAAATGTCCTTAAAAGCCAATAATTCTTGAATTTCGTCACATACTTGTACGAAAATCTCCAACAATTCCTAAAATATTGGTCCCAATAACCACGCAAAGTTTTAAGTTGATCGATTGAACCTTTTTGATTGAACGATTCCTTGTTAATTTACAAAAATCACAGGATCTCGTTCAAAAAATATTTAAACGGTCATATCAGTTTCATATTAATATACGTTTGAAAGTTTCTGCTCTAACAACCTTGAAGTGAAGATCCGAAGATGCCGTGAAATGTGAAATTCGAGAAATATGACAGCCAACACGCAAAATATCCGTAAACTGTCAATAACTGTTGAATTTAAACACAGTTTAGTCTGAAAATTGTCAAAAATACAGATAATGTTGGACCCGATGACCATGCAAATTTTTAAGTTGATCGGTCAAACGGTTCTGGTTTAAATTTCAAAAAGCACATGAAATATTTTTTTAAATTTTAACCAATGGGACGATTTGGCTGAAAATTCGTAAAATAAGAGACAATCTTGGTCTTAATGACCATGCAAAATATAAGGTTGATCACATTTGTCGAAGACCATTTTCATTTTTCAGCCTATCAGGAGATGTTTATTTAAATTTTAACTTGGGGTCAGCAAACAGAGAAGGTTGTCTCCACATGTGTGCAAAATTTCAGGTCGATCGGTGAAACGGTGCGATTTCTATTGCTCCATTTAGCAGACAAAAAAAAAAAAAAAAAAACAGAGGTCCGTGTCAAACGAGTCAAAAGGAGACGCTCGCTTCGCTCGCTCAAAAACAAAAACTTGTAAAAAAACTGCCAAGCACCTTCCCATTTAAAACAATTGAGATCTGAAAGAAGGGCCAAGGAATAATTGTTTAAACATTTTCGCACTTAAAATTCGTGAAATCATTTCACCCAGTTACTGCCGCCAAGCACAACACTATAAACCTAACGTTGTGTCCAAATTTGATGAATACAATCTAAGTAAACCATCATTGTAAACTTTAACAAAATTATAAAAATTAAAAACGACTTAGAAAATAAATTTAAAATCGAAATTAAAAAAATTAAAAATAAAGCTTGGCGCATTGAATTTGCATCGACCATGAAGACTTCTTCTTTCTTCTTCTTCCTACTTTCTGTCTTTCTTCGGCTCCTTTATCGTCATCTTCTTTCTTATGTTGCCTTCTTCTTGACACAATGCTCCTAGATTTATTTTTAATTTTTTTCATTTCATTTTAAATTTATTTTTTTCAGTCGTTTTTAATTTGTATAATTTTGTTAAAGTTTACAATGATGGTTCACTTAGATTGTATTCTTCAAATTTGGACACAACGTTAGGTTTATAGTGTTGTGCTTGGCGGCAGTAACTGGGCGAAATGATTTCACGAATTTTAAGTGCGAAAATGTTTAAACAATATATTATTGCTTGGCCCTTCTTTTAGATCTCAATTGTTTTAAGTGGGAAGGTGCTTGGCAGTTTTTTTTAAAGTTTTTGTTTTTCTACAACATATCGTTATCTTCATCTGGATCCAAAGTCTCTTTCTGTTCTGTCAGGTGTCGTATCGCGCGATCAAGGTGAAATGCTTCCCACTGCTGTCCCTGCTGCTAGCTGCCAACTTGACTGCGCTGGACTACTTGAGTCTGGACGCAGAGGGCAATGAACTGCCGGTGCTGCAGACGCTGCCCATGAGCCAGGTCAAGGTCGAGGTCATCAGTGTCAAGTGGCTGGACCCGCACAGCACGCATGCGCTACTGAAGTGGATGACCTTGAACCAGTACAAGCTCGTGCAGAGCGCCAACAACTACCACATCTTCACAAGGATATGACGCTATGTGTGTGTCATGTGTCACCCCTTGTACACGCCTGTATGACGCTTTGTGTGTATGTACACTCAGAGATCACAAGTAAATTAATGTCACTTGAAAACCTACCTGCTTGTTTTCAATGTCCACATCCCTCATCAGAGACTCCTCGTGTTAAATGCAGTCACTGTTAGGTAACAATACTTAACTATGTGCCAAGCCTCGTAACTATAAAAATCATAATGTAAGTAAGATATTGTATATCTTAATTGGACGTATAGTTATGCAAATAGGAACTAATCCTCAAAATTAAAAAAAAATAGTTAGACTCTTTTCTGATAGACCGGGACCTAAACTTTAATTTCCAAAAGAGAACCAACCCACATTTGCTGTGTTATCTATATTTATGAAGCATTTTCTATGCAACACAGCCCCATCTATCTAGTGGAGCGGTCGCTCCACGCTAGCCAAGTCGTACGGCGCGCACACACTAATTTAAAAAGGCTGGAGCAACCCACTTTTACTGTAAGCAACAAAGTGGCAATTTCGGCCTACTGGATCTTAAAATTGGGAAATCTCACATTGTTGCGAAATATCTTAATTTCGAGCTATGGCCCACCCCACCACATATACCAAATTTGGGAATAATAGGTTACGCCCCTTAGAGGGCCGTGAAAATCAAGTTTTAGAGCTGTTTTCATAATCAGTAATAATCTCAGTAGTAGGCTGGAGCTAAAATCCGGTAAACAGGTTACAGCTGTAGTGAGGTGACCCTGGTCACACTGTTATAAAATCATTCAATACATTCTCTAATTGGTAACATCTTATTAATTTATTGAAACCATTGATCATTTATTCAATGAGCTATTTAAACTACAAACATCACCTCTTTTATATTATTATTATCTTAATCAAAACATGGGGTAGAATAGGAGACGGTAATGACAGTCTCATCATTACATCATCAACAATTATTATTTAATCAATCATTACTTTGAAACAAGTGTTTTTCTTAATTATTCAAATCAGTTCATTGTATTATTTCAACTAAAAGCTATTTCTTACACCAGAGGAAGGTAAAACAGTTCTCTACTAGGTGGGCCAAATAAGTTTAAATAGTTCATTATTCTCCAGTAGATGGTACATGTGGTCCAGGAGAGAAGTGGTCTTATAGTAAATGGCTAAACTCCATTCCAAATAAGAATGGCAACCTTGAAATCTACTGTCAAGCCATAGATATTTAGCTCAATTTTGAATACGATTTTAATGACTGTATAATATCTGTAATGATAATTATATGTGGATAAGTTGTTTCCAATACATTGCTGGATGACAATCAAATAAAAGGCTTAACTTTATGTTTCAAGGTTGCCATTCTTACAGTGAATGGACTCTACTGACCTCTGCAGTCAAAGCCAGAACATAAGATTACAGTTTGTTGCATGACTATGATGACATTCTAAAAATAGATTTGAGTAAGTCTTCCGGGTACCTCTGTAGGGTCGTGGATGGTTATAAAACAAGAGGTACTTGGTAAAAATCTTCAGTTGTGCAGGCGATCTTGGCAACTCCACTCTTCTCATAACCCAAGGGAGCAGAATCTTACTTGGTTCAATGCAGGCATTCTTGGTTGACCAAGTCGGATAATTGAGCGAGCGTAGCGAGCGTCTCCTTTTGGCTTTTTTGGCACGGACCTCTGTTTTTTTTTGTTTTTTTTGTGTGTTTTTTTTCTGTTACTGACGATATACAAGTCACAGTTTTTCTTTGATCAAGCTGAAATTTTGCACACATGTACTAACCATTTCCGGGCGTTGCCGACCCTAATTTTTTTGAAATCCCCTGATTGGTTCAAATTTAAAAAAAAATATCTTTCGATTGTTTGGTTTGATCAATTTGAAATTTTGACAAGTCATTACCACTAACATTTAACCCAATCATACAAAGTTCAGCCAAATCCTCCCATTGGTTAAAATTTAAAACCATCTTTACTGTGATTTTTGAAATTTTAACTAGAACCGTTTGACCGATCAACTTAAAACTTTGCATGGTCATTGGGACCAACGTTATCTGTGTTTTTGACAATTTTCAGACAAATCTGTGTTTAAATCCAAAAGTTATTGACATTTTACGGACATTTTACTTGTTGCTATGGATCACAGCAACATTGAAGCCTCAGTTCCAATGTTCCAAGGTAGTTAGAGCAGAAACTTAAAAACGCATTATGACACTAATAATCAACAGATCGATATGATATTGTGTATACACACTTATATCATATGAGTGGTCCCAGGTATATTTTTGGAACAAGATCCTGTGATTTTTTTAAATTAACAAGGAACCATTCAATCATAAAGGTTCAATCGATCAACTTAAAACTTTGTATGGTTATTGGGACCAATATTTTTGGAATTTTTGAAGATTTTCATACAAGTCTGTGACGAAATTGAAGAATTATTGGCTTTTAATGACATTTTCGATAGACAGAATTTCGGTTCGAGGTGTTGCGCGTATCCGTGCTCGCTCATCAACGTGTTACTCAGAGCGTTTTCCTAGTATTTTCCAACTTAGATAATTTTAACTTTGATTTTCAAGAAATGTTGATTAATAAAGTGCGATTTCTCTAAGTATAAAGGAGAACTGTGTCTCTTTCCATTTCATCCTTCAAACCTTCTAAAGTTCGTTCACGTTAAGAATATTTTTGACGTTTCGTCGTTCACGTCGTTCATTGGTCGTTCACTTGAACACTGCCCTGTCAATGGCAAGACTTTCTCCTTTGTATTATTGAAATCGTACAAATTATGTCAAATATACAATTTTTAATAGTAGTAAATATCCCCATAAAAAACACTCCGTGTAAAAATACCAGCTAAGTCTCTTCCACTATAAAAAAATAGGAGAAATCTAAAAATTCAGCACAGAAAAGTAGTGATATCAAAAAATGGGCCAAGTCAAAACTTAATTTTAAAAACCAAAATATACTTGGCGCATCGTGTATAAGTATATTAGTTTTGGACATTTTTTTTTCATAATATTTTTTTTACTTGTTTCATGTTGCATTATTTTTTTTAATATTAGGTACTTACAGTTACATAGTTGGGTAGCCAAATGGAAAGTAGCTTCGATCGATCCTCGGGTGTTACGAAATAATTTACGATTTTGCATGATGAAACGTTCATTTTAGTAACCTCTGTCCCACACATATTTAATCCTACAATATAAAATATGTTTCTCAGATAACTTGTTTATAGTATTTATTCGTAAGCTGATGATATAACTTATTATAAAAAAAAATTACGTGACTTAGAAATACCAATAACTTAAAAATTGTGCCGAAAGTACTTACTATTTTGAAGGAATTTAACATAATTTAACATTAGGTACATTTAGTTTTGCACATGAAAATCACAATGCAAATAACACAAACTAAGATAAAATGAGTAAACTATTATATATATTTTAAGGAAAAAAATATAAACAGATGCTATCAGCAGAATTTAATTTTTTTCGGCAGTTTTAAGGGAGGGACAGTGGTTATTTCGGAGAATCGGTAGTTACTTAAATCCAAGAAAATCATATTTCCAGCACTCATTGCAAGAGTTTTTCTATTCTAACATACTATTATACATATAACTAGTAACGTAGTAACTTGTATCGCATCAGATCATACAAAAATGAAAATAGGGAATTCTCCTTAAATTTTATTACATATTTAATAAAACCTACGCCTCGAAAGAAATACAACAGTATTTTTTTTATTTTTTTTAAGTCTACTAGATATCGAGTAATGTTAGTTCAAACTTTTGCTGTCTGCATGTGGATTTGAAACGACCCTGCGCCATCTTTCCAAGCTGTGACGTCAGAAACCAGATAGCCATGTTACCTGCATGCAGTTCTAATGGATTTCAGTAGTGAAGCAGCTGAGAGGAATCACTGATAATTTTGTTCTACAATCATGAAATTTGGTATACTAGTTCCTTAGGACACAATTAACATATTTTGATATTATATTATTCGTGCTTTTGACCCTGGGGTCAGTGGTGACCTCCGGAGGTCAAATACATAAATCCTCATATTTCATGGATAATTCGAAAATCTTAGTGAATGTTTCGTCAATTATGACTGTATTTATTTAAAAGAGATTTCAGAACGATGGTTATTACCAAAAATTTCAGTACGAGGTCAATATAAGGTCATTTAGGGTCAAAAGTAAAAAAATCTTATTTCTTGAGCAAAATTCTTATTTTTTTTTCAAATTGAGTGGGAAAAAATCTTTTCAGCCGTAATAATTATAAATAAAACAAAAAATGTAACAGGGAGGGCATTATTTGGGCCCAAATTGGCCAAATTTTGAGTCCATAGGCTTGTAATATAGGTACTCATGATAACAATGAGATAACTGCACGAAATACGTTAAAGAATAGAAGTTTTGAAAAATATCTGGAAATAATATGGGTTCAGAATTAACCCGTGGGATTAGTGACCTCTAGAGGTCAAATTACATAATAACTCATAATTTATGGCAGATTAATATTTTTTAATTATGCTTCTTCTCTTATGACTTCCAATACATGCAAGTGATTTAAAAAAAATAATAATCAGGTACCTACCTACTAATTTTACCACGCAAGCGCGTACGAACTACTTTCATTTTTGTGGGGGGGGGGGGGGGGGGGGGAGGTGAAGCCCCTCAGTTCTAGCCCCGCATGGCATATTTTAAAATTTTATCAATTTAAAAGTGGTTGTGATGCTCTAAAATGCATACATTTTAGTAAATAACCCTCCAATTGCAATTTATTTTTAAACTTAATTTTGTATGGTGAATGGGGGTCAGACTGCTCGAGGGGGGGGGGGGGGGGGGGGGGATGATCCCCCATTCCTTCTCCCCCCTTCTTCGAGCCTGATACCTCGGAAGTGCTGTTAACTATCATAAAAATAATCATTGTTACAGTACTACAGGAAATTTGGCAAAATTTTAAACTATTACAGGTTTTTATCGGGATAATATTATTAATTATTGATATTAATAAATAATAATTATTTCTGTTTTTGTTACAAATAAACTTATTGGTAAAAATAAGCTCATGCTCATGACTTATCGTGAGAAAAGAGCACACTTACATTGTCATACACTCTCTTTAAAAGTGTAAAAACTCTTATTTCCAAAAAAAAAATTAGCCGCCAATATAATGTCCAGACATGGCAATTTTTCAGAATTATCTTTAATAAAGCATTTGTCAGATATAATTGCAATATATACATCATGCAATTATAATAGAAGCATCATTTGAAATGAACACAAACCGGATAAACACAGGGAAATGCCTCGTTTAGCCCTATCTTGGATGGTCTCACTGCCCAGCATCTAGGTTCTGACGTCACAGCCAATCACAGCGCGTCTCTGGCCCGCCTCCCAGATTCAAATAAAACCACACTTTCAAACCTCAATAACTCTGGAAATAAATTTATTTCATAGACATGTTATATGTTGTTGGTCTTCCTGTAGCATCTAGTATTTTATTTCATTAATTAAAAGAAAATTTAAATCTGAGGAGAATTCCCTGACCCCATTGAAATCGCTGTTTTGGGACAGGAGTTACGCGGGACAGGAGTTACTTTTAAGAAGGAAAATGACGACAGTAATTTAAGGGTAGGGGCCAGAAACTCGAAACTCTAGAAATATTCCAGGGCAACATAGTACAAATTAATAAAAATTAATGCTAGTTTGTAGCTTGATACGTTTTAATTATACAGGGGTGGACAGGAGTTACGAGAGAAAGGGAACACTCACCTTTTTTGATAGAAAATGACTTCTCATTTTCTGTCATTTAATCAGAGCGCCATGAAGTACGCAGCAAATTCATGAAGACCGGTTGACGAACCAATAAAAAAAATCTAGCTCCGTACTACCAACTCTACAATATAATAAGCCGGAGTCTTCAAACGGGACGGAGTTTTTTTTTTTTTTTTATTGATACACAATATAATACATTTAAATTATAACAAAAACATAGAGAACACCACAAAGCCACGAGGGCTCATCTGTGGAACGCTAGATACCAAAACAAAATATAGTCACATCGTCAATGGTCTTGTGCACATAGCAATAACATAATATGAAAAACTATCAAGAAAATAGTACAAATAAACTTAATAAAATTAAAGTAAGAAAAATCCAACCGCGTGATTAACAGCGCAAGAAATCACAAATTAACACATTTACAGAAATAAGTTTGATACAAAATAACACAAAAAAATACATAAAAAACTGCGTGAAAGGAGAACCTTTCCAATTTATTCACCTAAAGCAATTGTACAATATATGAAACACGATTCCCTACATCAAGTTAAGTCTGCAAGATTTTCTAGAAGCCATTTTTTAACACATAATTTGACTGATCTGTACTTATCAAGTGATGCAATGTTATTGGGTATTTGGTTAAAAATAAAAGGGATTAAATATCCAAGTGTCCTCTTTCCATTTTTGTTTCTGTATGCCGGAATAATAAATTTTTCTTTATTTCTCAAGCGTGCATTCATAGTATCGTCCAAATGCCTATTTTTATAATCGTCAATATAATAATATTTTAATATTAGTCTATATAAAAATAACTCAGCAAGCGGCAACAAATGTAATTCTAAATATATCGTTAATAAGGTTATGATTTTTTAGGAGGTTGGGAGGTGCAATTGACTTTATAATTTTATCTTGTATTTTGGAAACCTTCTTAATAAAATACTCCGATGAACTACCCCAAGCCAACAGTCCATAGGACATAATTGACTCAGCTAAAGCATGATAGAGAGTTTTCCTTAAGCCAAAGGGCAAGTAATACTTTACATTAAATAAGGCATAAGCAACCGACCGTAATCGGCTGCAAATTGAATTGATGTGTAGTTGCCATATAAAAAATCTATCTATTTTTACACCCAAATAAGTATGACTCTCGACACTTTCAATAATATCAGTGCAATTGAAACAACTCCAATTAATTACCCTATGCAAACATTCATATGAATGAGAAACAATCTTTACATTAACATCTCTGTTTCTATTTAATGGAGAGCAGATATGCAAGATTTTAGTCTTACTGGAGTTACATATTAAATTGTGATCATGCGTCCAACGGAGAACATTTGAAAAATCCAATTGCAACGCAGCTCTTGCACTTTCTAGATGTGGATGGGCAGCAACCAGAACTGTGTCATCGGCATACATGTAAATACGACAATTGGAAACACAACTAAACATTTCATTAACATAAATTAGGTAAAGAGTGGGGCCCAAAATCGAGCCTTGGGGCACCCCAGATGTATTCTCCGCTAAGTGACTGGAGCATTCACCCATTGTTACTCGAAAGGTCCTACCACCTAAATAACTTTTGAACCAATTTAGTAGCGGACCTCTGACACCAATTCGATCCAAGGCCTTAATCATTTTTTTATGGTTTATTGTATCAAAGGCTTTAGAGAAATCTATAAAAAGAGCTACTTTATGATTATTTTCGTTAAGATTTGAGTTTACAAAATCTGAAAATTTGATTAAAATATCGGACGTACTTTTCCCTCTTTGAAAGCCAAACTGGTTATCACTAATAATTCTGTATTTTTCTAGGTATTCAACTAATTTATTAGCAATACAACGCTCCATAACTTTCTCAATTGAAGGCAACAATGAAATTGGTCTGTAATTAGAGAAAATTAAGTGATCACCCTTTTTAAACACAGGCTTAACAATGGATTGTTTTAGTTGTTGTGGAATTACACCAGAATCCAACGTCGCATTTATTAGCTTCGCCAACACAGGACTGATTACATCAGCTAAATGTTTCAAATCTCGTACACGAAACCTATCACATCCAGGTGCTTTATTGGAGGTCATCTCAGAAATAATAACGAATACACTGTCTTCGGTCACGCGAGGCATGTACATCGACTGTAATTGAATGCAAGTTTGAGAATTATTTACCAGGGTTTGTATTTCGCATTTGTGTTCCAAGGAAGCAACATCCCTCACAAATGACCTTGCAAATTCACTTACAATGACATCGGCGGAATGTTTCCTCCCCATATATTGCCCTATAATCTCATCTACCGACTTTTGTTTACTTTTACCCAGCAACATATTCATTTTCTGCCAAGTAAGTATTAAATCGCCTTTGACCCGTTCAAACTCATTTTTATAAAACTTTATTTTCGCAATATTGATCTCTTTTCTGACTTGGGATCTCAACTTTTTATAGGTCCTGGCAAATGAGTGTCTGAGGTTGCTTTTACAGCTTTTCCATTTTTTAAATACATTATCCCTCTCCCTCATTTTTTTAAAAATCTCCTTATTCATCCAACTTTTCTGCATCCTTTTACTCTTACACACTGCATCACTTGTGAAGGTAGCCTCGTCATAGCATTGTGTTACTGCTTCCATAATACTCTCATACAAATTGACACTTCCATCTACATTTAACATATTCTTCCAATCAATTGCATTTAGTTTCATCAAAAGTAAATCTTCCCTCACTCTCACGCACCTTTCAGTTGGAACAGAGTCAGAAAGTACATCAGAGAGAATAACATCAGCTAAAACCATATAATGATCTGTTGTTTTGATCGTAACAATGGCAGAGCGAATAAACTTGGCCTTACTCCTTACAAATATGTGATCTATACACGATACAGACAAAATTCCTTCCCTCATCTCTTCCCTAGTAGCATTTACAATACATTTAAAAAACCCACTACCTGCAAGAATATTTTCATATCTCTGCACAATAACATCCCCATTCCTCAACAGGTCAATGTTCATGTCCCCCAGGACAACAAAACTCTTACCGCGACAACCATCAACAACCTCTTCAAGTTCTGTAAGGAAACTAACCCGACTGAGGTCAGGGGGTCTATATACAGCTAACAAATTAAATTTTAAATTATTTTCCAAAGTTAATAAACAATGCAAACCCTCAAAAAAGGAAAAATCTTCTTGCAATTTGACAACACTAATCGATTTCTTCACAAAAAGAAATAATCCACCTCCCTTTCTAGCCTCCCTGACTTTACAAAACAAGTTATACCCGTCAATATTGTACACAGAGCTAACATCATAAACATTGCTCACTGATACTTCGCACAACAACAATACATGAAATACACCAATCTGATTACACAATATTGCATTCAACTCATCCCAATTTTTTCTGATTGATCTGACATTATATTGAATGAACGTTATCCCCCGTATACTACTACACCAGCCATCAAGTTCACTAACAACAACGCGGTCATTTTCAACAATATCATCTGCAATGACATCATCAAAACAAAACATACACTACTTGATTAACTAGGCAATGAACTTATCAACGTCGTCAAATGAGAATATTTTAACCAATTTACTGCCCTTGTCTTTTCGTGCAAAAATCTTCCCCTGTCTACACCATACAAACTTAAACTTCACTTCTTTAGCACGCTGCTTAGCTGTCCACAGCAGCTCTCTGTTATACACGGTTAGATTTTCGTTCACGTAAACTCTTTGCTTCCGCACCCCGCCAGCGACTATCTTGTCGCTAGAAACAGCAACTTTCCTCTTATCTAGAAACGCGTCTCTTCTCTTCCTAGACAAGAATTGAACCAAAATCTTTGGTTGACGCCCGTTGTCGCTCCTGTTTGGTAAACGGTGTGCTGCATCAATATCTGACCGTACAATGTCTACTTCCAACTCTTTAGCCAATTTCAACACCAAGTCCTCCACACACTCGTCTCTCTTATACTCCACGTTATCAATTTCCAGGTTTTTGTTCCTGTAGTATTGATCAAGATGGTTAATCTTATCAGAAAGGCTCTCGATTACAGCGTCTTTCTCTTGCACTTGGTTTTGCAAAGTCTGCACTGTGTCTCTTAGTTCATTGACCTCTGTGGTCAACTGCTCTTTAAAAACTACCAACTCACTTGTCAGGCCCTTGAAGCTTTCACGGAATTCTTTTTTCAAATCTTCAAATGCTGCCAGAAGGGTAGCGTCGGTAAAGTTGAATGCTTGCTGACCAGCAACCGGCACTTCTAACGGAGTTGGCGGCTTTTTTCGGCAGAGTGGACAACGCCACTCTTTCTTGGCCTCTTGGGATTTTGAAGAATACGACGTCTTTTTAATCCCAGAGCATTTGTCGAAATGTAGCACTGAACAGCACCCTTCGCACTTGATAAATGATCCGTCGGCTGGTAATACTTCACTACACTTAGTACACGACATCATAAATAAACAAATCAATGAGAATACTACTATGCACAATCAGTGGTTGAGAGCTTAGCGAAAACACAACCGCACTCGACCTCATCGACGATGCGAATGATGGCAACCAAAGTGATGGACAGCCACTAAAAAATTTACTACAATTAATTGTGTGGACTAACTAATGTTTCATCTGTGTAAATGTAAACTTTGCGTGGTCTTTTCACTAAAAAAAAATCACCCTACTATATTCATTGCCTCAAAATTAAATGCCGAGCGCTCAAACATTGACTTTTTAAAGACGGACACGGGACGGAGGTTACTTTTTACCTATAAAAGTAGCAAATTTGAAAATATTATTGTACATTAACACAAAAATAGTGATTGCAACATGTAGAGGGGTACGTAATACAAATTAAAAAAAATATTTCCCCTCATTTTCTTTCAATTGCTTTCAGCAATTTAACTCGGACAGCGAAACTAATATAGTGGGATAATGGCCCATAAATAATATAGACGTACTATATGCCAAAAATCAAATGTACCTGAATATAATATACCGATAATGCCCTTAAACACGATGCGCCAAGTACATTTTGGTTTTTAAAATTAAGTTTTGACTTGGCCCATTTTTTGATATCACTACTTTTCTGTGCAAAATTTTTAGTTAAAGTTGAAGAGACTTGGCTGGTTTTTTAGACGGAGTGTTTTTTATGGGGATATCACTTATTTTTTTAGTTTATTCACACAACTCGTAAAACATATTGGAGCAACAATGACTAATTCCTTAAAAAAATACGCCATTTGCGAATTTGTTACTAATAAAAATTGTGTTTGGAGCTAAATATAAACCTAAAGTGATATTCCATGAAGAGTTGCGAAAGCATCGTTCCATTCGGTCCAGCCGTTTTCGAGTTATGGCATCACTTTCGGTTTAAAAAATGGCGCCTGAAAGCACTTACACATTGTATTACTATGTATATAAATACTAATATTTCATTATAAACCTTCTGAATATGTAGTTATAGGTTTTTATATAAAGGGGAAGTAATTTAGGCAGATTTCGCTAAACTATAACGTCATTTCCGGTTTCAGTAATTATAAAACTTAATTTTACTATTGTTATTTCATATAGACGACCGTCTGAATCGATTGGCGCAAATTTCGTTGCGATCGGTTTAGCTATTCTCGAGATATGACGTCACTTCCGGTTTCAAAATGGTGGTACAAAAATTCGTAAGGGCAAGGTATCATCAGGCAGACCAGTTGGATACGTGGCGAATTTTAGATCAATCGGCCCAGCCGTTTAGGCTGTGGCGGAGACCGCGGAATTTATTGGAAGATGATTAATCATTATCAGAATCAGATGGAAGCCGTCCAATTTCACGGTTTTTACGGCCCTCTAGCTCGCAAACGGCATAACCTATTGTTCCCAAATTTGGTATATGTGGTGGGGTGGGCTATAGCTCGAAATAAAGATATTTTGCAACAGTGTGAGATTTTCCAATTTTAAGATCCAGTAGGCCGAAAATGCCACTTTGATGCTTACAGTAAAAGTGGGTTGCTCCAGCCTTTAGATTTGAACTGTATGTTGTGTGAGAGTGTGAGTGCCGTACGACTTGGCTGGCGTGGAGCGACCGCTCCACTAGATTATAAAAATTCAATAAAATTGATTTATTTTTATCTACAGCCGTATTATACACATTTTTTGATTATTATATTGATATTTACATGTTTAGGTATACGTTCACTTGACTACGGTAGTAAGGGCCGCCATTACGGCTTGCTAATCTAATCGTGAATGAACTTTACCCATTAATAATTTCGGCCTGCTTTTTCGATAATAATTTAACTATATTTCTTAAAATTCTACAAAAGTCTTTTATCTGTTATTTTGACGATAAGTAAACACATTAAGTGTTATTTTGTTTTCAAGTAGTGTGCAAGGTCCCCTCGATTGTTCGCCACCACCTTGTCCGCCACCACTCTATCGAGGGGACCTTGGTAGTGTGAACACAAGTTTTCTACTGTTCAAAAGATTAAAGTGGTGTAAAAGGGATGTAATTATCAAGAAAGTGTAATAAACACTCTTGTGTTTCAAAGTGACAATTGTTGAGCGAGCGTAGCGAGCGTCACAACGGTACTCTTATGGCACTTTCCCTGTGTGTTCTTTTTTCGTTTTTTTGTATCTTTTTTTGCCTGCACTGCCCAGGTTAAACCGCACAACCAATAGATCTGAAATTTTGCAAACATGGTCCCTCGGATCTTTTCTGAACGGGATCCTGTGATTGGTTCAAATTATATTCAAAATTATCTTTCGATTGATTGGTTCGATCAATATGAAATTTAGCAAAGTCATTGCAACTAATATTGGACCCAATCATAAAAAATTTCAGCCAAATCCTCCCATTGGTTCAAATTTGAAACCATTTTTCCTGTGATTTTTAAAATTTAAACTATAACCGATTAACCGATTAACTAAAAACTTCGCATGGTCATTGGTACCAACATTTAAGGTATTTTTTCCAATTTTCAGTCTAATTTGTAGTTATTTTCAAAAGTTTAGGGACATTTGCGTGTTGGTTGTCAAATTCACGGCGACTTCGAATCTTCAGTTCAAGGCAAGGTAGTTAGAGCAGAAAGTTTTAAACGATATGAAACTAATAAATAATGACCGGTCAACGCTCGAAAAAGTTATCACGTCATAACTCCCAAGTTATGATTTATAAGGAGGTTCGTCCCATGGTGTCTATAGAAGTTGGTTGCTAAGGTGGACCACTAACAGGAATATGCCGCTGAAAAGTGGTTTATCGCTGTGACGTCATTTCTAGACCGAGCGAGAGCAGCAGGCAGCTTGGAGCCGCGCAAAACAGGAGCCGTATCTCTTCATATAACCAAGTTTTGTCACATCCGTCTGATAGCAAGCCGAAAATTTGCTTGTTGTGAACCACATGACCCTTACAACATTACAAAAAAACCAAAAAACTGTGTGCGAAAGGCACAACAAAATAAAATGTGTGATGAAAATCCAACATAAGCAATCATTAGTTTCAAATATGCATCGCGATTTTTCCGAAAAATATTGAAATTAAAATTTGAAAAACATCAGGTATTTCAATTACATACTAATGAACACATACATGCAGATGAGATTGTCCAAAATAATTTTGACTAAATTTTACGTGAGTTCAACCAATTCCAAATAATCTGACTTGACCTTTTTTGAATTTTAATCGTTTGTGAAAAATTTCTCGCAACGACCTATTATTAATTTGGGTGGAATGTGTAGAGAATATATCCATGCTGCTCTGTAATTTATTTTATAATATTTGGACGCGATTAAGTTAGTGAAATGATTTGTTTAGTTTGCTGCACAACCGAGTTCAGGCTGCGGCTTGCTAACGTCACCATGCGCGGCTTGCATTTCATGGCGCGAGAAGTGAACTTATTGGTAATAAATTGAGTACAAATCATTATTGTTATAACTTTTCTCTGTGATATTGTTACGCGGCTACGTCTCCTCCACCAGTGTTACGTGCAGCTCAGTTATAGCCACGTATGGTACCGAGTTTACTAGGGATCTTGGGAGTTTATTCTGGTGTACAAATTATTCAGTAACCCTTAGAATGAATTTAAGAATGAGTTTATTTAAATAAAATTACACAAAGAGTTTAGTTGTGACTGCGTGGGTTTACACTTTAACCTATTGACTTATCTGAATGTCGGCATGGGCGCAGAGTCCCTTTCTTCTGATGTTCTTGGGTCTGCGTCGTCCAGCCTTCCTTCCGTCCCGTGGTCTCGAGCTCTTCTCCCGTGGTCGACTCGTTCGCTTCTCTCGTCGTTCCATCGGTCAAGTCCTGGGTAGCGTGTGATTTGCATAGTCAACGCTTACCACGCTAGAGTCCTGCCTATTGTTCGTCCAGCGCGGCCGAGGCTCTTGATGCTCTAGCACGGTCTTGCAGTAGATGTTTATGCAAGACCGGCTTATGTCCACTGGTGATGTTGGACCTGGACGAACAATAGCCGCGTAGAAGCCAGGACTTGCCGAGTTGCAGATCTTGTTGCATTGACGTCATTTATCTGACATCCGACACACGTCGCCTCTAGAGGCAGGAAATCACGAGGACCCAAACCAAAATCGACCATCTTCTTGGTCCTCGTAACAATCCCCCTTCCCCTCCAGAAAGCGACCCGGCTTTCTAGACAGGTGTGTCGGATTCAGAATACCGAATTGTCAAAACTCAAAAGTCAAAAGTTCTAAAAGTCCAATTGCCGTTTCGCCAAAATTTCGCATCTTCTTTCTTCCTATCGCCAATAATCAAGTCCGTCTTCACCAAATTGTAATGTTCTCCATAGGCCTCCAGCCATCTCGCAATGTCGCTCATCAAAATTATTTCAACCAGTGTAATTGTAAATACCAGTTAAAATACCCCTACAGCCACAACTCAAACCCAAAAACCAAAAATATGTCAAATTCAACATTCAAAATTTCCAGTTTCATAGACTCAAACAAACAACATCTCAATTCTCAACAAAAATATAACAATAAAATTAAAATCACGTGTCTGCTAAGAGTTAACAATAATTTTCGTAAACAGCCAAGTCTGTTGTGTGAATATCTATTTCTTGGATTTTAATGAAATACTGCTAACAACTTATCAAACTACTACTCATGTTGCTTAGAATCTACAATCTCGATGCTACAAGTTCGAGAACTCGGTTTACTTCTCGGTCCGAAGACACAACACAGCACTGCACTCACAAAACACTGCACCCGACGACGTCCTCACGCACTCTTCACACTCCTCATGTCAACGCGCTGCGCAGGTGGTATCTTGCAGGCGTGAATATCCAAACTGAGCGCGTTTCCCAAGTCGTCGGTGGCTCAGCAGTGGAGTTCCAGAACTGTGATGCGCCTCCCGTCCCGAGAGCTCCCCGGTCCTCGATCTCGCATGACATCCATCTCTCACAATGATACCTCATATCTAAAATGGAAAACACCATCTATAATTAAACTCTTATTTTTATATAATAAAACCTATACTTATCATTAAACTTTACACCTGAACAGAGATGGCATAAAAACTTTTACAGCCTCAAGATGAAAATTTATTTTTAACATGCAACCCTGTAATTTAAACTGAACAATCTCAAACTGAAACAATGAAGCCATAACAACAACAATATTATTTTGAACATTTTTCTCATAACAATTTATCTCACTCTAGAGAATTGACAAAGTCTGGAAGAGACAAAACTCAAATTAATCATTGATGCCGTCCATCTCTGTTTGCAACACCATGACCTGCCGGAAAGTTGGAATGTCACAATCTCCATTTTCGTAGAAGACGATACCGGTAACTCTTGCACATCTGCCAAACGGTAGTGTGTCTAACTACACCCCCCTATCTAACTAGATGTATGTCTCTCACACACAGCCAAAGCTGAGGAGGTATCCCAAATAATTTTTTATCACACACACATTCACACATTTCCCTTGCATACTTCCATGTCTTGAACCCCCGGAAATCTTTTCCAAAATCAACAATTTTGCTAAAAATCTCTTTACCAATTATTAATCTCTCCATGAAGACTCAAATTTAAAATGACCTGGCAATTCAGAATAATTACCCGTGACTGGCAATGACACAGGTGACCTGTCTTGGCGGAGTGCATATCGGAGGGTAGAAGCTTCAGTCCCAGTCAGACCACAAACCACCATCATAAAGAACACCCTAAAGTCGGTCCATCCCCAAAACTCCAAAATAGCTCCATGAACCTCTACTCTGGCCATCCCCAACCTATTTGATGCTGACCTTGCAGTGAATCCTGAAACAAACCCCTCATGTCAAACTCGCTGACTTCGCATACAATCAGCTCACAATTTACCCGGGATAATTTCCGTTTGAGAAAAAGTTTTTGTATCTTTCTGAAACACTACAAGTCGCCAAATAACACACAGCCACACTGTAGTAAAATATTGTAATTTTGCATAGACATTGTAGCGTTTAATATACAATTATGTATATGTTTTTTCAAATTACACTGACAATATTGCTAATTTTAGTTTCGTGCTACAAAGTATCATTTAAATTATCATGAAAGTTGTACATTTGAAACTAAATTGTTGTGTTAAATAAACACAGGCTAAGAAGAGTAAAAGATAATAGTCCAGTTGCAACTTAAATATCATACAATGTGCGCTTTTCTACCTGAACGCGGTAGCCCTCTTTCTAATGATCACGGATGTCAACTGACATCTCCACTGAGCCGGCAATTAGACAGTGACAGGAGATAACTTCACAGGTATACATCCGCTGTAGTTTTAAGGATGAACCAGCGCTTTGAATGACTATATTCATAACATGAGATAAATTAATTCAGAAAACGCATGTTTAAACTTTAAAACAAATTTTTATAATGTAATATGTGGAGAATAATACGATATGAGATGATGAGGATTTTTTTAACAAAGTATTCGTAAAATAATTTTGTTAAGAATACAGCAGTGGTTTTGACTAGTTCAGTTGTCCCATGTTAAATGGCCATATATCAAGATTTTCAAACATTTAAATGCCATTATCTCAGAAATTAAGTCGGTGACAAGAGTATTTTAAGTTTTCAATGCATTCAGTATTAGTCGAAGAATATTTCTTTAGTTTTCTGTTGAAATTGTTGGTGAGGATTAAAAATTATTTAGAATAGTGTAAGAAATTAATTCGTTCCCCCATAAGAGCTATGTAAAAATCTCGAACTTTGAAAACGTTTTACACAAAAGTTAGGTCGGTAAGGTATACAGTTTTTGTTCTTATATTGTAGATAATACTATAAGGAACAAAATAAAATGGTTTGGAAAAAAATTGTTGGTAGATGACCTGGTGATGGTTCATCCTTAACAGTGCGATGTATGGTATTTTATTGCTCATCTATAATGACGGTTAGTAATATAGAGACATAACTTACAGACTAATGGAATTCATAAACGCTATAATCATAATGTTCATAACTCGTGAAAATTAATTTTGCCCACAAACACAACTTTCTAACTCAACTGATCGAGAACAGTTTCAACCGCTCTGTTCCTCACTTGGCGCCGTGGTCCCGGGGTTAGCGCTATGATGTTCTACACACAAGATCGCAGGTTCGAGGCGGGTTGGGGTGAAATAATTTGTATTAGTGTACTAATCATACTTAAAATTGTCCATGCAATTCCGTTTACAGAAATGAAATCTGATTAAAACTGGTTGAGTAATTAATAAAAATTATTTTTTTGGTTGTAACATATCACTACATGCATTTGTAATTTTAACAATACAATGTAGTGATATAATTCCAATGATGTTTTGACAAATATAGGGGTCAGTGTTGTTTTAATACATGTACCTGGTTGACTAAAAATTCATGAACTGTCAAAGTAAAATAACACTACATGCATTTGTAATTTTAACAATACAATGTAGTGTCAATTTTATATATATTGTATTGGAGAACCTGGCTGCCATATACAGTATATGTAAAATAACATTGAAATTTTTAACAGTGCAGAGCGAGTCGAAAACGCGTGTTGGGCCCTCCCTATCGGGTAACCAACAAACAACACACCTGAGCAACTTTTGGGGACCTCGACGAAATCGTGGTCTGACGGACTAATCCCCTTGGACAACATAAAACTCAACACGAAGCAACCCCATTCTACCCTCGGCAATGACTCGATCAAATCGCCATGCACCCCATGACGAGATCACCCATAAACCCACAAGAATAACAACATCGAATTTGCCTTCATGTCACGTTAATATCTTTCACACGAAGATCCAATTATGCCCCCTGCATATGTGTGCCCTCACACTTGCATTGGTTTACCCCTTGTAAGTATACAAAACAATGTCCTAGATTTCCGGGTTCAAGCATTCAATGTGCCCTAGATTAGCATCGTCCTTGCACACGTTCTTACTCCTACGCTTCAAGTGTCATCACACACAATCTCACCTAGTTGCAAAAGTGCAACCTTGCACGTGTAATGACACCTGCACAGCTGCAAGAGTTCTGAACGTTGATCTTTGTATGCAACTATCATAGAAGACGACCGCTGTGTAGTGAACTGCTTTACTACACACGCACGCTCGCATCATATAAATCCCGATAAACCACAATCCTGATAGGCTTTCTAGAGAATCGAACTCCGGCCTTTCTACCTTGAAATCATTCGTTTAACACCCGCACAATCACACACAGTATATAAACACTATAATGAGCACTAAAGACGCTCCAAACTGCTACAAAAACCTAGTAAAAGCCAATATTTACACCAAACACCTGCACAATCACACTGTTGTGTTTTCTTCGCCTCTCAAAGTTAGTTAAACCTTTCCTCGATCTTTTCATTCGAGTAACTCTTGTACAGTACATTCACCAATTTAGGACAATTTAATACCATTCACATTTTGTCTCAAGTAACACTTCTTCGTTCCCACACTAACAAAAAGACCGTTTAAATTTTGATTACACATTTTTTTTACAATTTTTTTTCTTTTCTCCATACCCTTTTTCCAATACCTCAATGATGAACTTTTCCCGTGTAAAAACTATTATCCTAGACCAATCCTGTTCCCGTTGTTACCTAGAGTTGACCCTTTACTTGACCCTTTACCCACCGTTGTGTAACCCGGCCCCGCAGCCACAACATTTTTGAAAACAAATTTAAATAGCAACTTCCCGTTTCTTAGTTGACTTGAATTTACGAAACCTAATACTTTGCACACCAAAACACAAATCCCTCCCTTGCAGGGACAGAACCCACGCAAAAACGGCGCCTCCCCCAGTGTTACGCGGCTACGTCTCCTCCACCAGTGTTACGCGCAGCTCAGTTATAGCCACGTATGGTACCGAGTTTACTAGGGATCTTGGGAGTTTATTCTGGTGTACAAATTATTCAGTAACCCTTAGAATGAAGTTAAGAATGAGTTTATTTAAATAAAATTACACAAAGAGTTTAGTTGTGACTGCGTGGGTTTACACTTTAACCTATTGACTTATCTGAATGTCGGCATGGGCGCAGAGTCCCTCTCCCCTGATGTTCTTGGGTCTGCGTCGTCCAGCGTTCCTTCCGTCCCGTGGTCTCGAGCTCTTCTCCCGTGGTCGACTCGTTCGCTTCTCTCGTCGTTCCATCGGTCAAGTCCTGGGTAGCGTGTGATTTGCATAGTCAACGCTTACCACGCTAGAGTCCTGCCTATTGTTCGTCCAGCGCGGCCGAGGCTCTTGATGCTCTAGCACGGTCTTGCAGTAGACGTTTATGCAAGACCGGCTTATGTCCACTGGTGATGTTGGACCTGGACGAACAATAGCCGCGTAGAAGCCAGGACTTGCCGAGTTGCAGATCTTGTTGCATTGACGTCATTTATCTGACATCCGACACACGTCGCCTCTAGAGGCAGGAAATCACGAGGACCCAAACCAAAATCGACCATCTTCTTGGTCCTCGTAACAATATCACCACTGTGACGTCATATCATAAACGTGACATATTATAAGAAAGAAACCTTTCGTTGTGTTGTATTTCTTGTGAAATGTGAGCTATTTTAGACCGAGCGAGCCGGCTGATAGACAAGCGTACATGTGAATGTTGACAGTCTCGTTTCGCGATGCCTGGAACACGGTGCACTGTGGCTGTGTGTAACAACAGACACATTTTAACCAAGTCAAGTACAGCAGAGCGAATAATATACCATTCATTCCCCTGTTCTAAACGTGATAACGAAAGGTATAAGATGTGGGTACACATATGCAGACGGGACGGGATATGGAATCCGAAGATGTCACACGTGTGCTCAGAACACTTCACAGAGGAAGACTATGTACGTGATTTGAAGGTGGAGTTATTAAATATTCCATCCAAAAAGGCACTATGATAGTTTTACATAATGCTGATTGAATAAGACTAGATTCAAGTTTTTTATTTCCAGAATAATCGCCTTGTTTTTCGTCTGTGAAAAATGCGGACGCATTATTTACATATCTTGATATTACGATAGCTCACATTTCACAAGAAATACAACACAACGAAAGGTTTCTTTCTTATATAGTGTCACACTTATGATATGACGTCACAGAGGTGATATCACAGAGAAAAGTTATAACAATAATGATTTGTACTCAATTTATTACCAATAAGTTCACTTCTCGCGCCATGAAATGCAAGCCGCGCATGGTGACGTTAGCAAGCCGCAGCCTGAACTCGGTTGTGCAGCAAACTAAACAAATCATTTCACTAACTAAATCGCGTCCAAAAATTATGAAATAAATTACAGAGCAGCATGGATATATTCTCTACACATTCCACCCAAATTAATAATAGGTCGTCGCGAGAAATTTTTCACAAACGATTAAAATTCAAAAAAGGTCAAGTCAGATTATTTGGAATTGGTTGAACTCACGTAAAATTTAGTCAAAATTATTTTGGACAATCTCATCTGCATGTATGTGTTCATTAGTATGTAATTGAAATACCTGATTTTTTTCAAATTTTAATTTCAATATTTTTCGGAATTTTTCGGAATCGCGATGTATATTTGAAACTACTGATTTCTTATGTTGGATTTTCATCACACATTTTATTTTGTTGTGCCTTTCGCACACAGTTTTTTGGGGTTTTTGTAATGTTGTATGGGTCATGTGGTTCACAACAAGCAAATTTTCGGCTTGCTGTCAGACGGATGTGACAAAACTTGGTTATTTGAAGAGTTACGGCTCCTGTTTTGCGCGGCTCCAAGCTGCCTGCTGCTCTCGCTCGGTCTAGAAATGACGTCACAGCGATAAACCACTTTTCAGCGGCATATTCCTGTTAGTGGTCCACCTTAGCAACCAACTTCTATAGACACCTTGGGTTTGTCCTATCTCTCGCCATGTTAATATTATGACTTTTTTATGTTTTATAACTTATGACGTAACTTTTTCGAGAATAAGCCCTACACACACTAATATCATATCATATGAGTGGTCCCAGGTATATTTTTTGATCGAGATCCTGTGATTTTTTAAAATTTGATCAACTTGAAACTTAGCAAGGTTATTGGGACCAATATATTTGGAGATTTTGGAGATTTTAATACAAGTCTGTGACGAAATTCAAGAATTATTGGCTTTTAATGACATTTTCGACAGACATAATTTCGGTTCGAGGTGTTGCGTGTATCAGTGCTCGCTCATCAACGCGTTATTCAGAGCGTTTTCCTAGTATAGGATACAATTGTATCCTTGTGAAGAACTTGAAGAATTCGAAGTCACTTTGAAACACAAGAGTGTTTATTACACTTTCTTGATAATTAATTACACCACTTTTAACACACTTTTAACTCCCAAGGTACTGAAATCCCTTAAAATCCTTATCTTCCCAAAATCACAATCATCTCATTTTAATTAACATATTTTAAAAATCAGGATAAACTAAGTAACCAAAGCTAAATTGTGCTGGATTACCTAACTTTTGGATTAAATTTAATTGTTTCACTCACTTTGAGGTATCTGATTGGCTGTGCCGCCAATTTAGTCCAATATTTAGTTAATCCAGCTCAGATTAACTTTGGTACCAACCCTCAATAAATCAAAGTATTTATTTCAAAGATAATTTTCAGAAGATTATAATATTTTCAATAATAGTTCATGATAAGAAAAATTTTTATATTTCTACAAATTCAAAGTATCAAAGAAAAGTGTTTTATTTAAATCATCGCTGCAAGTACAACTACGATTCCAGAGGATTTCTGCACTTGTGTGTGGTTTCACAAACCACACTCCGCATCTTCAATCTTCAAAGAAGGTATTTATCATTTTTGGTTACTTTTCAAATTCTATCTTTTCTTATTTTTCTAATAGTAAAAATAAGTGATGGTCAGCAAATGTTACCAAAGCTTTCGTAAACTCATTGTAATTAAAATCATTATAAACGCCAGACCGCTCGCTAAAGGCCGCTGTGACTACAACAGCCTAAACGGCTGAACCGATTTATCTCAAATTTTTACCACGTGTGCACTTTTGGCGTCTGATTTGCCCTCCCCCCTTGACTTTTTTTGGTGCCGCCATTTTGAAACCGGAAGTGACATCATATCTCGACAACGGCTGAGTTGATTGGAACGAAAATAGCGCCAAACGATTCAGACGGTCAACTATATGGATTAACAGTAGCAAAATACCAAAAATTATGTAAACGAAACCGGAAATGACGTCATGCAATTTGTACGTCCATTGGCATTTCACCAACAAAAGTTGATCTGATTATTTTGATATTTATGTCCCAGCAAACACAGGAGCTCCCTGGGAGGTCCTAATATTAGGATGATGCTCCTTAAATAGGGATATCCTTACAAGGATGTACTGGGGACCTCCCTGGTACATCCTAATAAGGAGGACTGTTCCAAATTCAAGATGGCTTATTCTAAAAATGGCAACTGCCTAATTTAGGGAGGGATATCCTAAAAAAAGGCAGAGACCATTATCCTTTTTAGGACAAATTCTTCCTAAATTAGGCACCATATCCTTTTTTTAGGCTGTCCCTCCCTAAATTAGGCAATTGCCTTTTTTAGGATATATTACACTAAAAATGGCCTCTATTGAAATATTTATATAGGTTTCTTTAGCGGTCAACAGAGTACTCTGCTCCTCAACTTCAATATATATTTATTGTTAAGGCCAGAGAGTGGAGTCTGGTCCTGGAGAGTAAGATCGGGTGCAGCAGCGTTAAGAGAGCTGATGCAACCGTAAACGAGCACGGGATAATGACGGCATTCAAGGGACCAATGGCTAGAGACCATACACCACAGTGCATTCAATGTTACCTAATGGCAGGTACTTACCAGTGTAGAAGTAGAAAAGGGCAAGACGACCTATCAGACACAGCGTGGCGCGGGTAGGCGTGGCGAGGAAAGAATTGCATTCAGAGTTCACAGGGAAGAGAATGGAAATACTTGTGGGAGTCGCACTTCACGCAGATCGTAGAGTATTGTCTAAAACGGTATTGCTGGAGGTAATATTAAACGCACTGTATACTGTAAAAGCGTGGGCGCAGTTGAATTGTAGGTTCACTGTGCTGAGCTAAGTAATGCTGATCGGCAAGGCGATGTTGCTGATAGCAATGTACGTGAGTAACTCGAATGACCGCTCGGACGATGTGAACGGTCAGACGTATGGGTAGTAAACTGTGCACCTGCCACCGGTAAATCAAATACACTGTGGTAGGCAAAGTATTATTGCGTGGGGATAGGTAAACAGGTAGCGCAATAACAGGGGTGGAAGGAGGGAGGAAAATAGTTCCAAGAACAACTGAGATGTGAGTCAAGGACAGGGGACGGACAGTAAAACTAATAACTAAATACACGCGCCTACTCGGCGCGGACATACCGCCCACCGCAGAAGACAATTACTTCCGCAGCTCGAAAGATCCCAAACAAAAGAGACAATGAACTAACAAAAAACCACCAAAAGTACTGGTAGAAATGCCAGTACTCGAAAAAGAGAACGAAAAAAAACTATGTCGCACGCCCTAAGCCTGAGGGAGAGCGACCAACTTGTTCGCGGGACGAGTGTATACGCCGGAAGAAGTGCGGACTTGCACTACACGTATAACACCATCCGGACCAGGGAGGACCCGGCAAACTCTGCCGATGGGCCAGTTGAGGGGAAGAGAGTGGGACTCGTAGAAGAAAACCACGTCTCCCACCTGGAGATTGGGGGGATTGCGAATCCACTTATCACGCTGCGTATGGGATTGCAAGTACTCTGCAGCCCTACGCTGCCAAAGGGCAGAGGTAAGCTGCTTGACGAATTGCCAACGGGCAAGGGGTCGGATGTCAAGAGGGGGCGTCGAATCAGGAGTTGACAACAGAGGGGACCCGATGAGGAAGTGACCAGGGCTCAGGTAGTCTACACCTTCAGCTAGCTCCGATGAAGAGGAACATAAAGGCCGACTGTTAAGCACGGCTTCAATGCGAGCAAAGAGTGTAGAATACTCTTCAAACGTGAGTTAAGATTCGCCGACAAAGCCTGAGCAAAAGGGACTTAGCAGACTCGACACAAGCCTCCCAAAGACCACCGAAATTAGGGGCGTAAGGGGGATTGAAATGCCACTTGATCTCTCGCCGAGCGAGAGTGTCACTGGCTTCGGACTGTGAGTGAGACAGGAAGGCGGCAACTTCTGAAAGCTGCCGCGCCGCACCGACGTAATTACGACCGCAGTCGGAGTACACATCGGAAGGCAAACCTCTCCGCGCTATGAACCGATCAAAGCAGGCCATAAAGGCTTCCGTGGACAGTTCAGAAACAAACTCCAAGTGCACTGCCTTCGTGCACATACACACGAAGACGCAGAGGAAGCCCTTTAACACTGGAGCGCGTCGCAGATGGCTGGACTTAACCAAAAACGGTCCAGCAAAGTCGGTGCCGGCTTTAGAAAACGGACGAGAAGGCCTGACACGAACGTCAGGAAGGTCCGACATGAATGGTTGGACTGGTTTAGAGCGAAACTTGTGGCAAGTGAGGCACCGATGTATACGTTGCCGGAGCAAGCCACGAAGAGAGGTAATCCAAAACCGTTGTTGGATCAGAGCTTGTACCGTCCGAGGACCAGAATGCAATGATTGCAAGTGATAGAAGTCACAGATGAGGTGAGACAGATGCGTTTCTTTTGGCAAGAGAAGGGGTTGTCTAGCGGAAGCTGGGAGAGAAGAGCGGCTGAGACGTCCGCCCACCCTGAGCAAACCAACCGCGTCAACCAGGGGGTGAAGAGAAGCAAGCTTGGACTGGATGTGTCCGTGCTTGGCGAGCTGAGCGAGCTCTTCGCGATAGTAGAGGGCTTGGGTGCTCTTGACGCATAAGTTGACAACGTCAACAAGATCCGCAGGTTGAAGCGCAGAGGGGGGAGGGGGTAACTTAGCTCTCCTGGCCAGCAAAATACGCGCAAAACGTACAACGTGACCGTATACGCGTTGCATCCGCAGGAAGGTTAACAAACGCGCCAGGGGATCGATGGGTGATACAGTGGCGTCGTTAACTGCGACTAAAGCAGCAGCAGGCTTTAATTTAAGGATGCTGGCGTCAGTAAAAGTCAGCGAAGTAGGACGGCGCCACTCTTCATATGGTGAATGAAGGAATGAAGGACCATTGTGCCACAGAGTGTGATCGAGGAAGGGAGCAGGCAAGAGGCCACGTGACGCACAGTCAGCAGGATTGCCAGCAGAGGCCACATGGACCATTCAGAGGGAGCAGACGAGTCGAGAATCTCTGTTGCACTCTGAGTGGGCACTCTGTTGGTGACAAATGTTTTCAGACGAGGAGGTGTGACATAATTCGACGGCGATTTAGCGAGTTGCATATGACGAGACTCGACGGAGTCCTTCATGAAAGCTTTATAAGCTGATTCATGCTCGGGGTTACGCTTGAGACGACGCTCAAAGCTCAGATTACTTTGAAAAGCAACAGCACGGTTCGAACCGAGTGCGAAAATGTCAGGCTCAAACGGAAGCTTGACAGAATAGCGTCCTGTGGAATCCCGAGAGTGCGTGGCAACGCACTGGGATTCACACAGCTGATCAGCTGGGTCTGTCGGGGGAGGGCGTCGAACCTCCTCAGATTCCCAAAACAAAGGCAAAGTACTTTCCAGAGGTGGAGTGTGTGTGACAAGTCAACAACGAGAGGGAATGCTGGGCATCAGTTTTAGAATCGATTGTACCGATGATAACCCACCCAAAGATCGTGCTAATGGCGGAGGGTTTGCCCTAGAGCATGTCACCAGACTTCTGCAGCACATCCGGGTAAACATCGGCACCCAACAAAACGTCAACTTGATCTGGCACGAAAAACCTATCGTCAGCTAGAGACAAGCCACGATAGCGTTCACATAATATGTCAGAAGAGACGGCGCTGGAGGGGAGAGAATTCGCAATGACTGGAAGCACGAGAGCTTGGACATCGAGAGCTTTCTCGTGGGGAAAGCGTGAGACGATATGACAGTTGACCAGGCCGTGAACTTGGGCCGATGAATTGCCAATACCAGACAACTGAGTGGGCATGCCTTGAACTTTAAGTCCGAGCTTTTGGACCAATGAGTGAATGATGGCTGTGACTTGTGAACCCGAGTCTAAAACCATTCTCACTGGCTGAAGATTGCCATGTTGGTCATGAATGAAACCGCGAATAGTTCCGAGCAGGACTTGATTGAAGACAGGCCGCGATAAACTTGTTTTACAAAAGTAGGAGCCAGCAATAGGCTGCGCGAGAGCGGCATCAACAACAGGGGTAGACGTAGAAGTGGTGACCTCGGGGGTGACGCCAGGGGGAGTGGTGTCACTAGAGCGCGAGGAGGGTTCTACGTGCAAAGTAGAATGATGTTGACGCGAAGAACAAGTTCTACACGAACGTGTCGAGGTACACGCAGATCTGGAATGTGGGCCGAGACAATTAAAGCAGAGTTTGAGCCGCTTCAATGTTTCATACCGTTGAGGAATCGTTTGCGCAATGTAAACAGAACAATGAGACAGTCGATGGGTCTGTTTACATTGTGGACAAGTCGAATCAGACCAAATAACTGGTCGTTTGTCCTTGGCCGAGACCGCAGAGGTCGCTATGAACGAATTGAGGCGTTTGACAGGCGAGGTTATTGACCTCGGCGTCGCGACGGCGACCGTGTCCAAACCACACAATTCCAACGTGCGGCTGGCGCTCTCTAGAAAATGCGTCAGATTTTCCAAAGTAGGGAGTTCATCGTCAGCAAACTTCGTTTCAAAAGCCTTTCTGGTTTGAGAATCCAAATTCCTAAGAGACAACGAAAGCAGGATGAAATCGTCGAGATGTTCGATGCCTAATTGTCTGAGTGCAGAAATATAATTCTTATGAATTTGAACGAAGTTTTGCAACGATTCGAGAGAAGACGATTTGAGGGGAGTAAACTCAAAGATTTTCTGTAGATAATGGTTGACGAGCAAACGTTTGCTTTCGTAACGTGAGACTAATGCATTGAAAGCAGGAATGTAGTTGCTTGCTTCGAGCGTGTAATCAGAGATAACAGCGCGAGCGGAATCAAACAAACAGCTATTTAAATGAAAGAATTTCTGTAAATCATCAAGTTCAGTACGATTGTGGATAAGTGAACGAAATACTGAAATAAATGCAGGCCAATCAGAGTGAAGTCCAGAGAACTTCGGCAGCTTTATTGTAGGCAAACGAACTGATTTTTTGACAAGTGAAATGTCAGGTGATGCAACGGGGGGAATGACTGCTTTCTCAGCTGCGGCGAACGCCTCTAGATAGCGAGATTGTGCACTGAAAAAAAGGTCATTGAAACTTGCCCAATTTTTGCTCACTTCCATTGCAGTTAATGGAGCGACTAATTTGACATTGAGGGAAGTGATGCTTTCTTGGATTTCGTCGAACTTAATTTGCAAACTGAGCAGACGATCGTACCGACCTTTGAAAGAAATGACATTGTCGGGAGACAGTTTTTCGAAAGCGTCAAAGATTTGCTGCGCTTGAGCGAAGTGTCTTCGCGTCTATGCTGGAGCAAATCCTGTTCTTGCTGTTGACACATGGTAATGACTGCAATAAGCGATGAATCACTGAGGACCGTCTAGAGGTCGCAAGTGACAAAACACTGAACGAGAAGCAGAAAGTAACTAGCACGGGCGTCTGCGAGGGAGACGGAACACGTGCACACTAGAAATGGCTGTAGGACACGGAGAAATACTTTTTGGAACTCCGACTCACAGGGACCATGTGTTAAGGCCAGATAGTGGAGTCTGGTCCTAGAGAGTAAGATCGGGTGCAGCAGCGTTAAGAGAGCTGATGCAACCGTAAACGAGCACGGGATAGTGACGGCATTCAAGGGACCAATGGCTAGAGGCCATACACCACAGTTCATTCAATGTTACCTAATGGCAGGTACTTACCAGTGTAGAAGTAGAAAAGGGCCAGACGACCTCTCAGACACAGCGTGGCGCGGGTAGGCGTGGCGAGGAAAGAATTGCATTCAGAGTTCACAGGGAAGAGAATGGAAATACTTGTGGGAGTCGCACTTCACGCAGATCGTAGAGTATTGTCTAAAACGGTATTGCTGGAGGTAATATTAAACGCACTGTATACTGTAAAAGCGTGGGCGCAGTTGAATTGTAGGTTCACTGTGCTGAGCTAAGTAATGCTGATCGGCAAGGCGATGTTGCTGATAGCAATGTACAGTCGCCTCCCAGACTTAGTTCTGGCGCCTCAGGGCACATCCCCTTGCTTGCGCCTGCAGGTTGGACAACTTTACATACATCGCAGTATGTATGTTGCCTATAAGCTATATACTTTGGGAACCACAACCGATCGATAATGATGTAAGCAAATCAATCCGAATAGCACGAGTCATTGGCTCGATGTAAATAATACTTTCCAAACAGTAATGTGATGTGGTCTGAGGAAAGGAACCTTAAGGTGAAATAGGTAGTTTCTAGTTATCGCTAATCAAAGTTATAATGCGTAATACACTATTTTAATTTTATAAATAATGCCTTGAACGGCCGACAAAATTATTTTATTAGACATCTCGAGTTTTCCTCTACTATTCAGTGATCTTCAGGAGTAAATTACCCTCCCCCCACCAATACCCCCCCCCCCCCCCCCCCGTAACCCCCTGATCGGATGGATTAATAGTGACACATCGAAATCTCACAAATTCAAACAAGACAAAATTTTACATTGGGCCTAAAAAATTCCAAAGACTATTTCACAAAAGCATGGGCGTTGGCAGGATTTCAGCCAGAGGGGGGAGGGGGGGCCAAAGCAAGGAAAACGATTTTCCATGGATTAAGGGGGGTGTGGTGGTGCGGCCCCTCACACTGCTGGCGGTTTTTTTTAGGTTTTTTGACATTTTAAAATCAATTTTGAAACGTTTTGAGGTGTATTTTGTTGAAACACATAAAGTTGACACTTTGGTGTGGTGGGTGGTCCCACCTTGCCCCGCCTGGATTTTTTGTTTTTGTGACGCTTTGAAATGAAGATTTTAAGTTTTTTTATTTACAAAATTCAACTCTTATGTCTTCCGGACAATCCGGCACCCATACCTACACGAAGATATGAAGACGAAAATGTAATCATACAAATTATACACTAGGAAAACGCTCAGTGTAACGCGTTGATGAGCGAGCACGGGTACGTGCAAATTCTCGAACCGGAAATGCGTACACAACGCACAGAAAACATATACATCCATATTGAATTGATTATAATAACAACTTAAAAGTGTATGCTTTTCATCGAAACTTTAAAATAGCATCTAAGCACCTGGTTCATAAAGCAAATCAGAATCAATTTTCAATTATCACTGGAAAACATTCATTTCGATACTTCATTACTGACAGATATTAAAAATTTCAATAACTTCATACGTTCTTAACTGATTGGGATGAAATTTTGTAAAATAAGAGACAATATTGGTCTTAATGATCATGCAAAATATGAGTTTGATCAGAATTATCGAAGACCGTTTTCATTTTTCAGTCTATCAGGAGATATTTATTTAAATTTTAACCAATGAATGGATTTCAAAAAAAATGATATGCAAACAGAGAAGGTTGGTTTTACATGTGTACAACATTTCAGCTCGATCAAAGAAAAACTCTGACCTGTATAGCCAAAAAATGAGTTTGATCAGATTTATCGAAGACCAGTTTCATTTTTCAACCTACCACCAGGAGATGTTTATTTAAATTTTAACCAATCAATTTTTTTCAAAAAAATTAGGGGTCAGCAAACAGAAAAGGTTTTCTCCACATGTGTGCAAAATTTCAGCTCGATCGAAGAAAAACTCTGACCTGTATAGCGTCAGTAAACGGAAAAAAAACAAAAAAACAAAAAAACAAAAAACAGAGGTCCGTGCCAAAAGAGCCAAAAGGAGACGCTCGCTTCGCTCGCTCAATAAACTAGTAAATCCTGAATAAAGAAGGTGTTAACATTAATCAAACTAGTAATGAGATCTACAAGATTTGGATGGAAACGATTCAAGATCAGATAAGAAGATAAGAAGGTGGAAAATAGCTTTAATTTCACATTGACAAGCTATTTTCCACCTTCTTATCTTCTTATCTGATCTTGAATCGTTTCCATCCAAATCGTGTAGAGCTCATTACTAGTTTGATAAATGTTAACACCTTCTTTTATTCAGTATTGCCATCGTAATTACATCCTAACTTACAATCAGAATACAAAAGTAATGACAATTATTTTTAATTTTATTCTATTTTTTTTTTACTGTAAGCTTTGTTACTTATTCGTAGAAAAAGAAGCAGCAGTTTGAACTAGTATACAAATTGATTTGCATATAAACAAGTATTTTAATCGATGTAATCTCAAAAACACTGGTTTTAAAGTCCAGACACACTCAATTCATACGGATCGTTTTCAAAAATTTTGTAGATTTGATACTTTTTTTTAATAAGATTTTTTTTTAAATTCAATCTATCGTTAATAGTAAGTAAGTTTGGAGTACTGCAATATGAAACAACATTCAGCAGCGAACTTATAAAAATGTATAAATTAAAAAATTGAAACACTCAAATTGTTCTTTTTGTAAAGAAACCTAAAAAAACTTAAGGGAATGAGTAAGTTTTAAAAATAATAAGCTACATTTCTAACTACTATGACCTTGATTTAACAATTCTACTATGTTTATTTTCCGATATTCATTTTATTACCTAAAAAAATACACAGCTTTCATATGCGTTACAAAGTGGGCATGTGTTACTAAATGGAACAGTGTCCCAAAGTTAACAGATTATTATACTTGTGCACAGTGTTTGGTAAGTTCCTTTTGAAAAGGAACTAGTTCCCGTTCCAAGTTCCTCGCCGAAAAAAGGAACTAGTTCCAGTTCCAGTTCCTTCAATAATGAAAGGAACTATTCCGTTCCTAGTTCCTTTATAAAAGGAACTTAGTTCCTTTTAGTTCCTTTTTAAAGAAAGGTGTAATTTTAATTGGAATATTAAAAATTGCAATCTGCAAATTAAAAATTAAAAATTAAAAATTTAATCACTGTATCACAGCAGATTTGAAAAGATTAATAGAGAGATAAGATGATTCGTAAAAACTAAAAATTCAGTGGCGATGTGATGTGTCCTACCTACACAGTGATCGGAAAGGAAATGGGAGGAAGGAAACAAAGTAAAAGCTAAAAAGACGACGATCTGAGATCTGAAATCTGTGTGCCTGCGCACTGCACTTGTTCACGAGTCATTAGTCATTACTAGGAATGGAGTTCTTTGGTCTGAAGGGTTGGCCACGCGACTACAGGTAGATAGATGTCCATTGTGTTAGGGTAGGTGACGACTGGTTTGAGTTATTTTTAGCCAAATAGCCAATATTTTAGAACCTTGCCAAATAGCTAGGGGGACATCTGACTTCTGACAGAATTAATATGTTTGTAGACGAGTGCAGTTTTTCGGAATAAAAGTACATTCAAGTTTTAAACAAAGGAACTTAGCAAAAATCGTTACAGTTCCTCAAAAAAAGGAACTAAACCGTTCCATAGTTCCTCCCTAGAAAAAAGGAACTAAGACGTTCCATAGTTCCTAAGAAAAGGAACTAGTTCCTAGGAACGGAACTATTTCGTTCCGTTCCTACCCAACACTGCTTGTGCAAACACATCAAGTATGTGCAAGTATGTGCAAACACATTGACTGAACTGCAAAACCTGCATTCTGCATATGTCATCGGCTTCTTTTAATTCATTTGCTTTATTATTTATCCAAATTAGTCCATTTTTTAAAAGTAGATTGTTACAAAGTTGACTTGATACAAAATGGACAAAAGGAACTTGCAAAATTCCAAGCAAAATAATAAAAACTAAGAATTTAATTTTCAATATTTCATTGCAAACATGAAAATGTGCAATATTCTGAAATAATTAAATTAAATATTGCAGGATTGCAATTACTTTCATCCGTTACAAAGAGGACGGCGATTAAACACGCTCGAGCACAGAATTTCTTCAAAACACCTTGTTCAAGTGGAGAAACTCCGTGAAATAAATTGGAAATAGTATGATTGAGGAAACATAATGGCAATAAAACTCCACTATCAACACAAAATTAATAAAGATGTGAATACAGGTTACAAGAAGACAGCTTTTGTGGGACACACTTGGAACTCATAATTTCTAGCTGAAATGTATTATTTTATATTTACATTGTCATGTAAAAAGAGAGATGAATTTCTGTAGTGTTTTAATGACCAGTCATAACATTAATTCAAAAATAAGCTAAACAATTGTTTTCTTAGGATACATACAGGGGCTGGGACATATAAGCAAATCTGTGCTTTCAACACATCAAGTATTGAAAAATCATAAAATGAATAAAAAGTTGCAATTTTTAGGGACATTGATGCTCAAATATATACCGAGAAAAATTTGAAAATAAGTCAGGGCATAGGTAAATTGGCTAAATTAAGCCAATACAAAAATACGAAAGTGGTGGGAGGCAAATCTACAACTCTTTTGAAAATTACCGATCAGCTTTTTCGATTATATCGTATAACCAAATAGCTGAGGCAATTAAGGTCACGTGACAGTTGTAAGCAAATGAGAGCACTTAGCTCTGGAGAGACATGATATTGTGTTTTTAGGTAAAACATTGTATCTTCGGCAATTTTTGATATGTAAACGTTTTTTAATGACCGGGAAAATATTCTCAATAAAATGAACTTATTAAACGAAAATCTCAATTTACACCATAAGGTTAATTTTCTCAGACCGCATTACAAATAGACGATTACCTACTTTATATCAATTGAACACAAAAGTAGTAGCATTGATTTGCGGTGGGAAACATATTTATGATATAATGTAATTCTTATGATTCAGAAAATTATAGTTGAGATGGTAAAATTGCAAAATCTAAATGGGCCTTAAATGTTTTACAATATCAAAAAACTATTCCATTTTAAAATTTTAGAAGCTAACTCAGCTACCTGTCTCTGTTAATAAAAAATCCCTTAAATATCGGTCCAATTTCCAAAAGGTATAAATTGCGAAACATCTCATCGGCCCAAAATTTCTTTGCCAAAGTGGAGTCGCCAAAAAAGTTTCGCTAAAAAGACGTAACTCATTTCTCTACTTTATCATCATCTTACTTATAGTTACCCAGTTCTGTCTTTCTGTCCGTGCGGAACGCCTGCGCGCGCATCCCTGTGAGAAGGACGACGCGCGCACCCGACTGTTTAAATAAATAAATGGCCGCCTTTACTTGCCAATCATGTCTAAAATAACGTCCTCTGATTTGCCTGAATATATCAATAACTGAAACTTACCTAAATATTAATCCTTATTCCTTTGTGCTTATAAGAAATGTGTTTAACACAAAAAAACTGCCCAAATCTTTACATAACATTGAAAACGGCCGAAGGCTAACACTATTTTGTATTTAAAATGGTGGACTGTCATTGCCAATCGTGTCTAAAAATACGTCTTTTGCTTTCACTAAGTAAAGAAAAAACCAAAACTTACCTAAAACGCAATCCTTATCCCTTTGAGTGTGTAAAAAATCTACTATAACACATAATAACCGTTCAAAATAAAATAGTACATTACATAGAAAACTTTCTCACTTCAAGAGACGTCAAAATGTATTTTTTTAATTTTCCATTTTCTCTTTATTTTGGAGGGCCATGAAATCAAAGCCGATAGATTTTACACATTGGCCTCATGAAGCAATTAGCAAACGATCAAATGTATTATTTTCTTCCTACATTTAATCAACAATCACGGCTCTGTAACCCTCAAACCAACTAACCGACGAAGTTTTTAAGTTGTTAGAATAATCATTTTCATTCCTTTCTTATTTATTAGAGTGGTCTGTATTGAGTCATGTATTGACAACGAATTCATGTTGCTGTTGATAAAGTTTGAAGAACCAATGTTTAAGTTTTACATTGTTAACTGAATATCTTTACCTTAATAAGATGTAGATGGACTGAAGTCCATTTCAATTTTATTGAAGTGAGCTCAGAGAACAGTATTTTTGACTTCATCCAATCATTTGTAATGGTGACATAAGTCATTGTAGGAGAATACTTCAATATAACGTTATTTGTTAACATCAGTGAAACGGTACTTGATACGTAGAGCTTGATAACTTACAATTCAAAATTGTGCACCGCAAAATCAAAAAAAAATTACTTCCGCCCTACATCTGAGGAAAGGATCCTTTACTATTAATGCACAGTTTCAACAATGGAGCTCTTAAATTGCGTTACGATAGACCTCTATAGAAATCGTAATTTTAGCCCAATTTTAATCAAACCCGAACTTTTCCTGTAGATAATTTCGAGCCAAATAAAGTGCACACAATTTCAATCGAATCCGTTGAGTATTTCGAGAGATATTAAAAGAAAACCAAATTTGCATCGAAAAGCTTAATTTTTTTTGAAACTTTGAAACTTCAGGAAGCTGTGAATCCATTGGCAGTGATTGAAAATCAATTTAACTCTGTGAACCTTGATTAAATAGGGGGTTGAGAATGTTGTGTGGGGTGGGGGGAGGGGGGCGCAAGATAACTTTTCTGATATTGGAATTTTTTCTTGAGTGTACCTCCTTAAGTCACATTGCATTTTGAAAATGATTGAGTATATTGAAAACTGACAGTACCATTTAGGAATCAAAATTGTATTGTTGTGATTTCTGCCGAGATGCGTACATTTATACTAGGAAAACGCTCGGTGTAACGCGTTGATGAGCGAGCACCGACACGCACGACATCGCCAATCATACACGATCCATTCAATCAAAGATTTATTTATTACCAATTTTCCTTGCAACTTTTCATACACACTCTAAATCAATCAAATAACAGATTATTGTACTGATATTTTTCCATCAATCTCTTTGGACAGATATTCAAACACTTAAAACAGCAATAAGTCTGTAAATTCTTGACCGATTGGGCTGGAAATGTGTAAAATATGATGCTATCTAGTCAAAACGTTGTTTTCATAACTGTGAAACACAATCCATATCGTAAAATAAATTATTTTAGATAAGGTATACCTATACCTATGTATAGGTATATGTTTACCTCCTCCAAAATCCATTTTACAGCCTCCAGGAATTTCTTGATTCATAACTGTACCAACTCTTCAGTGTCAATCATCTTTAGTTCTACTAGTACTAGTTTTATTTATCTTTCTATATGTTAGTTTCATTATTATTAATTTTTATCAGTTTTATTTATTTATAACTGTACATAAAACTGTCAATGTTCTGACTTGTAAATATTTTGTTATAACTTGTACATCTTATATCTTATATCTTACTCAACAACTGACGATACCCATACATGTATAATGTACTTGTCCACGGGATGATAATAAAATACAATACAATACAATACAATATGAAATACCTACATTACATTTTGACTACATTATGTATTGCAATATGATCCACTAAGAAAAGAATCTGTCTTACATTGATATTGAGTTCAGTTCAGTTCAGTTCAGTTTTATTTCCAGAATTCATCAATACATTTGAAAGAGGTACAGTGAAAGGACTCCTCTGGTTGACACCATTTAGTGGAGTATGTGGAAAGGTTACTTGAACTAAATCTAGTAGTAACCTAGTATATAAGTAATAGCATTGAAATGAAGACAAATTAATATCTAAATATATGCTACAATTATATTTTACATTTAGGTAATAAATCTAGGTAATATAGGTAATATCTAGGCAATAATAGGTAATTTAGGTAATAAATCAGACATTATAAATAAATAAATTAATTAATTAATTAATATTTGTCCGAGAGGAATTCGTCGATAGAATAATACACCTTATCTACTAATAGTTTGTTGACAAGGGTTTTGAATTGTGAATATTTTTGTATCTCTCTTATACTTTTAGGCAGGGCATTATACAATTTTGTTTTGAAAAAAATAGAGTTCTTTTGAGTGCATGTTGATCTGTGTCTATCTATGTGAATGTTATTGTTCTGTCTAGTATTGTGATTATGAATATCGCTATTTTTTTGTATTTCTTTCCCTTGAGATCTAATTGCTAGTACTGACTCTAGGATGTACAAGGAAGGTAACGTTAAAATTTTGTGTTTTTTGAAGTGTTGCTTGCAATCTGGTTTAATGAAATTGTTGTTATTTTTATTTTTATATTTTAATCCAAAAAGAGCTCTGATTGCTTTTCTTTGCATTACAAATATTCTGGGTGCATCTGTAGAGTTGCCCCAGAATTGTATTCCGTAGCGCAGATGAGATTCAATGTTTGCATGATAGACTAGTTTTGCAGTTTTTGTGTTTGTTAAGTTTACAATAGTTTTTAGTGAGAAATATGCCAAATTAAGTCTACTTAGTAATTTGTCACAGTGACTTCTCCAGTTTAAATTTTTATCTATAATGATTCCAAGAAATTTGATTTTGTCTACAGATTTTAGTTCACAGTTCTTGTTCTTGTTTGAAATTTCTATATTTATATTTAATGGTGTTTCATTTATGTCATTTTTTAATTTAAAGTGCATGAAGTTAGTCTTTTCTTCTTGAATAAGCAGATGGTTATCGTAGAACCATTGTGTTGCATTTTCAAGTGTATTTTTGGCATTTTCTTGAAGATTTAGTTTTGTTTTACCCGTAATTGTGATATTTGTATCGTCTGCATATATTTCTGAATTAGCTACTGTGTCTGGAAAGTCATTTATGTAAATTATAAACAACAATGGACCTAAAATAGAACCTTGCGGAACACCATTTTTTATTGTTTCGGGATTTGACATATGTTTTATTTCGCGTCTGTTCTCATCCATGTGTACTACTTCTACTTGTTGGATTCTATCTGCCATATATGATTTGAGTAAGTTTAGGGCAGGACCCCTAACTCCGTAATATTCTAGCTTGTTTAATAATATTTCATGGTTAATACTGTCAAAAGCTTTAGTTAAGTCACAAAAAACACCGATTGTTTGATCCCCTTTTTCTAATCCTTTTATAGTATTTTCAATGAATTGACCAATGGTATTAGCTGTAGCTTTACTTTTCCTAAAACCACTTTGGTTGTCTGAAAGCAGTTTTTCTCTTTCTAGGTATGCTATTAGCCTAGTGTGTATCAGTTTTTCAAATATTTTGGATATGCTCGGAAGGAGCGATATTGGCCGATAGTTTTCCGAAAGATTTTTGCCCCCTTTTTTATGTAAAGGTATGATTTTTGCTATTTTGAGTTTGTTTGGGAAAATTCCATTATTAATACAGTCGTTAAATATATGTGTTAAGGGTTGAGAGATTTTCTTAATAATTTTCTTTAATATGCAAGTTGGGATGTTGTCAATTCCTGAAGATTTTTTGTTTTTTAATTTTGATGTAATTAGAATAATTTCTGTTTCACATGTGTTGTCCAAGATAAATGAATTCAGAGGTTTCTTTGCCTTTGTTAAATGTTTATGAAAAGCCCTATCCGTTGGATTTATGTCTAGTTTTTGGGCTACTGTGGCAAAATCTCTATTAAGAATATTTGCTATTTTGATTGGATCAGTGTAAGTTTGGTTTTCATGTCTTATGACCAAGTTTTGGGTTTTTTGTATTTTTGAATTGTTAGCGTGTTTTTTTACTATCTCCCAAATGGATTTTGTTCTATCGGTACCCGTTTTCTCCTTTATTTTTTTGTTTATTATCATTCTCTTTGCTGCTTTTATAGTGTTTTTGTAAATTTTTTTGTATATTTTGTAATTTGTTTTTAAAGTTTCTGTTTTGAAGTGAAGCTGTAGATAATAGAGAGATTTAAGGTTTTTGGCTGAGTTTTTTATACCTGCTGTTATCCACTCCTGCTTTATAAATTTATGGTTTATTTTTATATTTTTGGGTGGAAAACATTTGTCAAAAGCCTCGCTAAGTATTGTTGAGAAAGTATTATATTTTTCATTGGAATCATTTAATTTATATATCTCATCCCATGACGTGTCTTCTAATATATCTACAAAAGTTTCTGTGTTTTCCTTACTCAATTTTCTGGTAATAATTGTTTTGCTTGGCGAATTAAATTTTGATTTGAGTTGAATTGATATTATTTGAGCAGTGTGGTCTGAGAGATTATTTTCAGTTACTTTAGTAGAAAACATATAATTTGGTAGATTTGTAGCTATATTATCAATTGTTTTGGCTGTATTGAAACGGGGATCAAATCTCGTGGGTTCTCGTATCGTTAATTTTAAATTATATGAAGATAATAGGTTGTTAAGAGTATCACTATTCCTTGATTTTGAAGCTGTATTTATATTTATATCGCCTGTAAGGATTATGTTTTTATTTTCTGATGTGAGTTTGTCTAGAATGTGGTCCAAAGTGTCCATGAAATTGTTTATATCCCCTACTGGCGATCTATAGATGGAGATTACTACTAGGTTCTTTGTGTTGTTTTCATATTTCAGTTCTACTGCTGATAATTCAATGTCCAATTCCCTACTTAATTCGTTTATGTCATTTCTAGCTTTAATGTTTTCTTTTAATTTATTATTGACGAATATAGCTGACCCTCCGTGTTTGTGAACTACTCGACTAAAATTACTTTCAAGATTATAATTACAGATGTTTATTGAATTCAAATTTTCACTACTCAACCAATGTTCCGTTAGACATATTATATCAATTTGGTTTCCCTTATCATCTTTTGAATCTAAAAACGTCTCTAGTCCTACTTTAGATGTGTTAAGAGCCTGGATATTTTGATGCATGATATTTAGGTTACTGTATTTAGATTGTTTTGTTTTGTTTTGTTTTCTATCTAATGCTTTTGTTTTGACTTTATTGGTTGCGTTGTTGTCGGATGGTTGTGTAATTGTTTGGTTTTGTCAAAGAGATGCTAATATTTTTGGTTTCAAAATGCGCTGAGGGCGGGTTTGTACATTAATAATTGTTTTTTTTATTGTTGCCCCCGTCTTCTTTGTCCCTTCCGGTGCCTTCTTTTTCATATCTGCCTCGGGCAGTGGTGATGATGACGTCTTTTGCCCCGCTACGGCCCCGGTCAGCGGTCTCTTCTTCTCGGACTCAGACCCGAACTTCGGACCCCCCACGGACAGCGTTGTCTTCACGGACGCAGACCCGGACTTCGGACCCCCCACGGACAGCGGTGCCTTCTCGGACGCAGACCCGGACTTCGGACCCCCCACGGACAGCGGTGTCTTCTCGGATGCAGACCCGGACTTCGGACCCCCCACTGATAGCGGTGTCTTCTCGGACGCAGACCCGGACTTCGGACCCCCCACGGACAGCGGTGTCTTCACGGACGCAGACCCGGACTTCGGACTCACCAGGGACAGCGGTGTCTTCTCGGACGCAGACCTGGACTTCGGACCCCCCACGGACAGCGGTGTTTTCTCGGACGCAGACCCGGACGTCGGACTCACCACGGACTTCGGACTCACCACGGACAGCGGTGTCTTCTCGGACGCAGACCCGGACGTCGGACTCACCACGGACAGCGGTGTCTTCACGGACGTAGACCCGGACGTCGGACTCACCACGGACAGCGGTGTCTTCTCGGACGCAGACCCGGACGTCGGACTCACCACGGACAGCGGAGTCTTCTCGGACGCAGACCCGGACGTCGGACTCGCCACGGACAGCGGTGTCTTCACGGACGCAGACCCGGACGTCGGACTCACCACGGACAGCGGTGTCTTCACGGACGCAAACCCGGACGTCGGACTCACCACGGACTGCGGTGTCTTCTCGGACGCAGACCCGGACGTCGGACTCACCACGGACAGCGGTGTCTTCACGGACGCAGACCCGGACGTCGGACTCACCACGGACAGCGGTGTCTTCACGGACGCAGACCCGGACGTCGGACTCACCACGGACAGCGGTGTCTTCTCGGACGCAGACCCGGACGTCGGACTCACCACGGACAGCGGTGTCTTCTCGGACGCAGACCCGGACGTCGGACTCACCACGGACAGCGGTGTCTTCTCGGACGCAGACCCGGACGTCGGACTCACCACGGACAGCGGTGTCTTCTCGGACGCAGACCTGGACGGCATTCCCATCACTGACATGGTTGACCCCACCACGGACTTGGTGGTGCTGTTGCTCACTGGATTTATCACTCTGAGAATTTTGTAGCATAGTTTTCTCTTTCCTCTTTTGCTTAAGTGTAGTCCATGTCTTGTGAAGTCTTCTCTACCCATGGACCCTGCATTTATTACTATTGCTTCACTCATGCCATTTTGGATTTTATTATGTTCTGCTATGAGTCTTTCTATTTTGCTGTTTGTTGAGTCTATTTCTCTTTTGAGGTCTTGTCCTTCAGGATCCTGGCGGTTTGGGATGTTGACGACTATTACATTAGCTTTTGTTCCACAATCTAAAATTGAGTTAAGTGAAATTCTGATTTTGTCGGGCGTTTTCTTTGGGATATTATTTGTTCCCGCCATGATTATTAGAGTGTCCTGTTGCTCCAGGCTGTGATCAATCGACGTCACAACTTCCTCGATTGGCGCGCTGGGTTTGAAATTGCACTCTACTAACGTGTTTTGCTTGTTATCATCTAGCAGGTGTTGCAGAATGTTTGCAAGTCCTCGGCCATGGCTGTCCGCTAGAATTTGCACTTTTTTGTGGGAGCGAGATCTAGGGGTGGATGATGGCACTATCTTGCGTGTAGATTGATCGTTTCTAGTGCCAGTGGCAGCAGGCGTGGTAGCAGGCGTGGCAGCAGGCTCTTTCCTTCCTGCGGCAATGTCGCTGTACAGTGGCTCATTCTGGCGGGAGTCTGAAGAATGACTATTGTTCTGCACGTGGCTTCGTATATTTTCACTTGAATTTAAGTTAACTTGACGATGTCGGTCGTTTAAAAGAGTGTCTAATCTTATCTTTAATAACTTGATTTCATTCATCAGCATCGAGTTTATAGCAGTCTGGTTGTTCGAATGATTGTTGTCTCCAAGCATGAACTGCAGGTCCATGTCTCTGTCCTCGTGCGCGCAGCGCTGGCAATATTTTGTATCCATTATACCGGCTACCACAGTTTTAGGAAAAACTAATTTTATTAACAAACACTAACACTCACGTCACTAGAAACTATTGAACTGTAGAAAAGGTTATTTTAGACGCCACATATGTTTGAAATTGATGAAAAACTGGTTTCGAAAATCACGGCACTAGTCACACGCGGCCATCTTGTCTTTAGGTGAACCCCCTAATTCTCCTAGATGGAGAATAGCCATCTATAAACTTTGCTTTGCTACATAGAGCAACCCAGAATGCAGTGGAATTTCTGTTTTGAAATGTCATTTCTGACAGTTATTAAAACTGTCAATAAGTGCATATTATGTTCTTGACTGGTAGGACTGAAAATTTGTAAAATAAGAGACAATGTTGGTCTAAACGACCATGCAAAATATGAGTTTGATTGATCAGATTAATCGAAAACCATTTGATAGGTCAAATGGTGGTGTGGCTATAGGCCGTTTTAAATTAAGTATACAAATGTCAGTAAAATCTCTATTACTCTTGAAGCTCATTACAGATTTGTAAAAAATCACTTATAATGCTGGTACACATGACCTTACAAAATTTGGTGATGATCGGTCAAACTATTGCAGTTATATACACAGAGTTTCCTTCATCTCCATTGCCAAGGTAACTATATAACTACACATCAAGTTTCCGATGCAACCAATGGAGCGAACTTGCTGAAAATCATTTTGACCATAACGAGAATAGTAATTTAAGTTGTGTGAAAAAATTGGCCTGATCCATTACTCCGTTTGGCAGGAGACGCCAAATGCACAAATAAACACACACAAAAAAAAACAGAGATTTGAGCCATAAGTTTCAAGTGGAGACGCTCGCTCCGCTCGCTTAATAATCAGGTTGAATCTTATTATGTGGAGACCTGAATAAAATCGCATTAAATTCTACTACTCAGTCTTGACCATGGGCTTCAAGTATACTTTGCGCTTTTTCGATCATGACCAAATAGCAGTGAGGAAAGTAAGGTCACGTGAGAGCAGTCAGACAACGATAGAAATGCTCTTTACTCTGCTTTCATATAAACTTGATAGTGTGTCCCGTGTTTTCTTAGCATATATTTTTTAATGTTGGAAATCTTTGATTGTGCTGTAATTTTTTATGTTGCGTATTTGTTTCGTATAATTAACTCATTTTGGTATGATTTCGGATTCAGAATTTGGATTCGTTTAGATTAGTTCATAACTTTTTCAGTTGCTGTTTTCAATATTCTAAGTATATTAATTTTGAAACTGCCACTTTGGGTTAATTCTTCACTGAACAGATCAATTCATATTTAATTATTGTTTGTTTGTTTTGAAAAAAAAATATCAAGATTTAGAATTGAGTTGCCATTGAGATCGGTAGTTCTGTGAGGCTCAAGTCAATTGTCACGATCAGTCAATTCGTCAGCAAGAGTTGTTCAAGGGTTGCTCTCTATTATACCTTGATCAGAAAATATTGTGATTAGGTCATGTATTACATGGCGGGGCTCTCTAGTATTCATATAATGAAACAGTAGGTACCATGTATTAGCATCATAAATGAAGAATAGGTCGTGGGCATCAGGCCATGGTATGGTAACGTAATATGTATTTTTTTTTACGGCGAATGCTTTTTTCTTTTTTTTAATTAGACTTAGTACGAATACTCTGGTGTAAATTTGGAAACTTATATAAAATTGTTTACCATAAATTACGATCAAATTGCTTTTCTTCGTTTCTCATTTGTTTACGTATTCTGTTACGCATTGGGTTATCAACGACGTCTAGGGTTGCCAACTTCACAAGAATTGAATTCCGGACAATGTAGTTCTAAATTTCTCTGGGAATAAAATATTCTCACAATACGGTATTATGGGGAAACACGGATGCGTACGAAAAGACGATCTCGCAGGAAATCAATGGGGGGTGGTGGGGGGAGGGCCCCCCATCACCATGCGGGTCCGGGCCGCACAGGCCCGGGAAAATTTTGAATTTCGAAAGTGTATTTGGGTCAATTTCATGCGTTCTGGACTGCAATATTCGGCGATTTTGATATTTGGGAACTTTGAAAATTTATTTACAATTATAGCAAAAAGACTGGAATTTAACTTTTTAAAAATTAGATTGATCTCATTATTTCCTTGAGTTGAAATTGATAAATATGCAGTAAAATTTGAAACTAATGGGCAAAAGTGAACTAAAGTTGGTGTCTGTCTACCAACCCTACCTACAAAACTAACTTTGCAAAAGTTATGATGTAGGTATCATTGATTATTGAATTATAACGTTAGTTTCATGTAACAATTGAACAATTCCGGACATTATGCTGTCCGGAATGAGGTAATTCCGACATCCGGACAATGTTGTCCAATTCCGGAGTGTCCGGAGAAATTCCGGACAGTTGGCAACCCTAACGACGTCAAGTGTATTAATGACGCACACTCTGCTGACAAATATTGCTGTCGTTTTATATTCACGCATACCTCACTGGTGCACATTGGTCATGTTTTACATGACGGGACCCTCTAGTTTTACAATAATACTCTAATTACTCACATACTCAATAAGTTTAACGCATTCGATTCGTATAAAAGTATAAAGCAAAATGCATTGTTACCCATGAAATAAATTTAAAAAAAAAATTATTGAAGACTAGGTATGCAGATGTTATAGATACCTGTTATAATTTTTTATGGTTTTGAAATTAAATTTGAATTATGTTTTTTAAATTCACGAGGCATTGTTTGAAAAATCAAGTTTAAATGTCCTGTCATATGCATTGAGTGATTCCTCAGACGGAGACAATAACAGAGCGATCGCGTTTTATTCTAGAAATGGATGTATGATTTTTCCGTGAATGTGATAACAACCTGCTATTTGTAAATAGTAAACAGACTCTCGAGTAAATATAGGTATGATCACTGCATGGAAGAAATAATATCTGTGGGATGGGAAGTAGTTATTGATTAGTTCATTGCCGCAATACCGCGGTTATCAACAAAGTCTCCCCACCCCATCCCAAATAACTACCCCTTGTTGTCCGTGACTTTAATACTCTTACTGTATTGCTGAATGCCTATGCTGCAAGGGTGGTAGCTTCTCCCAGAGCAGATTGTACATGAATACGGTAAGGTTACATGAAAAATTTGTGTTGTAATAAAACCTGTGAAATTATTAATGTATAATGGAACAAATTAAATTAATTTAACTCTGAGAACGGTTTCATTTTTTCATGAACATGTATAATGGTCGTTTGTGTTTGCTTGGTGCTGTCAGAGAATATTTACCTAAGTTAACAATTAAAGGGTTATGCCATTTGTCGATATTAATATAAAAGTTGCCTGTTAGGTTGAAGATAAAGTCATGGATTGTAGGCATTTTGAAGAACGAATGCAGTTTAGTAATTCTCGTGCTTCTTAGAAAATTCCCTGCTATTCTAAGGCATTTGTTCTGTACTATTTGTAGTTTCCTTAGGTTAGTTGTTGACGTGCTGCTCCAGGCCGGTGCAGCGTAGCATATGATTGGTCTAATTATCATTTTATAGATGAGTGCTTTGTTGTTGTAGCTGAGTCTGCTTCTTTTATTAAACATTGGGTAGATGCTAGCCATTGCTGCGTAGGCTTGATGAATTTTATGATTAATGTGTGTAGTAAATGTTAGCTTGGAATCTAGATGGACACCAAGGTACTTTACGCTAGGTTACCATTCTATTTCTGTGTTATTGATATTTATCTTGGGTGTTGAAGACGGTCTCCTCTTCGTGAAAAATATTGCTGTCGTCTTTGTGTTGTTAACTCTAATCTTCCATTTGTTGAAAAACTTCTCAATTTTTGAATAAGCTTTCTGCAGTCTTCTTCTGATAGTATCCGGTCTAAACGAGGAAGAAAATATCGCTGTATCGTCCGTGTAGAGTGACAGGTGGGTGTGCGCGCTTTTCGGGAGATCATTTATGAATAGTGAGAAAAGAGTTGGACCAATTAGGGAACCTTGGGGAACTCCTGCTTCAATGGTTTGAATGGTGGATTTTGTTTGATTGATGGCGACAAAGAAGTTGCGATTTTCCAGGTACGAGAGGAGAATGTGGCATAGGTATTTTGGGAAATTCAACCCTATTAGTTTGTGGAGTAAACCCTCGTGCCAAACAGTATCGAACGCCTTTTCTATATCTAATAGGATCATGCCGGTGTGCTGCTTTCTGTTGAATTTGTCAGTGATGAACTCAGTGAGGCGGACCAGTTGCTGAGTTGTCGAGTGTTTCGCTCTAAATCGATTATGATTTTGTTCTCTTGAATGTGTTTGTTGATTCGGACCAGGATGGCTTTTTAACTACTTTGCTAACTGAGCTGAGAAGGCTTATAGGTCTGTAGCTTTGGACTTCTTGCGCTTTTTTACCTGGTTTGTGAAATGCTAGTATCTTAGCTGTTTTCCAGCGTGGAGGAAAGTGGGAGAGAAGTAACACGTGGTTTATTATTACTGTAAGATAGATGATGGCCGTTTTTGAAAGTTGCTTGAGGACGAAGTTAGTTATTCCGTCTTCTCCTCGAGCCTTTTTATTTTTCCTTTGGATAATAATCTTTTGAATTTCTTTTGGTGTGGTCAGATCGGAATCCTCTTTGCTTGGAGGAGTGGAGAAGAATATCCTGATGGATTGCTTAACCTGTCGTTCGTGACGATTAGTGCTCATCGCATTGTTTTGGGTATGAATGGATTGAAAGTTAGCTGCTAGTGCATTAGCTTTTTGAAGATCACTTATTGCTTGACCTGTTTGAGTGATGAGGGGAGGTATGGCTTGAGTGCCTTTTTTGAAGATTTTGGTTGCGTTCCACAGAGTACACGTCTCTCTTGGTTTCTGCTTGCTGAGATAGTCATTCCAGTTGTCGTTTCTCCACTTTGCAATCTCTCTGCGTATTGATGTTGTTAGATTGTTCATGGCCGTTTTCTGGTGTGGAAGTCTGGAGGCTTGCCATTCTCGTAAGAGCTTGTTTCGGCTTCTAATTTTTTCTTTAATGTTAGAAGGGAGAGTTCGTTGATGAAGTGATATCGGCCTTGGGGGCGCAGCTACATTTAGTGCATCATTTACAGTGGATATGAACTTATCTTCATGTGCGTCTATGTCTTCCGATGTTGTGATCCTTGAATTGGTAATAGTGTTTCTGTCCAGTTCGGAGCGAAATAGTTTCCAGTTCGCTGTTTTGTAGTCATGAGAGAGTCTGGGAGGCAGTGGTGTGATTGATTTTCCAGAGTGAACAAGACTGGGTTGTGATCTGAGGGAAGACATGGGGACCCAGTCAACACCAACACGTAAAATATACGTTTTATATACGTCATGCTCTGACTTTCCGACGTCGTATTTACATCCATAGGTTCGAGTATTACGTCTATACGACCAACTTAAGACGTTTTAATGTCCATCCCACGGAGGTCTAGATAACGTCAAATACACGTCCAATGTGACTTAAATGGAACCAATAATAGACGTCACATATACGAAGAAAACATACGTCTAGTATACGTCATAATCTGACGTTGTATATACATCCAGGAATACTAGATTTCTTGGTCAGCTCGCTCAAAAATACAAAAGTTTACTTCGATAACTCCTTGACTTTAACATATATTTCAATACTGTGAAAGGAGTTTAAGAGACAGTTACATTTATGATCAATACACAAATACAAATTATGATGACCCGGACCAGCCTGGAACTCACGTTCTTCGGATTAGTAGACCGACGCTCTAACCACTGGACCATCTGGACAGCCGAGGGTGATGCCTGCTTAGACTGGCTTTGAGTAAGTTTGAATCACCATTGTAAACAAGTCGACACATTACATACTTCATACGTCTGATTGCAACCTGCCTACGACGTATTAATCTGACATTTATTTAACGTTGCATAGACGTCGCATCAGACTTATTGTTTCAAAGTACTAAACAAGTCCACATATTACATACTTCATACGTCTGATTGCAACCTGCCTACGACGTATTAATCTGACATTTATTTAACGTTGCATAGACGTCGCATCAGACTTATTGTTTCAAAGTACTAAACAAGTCCACATATTACATACTTCATACGTCTGATTGCAACCTGCCTACGACGTATTAATCTGACATTTATTTAACGTTGCATAGACGTCGCATCAGACTTATTGTTTCAAAGTACTAAACAAGTCCACATATTACATACTTCATACGTCTGATTGCAACCTGCCTACGACGTATGAATCTGACATTTACATAACGTTACATAGACGTCGCATTAGACTTATTGTTTCAAAGTACTAAACAAGTCCACATATTACATACTTCATACGTCTGATTGCAACCTGCCTACGACATGAATCTGACATTTACATAACGTTACATAGACGTCGCATTAGACTTATTGTTTCAAAGTACTAAACAAGTCCACATATTACATACTTCATACGTCTGATTGCAACCTGCCTACGACGTATGAATCTGACATTTACATAACGTTACATAGACGTCGCATCAGACTTATTATTATTTTACGTGCTAGTGGGACGTGCACAGTACGTATCATCTACGTTTAAATGTTACGTACCAAAAATTAGACATTGCGACTTACGTGGTACGTCGAAAATACGTCTGGTGTTCACTGGGGAGGTGGTTAGATTAGAGATGTGGTCAATGTTTTTAATGAGGGCGAGGTCCAGTACACTTGGGAGTGCGTTGGCTCTTGAAGGGAAGTAAGTGGGTTCTGGTGGCGAGTGGATTTTAAACTTCCTTTTGATGGCGTGCTCGAGTAGGAGAATACCATTCCTGTTGTTCGTTTGGCAATTCCAGCTGATATGTTTGGAGTTCAAATCCCCCATAATTATTACTTGATTGTTGAGTTTCAGTAGAATATCTATGTCCTTGGTGCTGATTTTTCCTTGCGGGGGATTGTAGACAGACACTACTGTTACATTCAAAGATTGGGAGTCAATGCAACACGCGACAGCTTCAATCTTCTCGAGAGCAGGGATGAATTGCTCATGGTGAGGAATGTTGTTTTTGATGGCGAGAGCTACCCCACCACCCTTGTTAGTGCAGCCCCACCGATGGCTGCCACCTTAGCGCGGTGGTGGGGTTTGCGTTGGCCAATGATCCATTGCAGCTACACCGGCGAGCATATGCTCACGTGTAAGGGTTACCCATGCCGGACAGATCAGTGGTGAGGTCCAGACAAAGAGCAGCCAGGGTCGGCCTAACCATGTCCTCCCTTGAATTTGCGGTTCCCTCCCCTCCCCTCGGGCCGGCCTTCCCCCTCGAGATGGTGATCCCCCTGAAGTCGGGTTCCGCCGGCTCGAATCCTCACACCCCCCGGTCCGTCCCCATTCCGGCCTGGCCTCCCCACCAGTGTTGGACTCCCCCGGATCGGGCCCGTTAGGTCGACCCCTCCCCATGTCCACCAATTATGATCAACAAAGTTAAATATAACAAATAATGTGCGCAATATAACCTCGTCGTTGACGCGCCATTAAACCAAACTAATCTAATCTAATCTTGTTAGTGCAGTCTTTTCTGTAGATTTTAAAGCCAGCTAGTTTGAGTTTTGTTCTTGGTGTTAGATGTGTTTCTGACAGTCCTATGATATCTGTTGGGTTACTTTGAGCTTGATTACCAATTTCAAGAATTTTTCCTCGTGCTGAATTACTGTTCCAGTACATTAAATTAATCTTGGATAGTTGGGTAGCCATCAGGGGAAGATGGAGAAAATTCCTTCTGCTAGAATAGCTAACTTCGAGAAAGTATCAGTTGCTTGGGACGCTTCTTTGATTGTTGATATTATTGTGTGTTTGATCTGGGGAAGGCCGAGGCCTCCGAAGAGAGAATTAATCAGGGAGATTATTCCTGCAATGCTTATGGAGTCATCTGAAACGTTTTGTTGTGGCTGCATTCTTCGCTTGGTATGTGGCCAGGTGGGGGGTGGGGGAGTGGGAGTAGGGGGGATATTATTGATGCTCTGGAAGTTATTAGCTTTATACTGGTATGAGTTACGGGAGTTGTTGTTGTCTTTTTGAATGTTGTTGTTTTGGCTGTGCTGTGAGCGCTGGCTGAAGAGACTGGCCTGCTTGATGTAACGCCCCCCGCCAGGGGTCTGAAGGTAGCACCAAATATTTTTAGGTTTTGGACCTATATATGCATTTAGTGAGATAGGTGGCACCTTCCCTTCACGACGATCCTACGGGATACCACTTGGCCCTCTACTACATTCATCCAGTCCGATTCAGTCATCTCAATGCGGATTTCGTCTGAAAAAGATAATGAGAAAAACACGGTAAAATACTGATCACGCAGTAATGCATAATAGCCTAAAACTTTCCTCCGATTAATAGATGTAATAAAAGTATATAATACTTACATTTTAAGTGCAGATTCCTTCGATGATTGGAGATAAATATCGCGGTAATAATTTTCGCAGCTACTCAAGAATGTTAGTTTGAGCAGAGTGCATGACAGGAAATGTATTTCTTTCTACTATACCTAGTCAAATCTGTGTCACTGAGTAACTTTGTTACACATTTTACCCCATATAGCATACAAAATTGCACCACAAAGCACGATAAATATGGCAAAACAACCAATCGAAATTACAATCCTTAATCTGTTTATACACGTAATAGTATTTATTTCATTAAACTAATGTTAAATGACTCTGGTTGCCACCCTATCGCATCGCATGGACGGAGCTCCCATGGATATCCCATGAATATCGCAAAAAGGATAAAATGGCCGCTCTTACATCTGTCTTTACCTCCCAATTTGCAAGGTACTATGGAGGTCCCATGGATATCCCAAAAAAGGATAAAATGGCCGCTCTGAAATTTGTCTTTACCTCCCAATTTGCGAGGTCCTATGGAGGTCCATAGTACAATCACATTAGGATCTCCCTCTCTGCGAGGGATCTTCCTAAATTCAGGACCTCCCGTGTTACCTGGGGGAACTTATGGCGTTTTCCATTGGGCTGCTCTCGGATCGAGCTGGATTTTTTGCTCCGCCCCAGAGCTGCTCTAGAACTGCTCCCAATGGAATACGAAAACGCTTTTTAATGGCGGGTGAGTTGATGTTTCAAATGAGGTTAGATTTACTTTAACATCAATATTCGTGTAATTACATCACTAAATTGTACGGCTGGGCGAATATATTATAAATACAATATTATTAATGAATTGTATTAAGTTATATGACTACTTATCACTGGATTCATTACTTATTCTTGTTAACAACGACGGTCAGTTATTTGAAATTTCTCGTTTTCGCGCCTTGCTCTCGACCGCTCCGTCGAAATATCCGGAGCAAGAGAAGTCGATCCGGGAGCGAGCCGAGAGCGATCTCGATTTCCAATGGAATATGACTACCTGCTCCCGGAGCGAGCTGGAGCAGTACGGAGCACCCAATGGAAAACGCCATTAGTTCCTTTTAGTTCCTTTTTAAAGATAGGTGTAATTTTAATTGGAATTGGAATTTTTTAATTGGAACACTCGGAATCCACATTATTTTTTCCCCAAAAGAAAAATTTTCTCCGATTTTTAAATGGGAAAACATTTTTGTTTGCTCTTGCTGCCATATTTCAATCACTGAACCGCAGCAGATTCGACAAGATTATAAGAGCTATAAGAAGATTCGTAAAAACTAAATATTCAGTGGCGATGTGATGTGTCCTACACAGTGATCGGAAAGGAAATTTGTGAGGAAGGAAACAAAGTAAAAGCTAAAAAGACGACGATCTGAAATCTGTGTGCCTGCCCTGCGCACTGCACTTGCTCACGAGTCGGAGTTCTAAGAGTTGGCCACGCGACTACAGGTAGATAGATGTCCATTGTGTTGTTAGGGTAGGTGACGACTGGTTTGAGTTATTTTTAGATGCCAAATAGCTAGGAGGACTTCTGACTGAATTACAAAAATATGTGGCTTCTATGCAGTTTTTTGGAGTAAAAGTACAGTCAAATTTAAAAAAGGAACTTAACAAAAATCGTTACAGTTCCTCAAAAAAAGGAACTAAACCGTTCCATAGTTCCTCCCTAGAAAAAAGGAACTAAGACGTTCCATAGTTCCTAAGAAAAGGAACTAGTTCCTAGGAACGGAACTATTTCGTTCCGTTCCTACCCAACACTGGATATTACCAACATTTGACGAAATAAACATTTATGGAAATAAATACTTGGAGAAAACTACTGGAATATATGGTTCATAAAACAAATGAAAGACAAGATAGTTTTACAATTGATTTATTTCATATTATGTAGTTTTAATTCATTACTCTAGTTTACATTGTAGTAATAAAAATACGAGTCATACATTTGAATATGAAGTATAATATTAATACTACATGGAGAATACATCGAGCTAACTGACATTGATCTAACAATCAACCATTTGGCACGACTTTGACTCAATCAAACTCTTCAACAAGCAGGGCAATGATTATTCAAAACAACAGAACATTTCAACTGTCGGTTTGAACAAAACTTTGCCCAGCCAGTTAAAAGACACTTCAATCCATACAAAATGTAAGAGGGAAATTTATGAAGAAGTCTTGATTAATATTATATAAACATATTTTTTAACCATGTCTTGGATTTATATAAAACAATGAATGAATTTGGTCAAGTAGAGATCTTAATGATTAACATTCAGCTCTGTTAAATGAAATGTTTACTACTGCGTTGTTAAAACAACATAAATAAGAATCGGAATCGAAGGCATTGCTTTGCTAATTGTAACATAAACATGAAGGAATGAAAGATACCTATCATGAAAATGCAGCGTTAAAATATCAAGCGGAGAGTAAAATAATATAAACTAACATAATTCAAGTGGAAGTAGATTCCAGTTTGACAAGATTCAAGTAAACATTTTCCATCGGCAGTTCAAACAAAATGAAAAGCCTCAGAATATGTTTCATCAATTCAAACACGGCTTCCACTTGACTAATTACTACCTACCTTTAAATGAACATAACCGCGAGGAAATGTTCAAATGAACATAACCGCAAGGAAATGTTCAAGTGAACATAACCGCAAGGAAATTTTCAAGTGAACCGCAAGGAAATGTTCTAATGAACATAACCGCAAGGTAATGTTCAAATGAACATAACCGCAAGGAAATGTTCAAATGAACATAACCGCAAGCAAATGTTCAAATGAACATAACCGCAAGGAAATGTTCAAATGAACATAACAGCAAGGAAGTGTTCAAAGAAACATAACCGCAAGGAAATGTTCAAATGAACATAACCACAAGGAAATGTTCAAATTAACATAACCACAAGGAAATGTTCATTTGAACATAACCGCAAGGAAATGTTCAAAGAAACATAACCACAAGGAAATGTTCAAATGAACATAACCGCAAGGAAATGTTCAAATGAACATAACGGCAAGGAAGTGTTCAAAGAAACATAACCACAAGGAAATGTTCAAATGAACATAATCACAAGGAAATGTTCAAATGAACATAACCACAAGGAAATGTTCAAATGAACATAACCACAAGGAAATGTTTAAAACGCATCTCATTCATATAAAAAGGGTTAATGATGTAGAACACAATGACATTGAAAGCACCTAAACACTTGACTAAGTTGAAACCAGACAAGAAACAACTTGGAATCATAACAAGTGGTTAAACATTCAGCCGCCATTCACAAAACAACCGGACCATTTCATTGACTAAATCACACCTTTTCCTGTGGTTTTCACATGTTTCTAATGAATTTTATCATTAAAATTATTATTTGGTTGCCGATTACACGGATTGATTAGGTTTTTCAATTTGATTCAAGAGAAACTGTGAAAATGCCAACAAGATAAAATATGATAAAACATTTCTCTGAGTATTTAGGAAAACTACTTCAAATAAAATCTCATAAAAACCCCTCATATGTAATAAATATGATCAAATTTCAAAATGTAAAACTTATTAAAAAATTTGAACATGATTACTGAAAAACAAAATACAAAGATACAAAGAGATTTGAATCCATTCTCAATGTGTAATGAGTATTTATAATTTAATGGTTAGTTTTGCAAATGACAGCACATTTCGCCTCAGAACAGGAGTTGAGCTTTTCGACAACTGCAAGCAAAACTCAAAGTACATTCCCTCGACTTGGGATTTCTCAAACACTTTGTCTAAACACATGAACACGAAGAAGCAGACGTCGACAGAGTTCGAGCATTTGGATGGAATATTGTTTGAACACTCGCACTCACTTAGAAAAATACATTCGCAGGTTCGCCAACAGAACATTCACTTGTCTTTAAGACCTCTTCGGATTCGCAAATACACAATGAATCGGCTCAAGAGTCGGATGAACTAAACCGTAAACATTGGGGATATTTTATCCTGACTATCGCCATAGCTTTTCAAGCATTGAAATTATGAAAAATGTGAAAAATAGTCCGCGTAAGCTAGTTATTTAGTTGACCTTGGCTTGGCAAATAAATACAATAAATAAATAAATTTACAAATGGAAACATTTCTCTGGCTATGCTAACTATTTTCCACATTTCTCGTAAAGTGAACGATTCAAAGACTAAATGCAGGAAATATTGTCTTTAATGTTTACGTTCAGTTCATCCAACTCTTAACCTGTTAAATCAAGGTTCACTTAGTATTTGACCATCTCTGTGTCATTCAGGAGCGAGGCTGGGGTCGTTGACCTACCGCAGGTCATCCGAGGCGGTAGGCGATGTTTCAGGTATTCCAGCGACTCTTCTGGAGCTCGATCTGACCTTCCAGCGTCTTGGCCAGGTAGATCACAAACAACTGCGAACACAAGCAAGTCACTTAGCAGTTTCCAGCATTCCAACGTGACACAATGTTCAACACATCGCTGGGGTCAAACTAATGCACAAATCAGGCTCAAAAGTTGACTGAATAAAAACAACATACTACAGTTTAATGTGTGAAAGTTTCAAAAACATTACATTTGAAGGAAAATTTTTACAGCTGTTCGAATTTGGTTGTCGAAAAATCGATTAAACGGAGCTCAAATATCACGTCCAATGGCAGGGACTCTGTTTATTCAACACGTCAAGCAGTCTGTCAGTGGCGGCGAGGCGAACCCACATCCACGTGTGGCGACTAAGCAAAGATGTGAGTGCAGACCAAGTGTTATCATTCGTCAAAGACAAGTTAGGCGATGGCGTAGACGTCACATGTGAGCAGTTAAATGCAAGAGGAGAATATAGTTCATTCAAAATAAGTGCTAGCTCTACATTGTATGAAACGTTAATTGATCCAGAATTCTGGCCCGCTGGAGCGGCGATAAAAAGGTTTTTTCATCAACGTATGAAACAAAAAGAGGGTCCTTTAATAATACTGTCACGCTCTTGCATCAAAATATTTGTAGCATTGCGAATAAAATCGAAGAGCTGCTCTGCATTGACATGATGGATACACAAATTGACTTTATATGTCTTTCTGAGCATTGGCTTTCACCGAATCAAGTTGATTCTATTGTTATTAATGACTTTACTCTAGCCACATTCTTTTCAAGGAATGAGACAAAAGGTGGGGGTGAAGCCATATACACACGTGTATCTAAAAACATTCAATTTAAGACTAGACCTGACATAACTAAGTTATCAGTCGAAAAAGGATTTTAAGTTTGTGCTATACAAATACTCACACCCATTCCATTTATAATTGTGACCCTTTATAGATCACCGCAAGACACATTGTTTAGAGTGTTCTTGTCAAAACTTGACACATTGTTTAGAGAGATTAGTTGTCACACTCCGGCATATAATGTATGTGTGGTTGGGGACTTCAATGTTGATTTTAACACAGATTCAAATAAAAGAAATGAATTAATCAATTTAATGAATATGTATAACTTCAAAAGTAATATAGACGGTTTTACCAGATGCACTAACAGCTCGTCAACGATTATTGATAATGTACTAACTAATTTTAAACTTATTTCTAAGCCTATTAATTTAGCCACTGGACTATCTGATCATTTTGGACAGATTGTAACATTACCGCACGTTGGGGACGTTGGTGATGTAGCTGAAAAGCAAAGTAAACATGTAATGCGCCGTGTGTTCAGCAAAACTAAAACTCATGATTTTATCCAGGATATTAGTATTGAGGATTGGGTTAGTGTATTCAACGCTGAGACAACGGAATCTAAATATGACTGTTTCTTAAAAACTTTTCTACTGTACTTTGAAAAGCATTTTCCCAGGCAATGTATTCCTGTCAAAAGCAACTGTAGACCTGCTTGGATAACTTGCCAATTGAAAGAGGCGATGTACACTAAACGTAAACTTTATATGGAAAGTAAAACCAACGATACTGCAGAATTTAAGGTCAAATTCAAAGAATACAAAAAACAGTTAGCTAAAAAAGTGGCAAGCGCAAAGAGAGAGTTCAATGATATTTTTATTAAAAAGGCCGAAAATAAAATAAAAGCTACGTGGAATGTAATTAATTCTACTAGGGGAGCTAGCAATGGCAGAAGGAACGACAAAACCATCAATCTGTTGATAAACAACAGGAAAGTCGGTGAACCGACAGAGGTTGCTGACTCTTTCAACACGTACTTCAATACTATCTCTGAATCAATAATCAATAACAACATTGATACCACTGAGGAATGTCGTAGTAAATTGGAAAATAGGAGTGTGAGGGCCACCGACAACATTGAGCTTAATGAAACGTCACCTAGCGAAATAGTTAGTATTATACGTAAAATGAAATTAAAAAAAGTTCCGGCTGGGATGAAGTGCCAATTTCTATTCTGAAATATAGCAGTAATCTAATAGCTTATCCATTAGCGGACATTTGTAATGCTTCCTTAAAGAGGGTGTTTTCCCAAATAAACTTAAGTTATCATTGATCAAACCATTATATAAAAAAGGTTGTAAAAACAGTATGGCTAACTATCGACCACTAGCATTATTGCCAACATTCTCAAAAATATTTGAGAAACTATTTTTGAAAAGGATAATGAAGTTTATTAATAACTCCTCTCTATTATGTGATAATCAACATGGTTTCCGGGAGAACTACTCCACTACCACTGCTACTTACGATTTACTCCACGGTGTTAACTCAGGTTTGGATAATAAAGAGTTCACCGCCACTGTCATGTGTGACTTGTCAAAAGCATTTGACACGATTGACAGCAAATTGTTGCTTATGAAACTGGAATATTACGGTGTAAGTGGCGTGGCACTGGAATGGATCAGATCATAGTACCTCTCATATAGGGAGCAAAAGGTTATAATAATTAATGACAAAAGGTCTGCAACTAGCTCTAAGTGGACAAAATCGCTGAAGGGATCTTCGCAAAATCTTTCCTCAAGGGGCAATCTTATCTCCCATCTTATTTTCCATATTTGTAAATGACTTGCCAAATAATGTACCTGACAAAGTTAAAGTAGTACAATATGCTGACGACACTAGCCTGGTCATTAAAGGTAGAACTGACGAGGAGCTCAGAAATAATATACAATGTGTAATAGTGGCATTAGATTCTTGGTTTGTTGCGAATAAGCTCAAGTTAAATTGTGAAAAAACATGTATTATCCGCTACAAAGCTAAAGGTTATGTAAATGAGCTGCCCATTTTGTTTCAAAATGTGCCACTGTCATTTAATGACAATGCAAAGTTTTTAGGTTTAACAGTAGACCACCGACTGAAATGGGGAGCTCATATTAATAATATTTGTAAAAAACTCAGCACTGAATATTTTATGATCAAGACATTGCTAAAACATTGTAATTTTAATACGGCTATACTAGTTTACTTTGCACATGTCCAGAGCCAACTTCAATATGGTCTAAGGTTTTGGGGCGCTGCTGTCTCTGCAAAGAAAGTTTTTCTTTGCAGAGAAGAGTAAGAGTAAGAATAATAAGAGTTTTAACGGACTCTAAGAAAAGGGAATCTTGCAGAGACCTATTTGCAAAGCTCAACGTTTTAACTCTTACTGGACTATATATATATTAGATATTTTAATGTTTGTGTATGACAACTATTCTTCTTTTACGCTGAATGGCAATGTACATAATATTAATACCAGACAAAGGGATCAATACCACCGGCAACCTCTCAATCCCCGCATCACAGACTATGACCCGGTAAATATGGGAATTAAAATTGTCAATCACCTTCCTCATAGACTTAAACCCAATGAAAAGTTTAAGCGCGAATGTTACAAAAGCAATGTAAAACAGGTTTTGATCAAATACTCATTTTACAATATGAATGAATTCTTTAACTGCTCTTTTGATTAAATTTTAGCTAAAGTTTTTTTTTTTTTAATATGTTAGTGAAAGCTTACAAACTATTCTTGTACATGTATGTATCCAAGTGAAAAATAGTGAAATGTAAGGCCTACAAATAAATAAATAAAAATAAATAAATAAGACGCCACTAAGCGGAAAAAATTAACATCTCAACCACGAGTACTTCTGCTCATGCGCACAGGGCGCGAGCAGGCAAGTCACTTACATGTCAATCGTATAACGAGTTCAGCAAAAGTTTTAATTACATCGCGAAATAACAGAAATTGATGCTTACCTCAGTGTCAACAATCAAATACAGTCGGCATATTTAATTACAGCACACATTCATTCAAATTCTTGTGAAAACGAGATGTCTATACACCAAAAATCACCATTTGACAGTTGCAATTGCTTTTCTCACCGCCTTCTGAAAACACATTTTTCTTGACGCCTCGTTCAAACAATTGCAATCTGTCAAATAGTGGTTTTTGGTGAAAAGACAACTCGTTTTCACAAGAATTTGAATGAATGTGTGCTGTAATGAAATATGCCAATTGTATTTGATTTTTGACACTGAGGTAAGCATCAATTTCTGTTATTTCGCGATGTATTTATAACTTTTTACTGAACTCGTTACGATTGACATCTAAGTGACTTGTATGTAAAAGTACGCACGCGCACTGGGACTGTACTCGCGTGAGCGGCCATCTTATTGATATCAGCGCAATCTTTTGGTACTTTTAGTGTCGAATAGGAATGTTTGATTGGTAAAAAAAAACACGATAAAGATATTCTTTTCTGAAGCAATAAATTCTAACCTGCTAGAATTTGTAAAAGAAAATTTACAGAACACAGAAAACAGAAAATCACGTCATTAAAAACACTATAATGCGGAAGGTACAGAATATTAATAAAAAAGTAATACGAAAATAAAATGATACCACAATAGGCGATTTAACAAATTATCTCGGTGGCTCTTCTTTCTAATAATTTGCATATTATGCAGTTTGATTTCCAACCTGCTATGAAGGGGGCTTTTACATTGTTGAACCCGCCACTAAGGTACCTGGAAATCAAACTGCATAAGAAAATTATTACCGAGATAATTTGTTAAATTGCCTATTCATAGCTTGCACGAACTTCGTTTGTTTTATATCAGCAATGCAAAATTATTGAATTTTCCACTTGAGGACGGGCATTTGTTGGCTCGTTGACAGGTCAGATTTAAAACTTGTTATTTCAAATTTATTCCTAGATATTATTATACAACCATGACTTGTATGCATACAAAAAAATTCAATTTTCAGATAACAAATTTCTGCTCAAAGACATGACTCAAGTGAAGTAAAATACCAACTAGAGTGGTTTAATTGCAATGCTTTTAGAATGATATGGGCCTGTCCACCAAAAGGTATACTTTTGCTAAATTATAAAATATGCTCAGATTTTCTTCATTTTACTTTCTATTTAAAGATAAATGTCCATAGAGTATGATTTGTGATCATAAAATTACTTGTATGCACTATAAGTACATTCAAAATGAATTCAGATATGTGGAATGAGATCAGCTAAATGTATTAGTTTTATGTATTAGTTTACTTATATAAAAGAACAGAGATTGTAAATAGTATTAGTTATTATAAATGTTTCATGTAGTATTATAGTAGCAAATTGCTAAATAAATATCTATTTGAATTGAATTGAAAAAAGTACCGAATATTGCATTATTCTCACTTTTAAAAAAAATAATTTGTGGTTAATCCAGTAAGTTTGAACCACTATTATACTATTCAGAATACTAAGGTCTGACTTTCTAGATAGTCACTTTAGTACAATATTCAGTAGGTTCTCATTTAAAACGGCTTTTATCATTGTTTGTGCAAAACTTCCAAAGACTAACGAAAAGTACTAAAAATACCCATATCTTTGGTATTTAAAGTCATTCCATCAATATTCGAAAAGTTCAAAAAATCCTTGAAATTTTGTCAAGGTATTCACTGAACATAGACAAATGCATATGTGAAGTCAAAAAACCACCTTGTGGTACTCTTTTTTGAGATATGACTTCTTTTATATGATGACATTTCTCATAAGATAACATAATAATCATGATTACTAACACACTCAAATCATGATTTGTAAAAAGTTACACCATACAAGTCTTTTTTTATTCAATTAATTTGAGGTCAACATATTTCTCAATCGAATCACCGTTTTAAAAATATGTGTCACCATACTAATTACCGAGATATATTCGTTTAAAGCCAATGGAATCCTGTATTTTTGAATTACAAGCCTTACATCTGGCAACAGAGATCTTTGCAAAGATGAGATATCAAGGTGATTAGAAGCGAGCCGTTTTCAAACATGGATTTGAACAACATACTTTCACGATTCTTTTAATAATAATTAACAGTATGTCTTCATTTATAGAATGCAGTAATCTTTATTCGATTCATAGAAGCAATAATCTTCTGTTTAAGCAAGTTTAATCCACAATGTTCTCGATATTTGGTTTTTGAGGGTTAGTGGTTGGATTACACTCAGTACAATATGTCATTTGCTAGCAAATAAAAATCAAGGTATTCCTCGGGCACTGTTTTCGCGACATTCTTCAGACTATGTTAAACTTTTGGTCACTTCACATTTGGACATTCATCTCGCATCATCTTTCTTTTTAATAAAATGCCTCTGTCGACTGAAATTCCACACTTTTGACAGAAGCCATTATCTTTCTATACTTTACTGATAAACAACTGTCTCCCTGGCAACGAAAGAGCAATGTTGCAACCAACTCTCTGCAGTTTGTATGTTGGCAATAATACACAAAATATGCTTAAAAAACGGTAATTCGCGACTAAATCAAATTGTTTCACATTTATGTGACCACAAGCATGTCATCTAAACATCAATAAATTACTCTAAGGTCAAAATAATGTAATTGTATGTGAAATAAGTTTTATAATTTTTATGGTTAATTTTGAATTGTAATGTTGGCTAGCTTTTTCCAAATCACAACTTTTTTCTTTTCATTCAAAATAAATATAAAGTCCTCTAAAATTAAATAATATTTCAGCTATAAACATTAACAAGAACTCACTGTTAAATAAATATAAGTCCACAATATTTATATTAGAATATAATAATGATTAGAATCATACTCTATTGTCCACAAGTATCTCACTTGAGCTTGAATTAATAATGATGGCAAGACATTAAGCTGCTATCAATGTGAAATTTTCAAACCTCTTAGTTTAAACAGTACCTCATAGATAGCAGCAGAGGTATTGAGTTGAAAATTAAATACGCGCCTTGTAGAAACAAAAATATTGTGTGTCCAAAGACTAACGTTCTGTCACAGACACCCTCCCGCCATTTCCTGGACATGGCTGCATAGTCCATAAAGTGGTGTAATAATATTTTTATTATGTCCAGTCGGCCGCAGGACTTGTGTTAACCCTCCATCGACCCCCCAACACATTCAAACAACTTTTCCCATGGTACAGCTCAAGGGGGAGGAGCCTAAACTAACATAAATGTGGAAACATACCGCAGCTGAAAACAAATCCTCGGGCCGCCTATACTGTCTGCATTAGTAAACCATTCCATAAGGAAGTAAAAACATTATTCTACCATATTTATTGCGTCAAAGCTGATTATAAGACAATGAACTCGTTATACTGCATCTTGTTACCAAAGATGTCGTGAAAAGAAAATGAGGCATGTAGTTGCCCCCACCCCCCTTGTTTGTAAATTTGCCCCAAAAACTATTGTAATCAGTTCAGTTTCAGTTTCAGTTTTATTTCCAATAAGTACATTTTTTACATGTAATGACCCTTGAGGAGCATAGGTTTGCCCTCATGTGTTAGGGTTTTTTGGAAAGTATTGTACTGCATTGTGTTCAGTATATTATCTATATCCAACACAATACAATGCATTACATTACAGGTCTATTTTAGTTAACAATTTATAAAATAAATATAATATTTACCTAGCATAAATGCATAATACATAATATTTAAGAATTAATTTTTACTATAAGCTAAACAGGTAGAATACAGGGTAGGAAAGTATTCATTATGATATGTTGAACTATATAGATCATAAATTATATCACCTATTCATAATCACTCAATTTTATACTCTTTAATGCATATTATATTTAACATGTGTTTTACTAAAATATATCTATTACTATCTATTCCTAAAGATATCTTTTGGCCTACTCGTTGAGATATTCGTCTAAGGAATAATAGGCTTTTTTTATGAGAAACATTTTTAGTTTATGTTTAAATATGTGTAATTCTTTTTCATCTCTTAAATCTCTAGGTAGATTATTGTATAGTTTTAATTTTTCGTAACTCGAGTTTTTTTGGGTTAATTTTGTTCTGTATTTTGTGGTATGAACCTTTTCTTTTTGTCTTGTATTGTATGTGTGTATGTCCTGGTTTTGGGGAAAATTTTGAAGATTTTTTTTTATAGTTACCGTTTGTGCTACGTTTATGCTGGTTTGTGCAATGAAAATTTTCGTTTGTGCAACAATGGAAGATTTTTTTTTGGGGGGGTGAGTCCAAATTTTGACACCAGTGCCCCCTTATTGGATTTTTGCCCTTTTTTCGATTAAAGTAGTTTGATCTACATTTCTGCTGGTGTGTGCCATAAAAATTTTCGTTTGTGCAAGTCTCCGTCATGTTCAAAAACAACAATCAAAATTTGGCACCAGAACCCCCTTTTGGAAATTTGCCCCTAAAACTATTGTAATTAGGGATGGAGAAAATATCGAAATACCGATACCTGAATATATTGATTATCAATATATCGAAATATCGATATATTGAAATATTGAAATATCGATATATCGAAATATTGAAATATCGTTCTTAATTGAAGTTTATACCTACTATGACAAAATAATTCATGTTTGCAGTGCAGCGTTTACCAGATTTATGGACAATTTCTCAGATTATTCACATTTCTTTCTTATCTGGCCGGTGACCCTATATCTTGGAATAGCTGTGTTATTTCTATTTACATTTTCTTTTGAAATTCCTAGAAGTTTTAGGAGCAATTTAAGGAATTTATGCGATCCAATATCAATAATTCCATACCTACATCGTAATATAATACTTCCATATCAATATTTCGATATTTCGATATATCGATATTTCATTATTTCAATGTATCGATATTTCGATATTTCAATATATCGATATTTCGATATTTCAATATTTCAATATATCGATATTTCAATATATCGATACTTCAATATATCGATATATCAATATTTCAATATTTCAATATATCGATATATCGCGATATCGATATATATCGATATATAAATGATATCGATAGTCGATATCAAAATCCAAGTTCGCTCCATCCCTAATTGTAATCATCGTTTGTTTTACGTTTGTGCTGGTTCGTGCAATAACAATACAAAGATTCGTTTGTGCAACACTGTAAGTACCTTTCATGTTTGGGGGGGGGGGTCAAAAATTAGACACCAGCCACCTTTTTTGGATTTTTGCCCATTTTTCGAATGAAATCTTTTGTTCTACGCTTGTGCTGGTTTGTGCAATTAACATTTTCGTTTGTGCAAGGCTCCGTTATGTTAAAAACAATAATCAAAATTTGGCACCAGACCCCCTTTTTTGGAATTTGCCCCTAAATCTATTGCAATCGTTTGTGATACATTTTGGCTGGTTTGTGCAATCAAAATTTTTGTTTTTGCAGGTCTCCTTCATGCTCAAAAGTATAATCAAAGTTTGGTGCAAGTCACGCACACTATTAAAATTGTGACTGATTTTTGTGCTGAGATATGCACAAACGAAAATAGTGTTTGCACAAACCAGCACAAACAGAATTGTTGACCTGTTCATTACAACTCTTTAAAGAAGAATTAATGATGTATTTATATTATTCAAACCATTTTTATATAGTGCTACTTTATGTTGGTCCTTTCGTCCAAAGACTTACGTCCGGAGACTAACGGACTTTAATTTAGATCATTAAGTGTACTATTTTTAAATTTGACTATATTTAAGTTATGAATGTTGCTTTGGATTCATGAATACACATTTAAACTATATTTAAAATATGAATCATGAAAGTTTCAAACTTTTACAAAAATCCTGACATCATTTTTTAACGAAAAATCTTCCAATTTTGTGAGTCCAAAGACTAACGCTTTTTAAAACAAATAAAAAAAAGTGTGTACAATAATGTAAAAATGTCATATTATGGAATTAGTCTATAGATACATACCCAAATAGATTCCAGTAGTAGGATTTGGGCTAAGAGTTATATTACAGTCGTTCCTCACACACAAAGTAGATATTTATGCTACAAATTTCCAAAGACTAACAGTGGACAAGCCCATATTGTTGTCAACATATATTTTGTAATTTGTTGCAATAATTTAAAATGTTTTACATATTATTTTTTTAAAATATTTTTTGGCTTGAAATATTAGCAGTTATACATTCATTCAAGGTGTCAGTGCATTTTGGAACCATTTTAAAACCATATTTCGGAAACGGCTGGACCTAAGGAATAAGGGGTGTCGAATATCTGCGTAGGTAGATTTCTCGTCTTCTGCATCGGGGTGATCATCAGCAAAGCAACCTTTCTCGAACCATGCGATGAGCCTGATTGAACCGCAGCTCGTGACAACAAAAGATCAATAATCCCTTTTATTAATTTTTGACGAATATTGTAGGTACCAACATTCAATCTCAATTATTCTCTAACACTGCAGCGCACTCCAATCATCTTACTCACCAATCACAATTACCTATCAGACGAGAATATCGATATTATATATCTTGTAAGTACCGTATTTTCTCGCATATAGTACGCACGCGCGTATAGTCCGCACCCCTGTTTTTGAAACTTGTTTTTCGAAAAATGCTATTGTTGCGCATATAGTCCGCACTAAATGACAGTTAATTCTAGGGATGTCGGCTGGTAATCAATTACTCGGATAATAAATAATACTCGTGTGTCACAGTGTTTTTTTTAATCAATATTTTTGGTTTAAGCTGGGTTCCCATACTTCACATCGAATTCGCTTCCGGTTCGCTTCGCTTTCGCAAAATGGCTACCTTTTAACAAGGGAAATCGTCCATGTTTACATTCGCATGTTCCCGTGTTTCGGTTTCGTTAGAGTTGAGCCAATTTTAACTTTGACGAGACCGAAACGAAACCGAAACAAGTGAACATGCGAATGTAAACATGGACGATTTCCTTTGTTAAAAGGTAGCCATTTTGCGAAAGCGAAGCGAACCGGAAGCGAATTCGATGCGAAGTATGGGAACCCAGCTTTAGAGTGTAGCGTGAAAGACAGATGTTTACACTCAGTCAGACAGCTGCGCCTCAAGAACGAGATCAACGACCTTGCCAGCTAAGGGATGAGAGGGGTATGGGGCGTAGGAGGGGTGAAATCATGTGGAGGGAGAGTAGAGTAGGAAGCACAGGAATTAGGAAAAATGCGTCTGTTCATTTTCAATCACGTTGCAGGCCAGAGTGAAAGTTAAGCCGCGGGTGGAAAAGGTGCATACATTTATGTTTTCTTCAGGATGAAGCTGTCAGTTATATCATAGAATGTTATGTAGTTCCCAAATGATTCTACATGACAAATCTGAGTTCTTTTCAAGAACAAGTGCACACAGATGGCCCAGAGTGAAGGTCATTCACTCCACTCGAGCAGCTGGCTACAATCTTAGAGGAATTAGCTACAAGTGCCGCGTGTTTATTTACGTCGATTTTTTTTTAGGGGGTGGGGGGTTACGAAGTGTTTGAAGTAGGGGTAGGGGCGGCGGAGACAGCGGAACTCGCCCCAGTCAACCAGCAATGCCGCGTTTTTAATACAAAATAAGTAACTTTTGATGCGCAGATAGTCCGCACGCGCGTATAGTCCGCATCCCTGTTTTGAGATTTCAATATTTGAAATACCCGCAGACTATATGCGAGAAAATACGGTAATAATCCGTCAATATTTCAGATTACTCATATAAATGGAAAGTTTAGTATTATTTGAAAAATAAACTTCAATAACGTAGCACACGCGCATTAGTTTGTAATAAATAGCAAATTGTAACGAGTTTTTCGGGCTAATCGTGTTATTATCAATTACTGAATAAAATATATTGAAATAACCACATCAATTCTTACTAACCTGAACATTCCACATTCTCATTAAAAGTAATTTCAGTGGATTGAGATTTCAATATCTCATTCTTCTCATTTTTCCAGGTAAATTGTAGGTTGAATCCTTCAGCTCCATATTTTATGAGGGGTTATAAACTTTATGGTGACTAGACCGTGACGGACCATTTTCTACCCTTGTGTAGGGGGAGTCTTTACACTGCTTACTCGATGAAGACACATACCAACACAAAATGACAATTATATTGATTTCAGTATTTATTTTTTTCCTAATTAAATACTAGGAAAACGCTCTGTGTAACGCGTTGATGAGCGAGCACGGATACACGCAACACCTCGAACCGAAATTATGTCTATCGAATGTCATTAAAAGCCAACAATTCTTTAGTTTCGTCACAGACTTGTATAAAAATCTCCAAAATCTCCACAAATATTGGTGCCAATCCTTGCTAAGTTTTAAGTTGATCGATTAAACCTTTATGATTGAACGGTTCCTTGTTAATTTTAAAAAATCACAGGATCTCGTTCAAAAAATATACCTGGGACCACCCATATGATATGATATGTAGTGTGTGTACACAATATCACATCAATCTGTTGAACGGTCATTATTAGTTTCATATCGTTTAAAACTTTCTGCTCTAACTACCTTGCCTTGAACTGTAGATTCGAAGTCGCCGTGAATTTGACAGCCAACACGCAAAATATCCCTAAAATGACAAAAACTTTTGAAAATAACGACAGATTAGAGTGAAAATTGGCAAAAATTCCTTAAATGTTGGTACCAATGACCATGCGAAGTTTTTAGTTGGTCGGTCAATCGGTTCCAGTTAAATTTCAAAAATCACAGGAAAAATGGTTTCAAATTTGAACCAATTGGAGGATTTGGCTGAATTTTTTTTTGATTGGGTACAATGTTGGTTGCAATGACTTCGCTAAATTTCAAATTGATCGAACCAACCAATCGAAAGATAATTTTTATAAAATTTGAACCAATCACAGGATCCCATACAGAAAATATCCCAGGGATCGCATAGATTACGTTAGTATGTGTACAAAATTTCAGATCGATTGGTTGTGCGGTTTGACCTGGGCAGTGCAGGCAAAAAAAAAAAAAAAAAAAAAACACACAGAAAAAGTGCCATAAGAGTACTACCGTGGTGACGCTCGCTACGCTCGCTCAATTAATGACATTACATTTTAAAATAGCAGACTGACAAATTGTAATAATTCCGGATGTGCACAAAAAATACCGAATTTTTATTGCTAGCCGTTTTCTGATGCAGGTAGCCTGAATGAAGTTTTCATAAAAGTGTACTCACTCGTACAACCTGCATTCTAATTAGGACAAATTGGTAGAACTAATTTAAAAATATCATAAAATAGCAGGGTTGGGTCAGTAGAATATTCCGCGTAGAAAATGGGTATTCTACGCGTATATTCTACCGTAGAATATGTAATGTAGAATATTGATGTAGATGACATATTCTACACGTAAAATATTATTTTTAAGAAAAACATTGATTTGGATTATAATGATCATTCTATTGATTTGTTTTCAATATAACAGCATTTTACTTTACTATGAGTACCTAGTACATAGTGATGTAATATTCCCGGGAATTTATTTTTTGGGGAATATTCCCCAAACCGGGAATTTATTGGGAATATACTACAGGGATGAGTAAACAATAAGAGAAATCATTATGAAAGCATATTTATGTTATGAGATGTCATAAGACAGGGGTCGGAAACCTGCGGCTCCTTGGTGGGTTTTGAATGGCTCTTTATTATTTAAATAAAGATCTGGAATTGATATATTTGAAAATTCAAAACAACGCCCTGCGGGGAAACAATTGGAATGTTGTTTCATTGAGTTGTTCATTTTCGAGTCCCAGAATCACGTCTTAAAAATTGTTGAAATTCTTTAAAAAACGCCCTGCGGGGCAACATCAAGAGGGGGGGGGGGGGGGCTTCGTCAAAATAGCAGAATAAACTAGTAATTCGATTGATTATTTTTGGTGTATTATTTTATGATTGATTGCATGCTGTAACTCGCATTATTATCTAATTTATAAATTTTTCGGAAATTGGCTCCGTCACCAAAAAAGGTTACCAACCCCTGTCATAAGATATCAAGAAAATTAGTGACAAAAAAGAGAATACTAAAAGGTAATGAGTAATGACATACCACAAAATAAGAACATTTATCATTTTAATTTATAATGAAAAAGTAAATTCCCGATTTGGGGAATATTCTCCAAATTTGCTCGGGAATATTCCCGCTGGGCATCACTACTAGTACATAACAACTCTACCAAATTGTTGATACGAGAGGACCAACTACAATTTCTTTCTTCTAAATTTAATATTAACATAAAAACGCAAAGTGATACTCAATCATCTCATTCGGACTTTGTTAGTTGCTAGCTGTAATGCTGGATGCTGTAATCTAGATTCAATTATCCAAACATGAAGAATATGCAGTATACACACAAGTAGAAATTACATTCGATTCTACATGTTTTCTTCAATTAGAAATTATTTTGAAATGTTTTTTTAATTTCAATTTTTTACAATCTTGCTAATGGCTTTTCCTGCAATACCTATATTCAAATCATTGTGTGTTCCCTATTGTAGATATAGGGGAAGTGTGCTATGAATGGGCTTATTAAAATTACGAGGTAGGATTGCTCTCTAATTTGCCAAAATTAAGGTTGTGGCCGTCCCATACAAGATAGAATATGAGTAGAATAAATAGAAAAGATTTGAACTCAACCGCTCTAAAGATAAGTTGAAAATAGGGCAACTAATAAAGTAAAATAATATATTTTGGTTTATGCTAACTTTCCAAATTTTACCACTGTCAATCCACTGGCACTTAAAAAAAATATTCTACAATAATATTCTACATATTCTACATATTCTACGTGTTACTCTAGGTGTATGTAGAAAATTAATATTCTACGCGTAATGACCCAACCCTGTAAAATAGTCAGATAATGCCCGGTGAGTGCCTGCTATTTTATATTGCCATGAGTCTTCAGGTTCAACAGCAAATAATTGTGAAAGTCCAAATTTCCGACACTTTTGAGTCTTAAAATCTCATCCCCTCCTGCAACCTTAAGTAGTCATTGTAGCTCCTATATGTATTACAAGTTGTGTACATAAACTAAAAAATTGTGATCCGCATAAAAGCACTCTGCGCATCACACCATGCAAGTCTCTTCAACTAAAAATATTATGGTACCTAATAAAAAAATCAGCACTGAAAAGTAGTGATATAAAAATAATGTGTCAACACAATATTTAAAAAATCAAAAAATACCTGGTGAATTGATTTTTAGTGCATTTTAGAGATTTCTGGCCTGTGCTTCTTTATACACGATGTGCCGAGTATTTTTTGATTTTAAAAATACAGGCCCATTTTTTGATAACACTATACTCTTCAGTGTTGAATTTTTAGATTTTCTTCATTCGTAATATTGCAAAAATTACTTCCGATTTTGGTTACCTACTTTCTCAAGTTTTGTTTTTAAAGTGGATTACGTTTTATTGTTATTGTGCAATATTTGATTTTAAGAGCGTCTAGAAGATAATAAAAATACTTAATTGAAGGTCTATTTCGGCCATCGCATCTAACGTAATTATTTTGATATTGAAAAAATTATAATAATATTAACGATTATTATTTGTTAAATCGATTATAATGATCATGTATCGGTTCGGGACATTGATAAAAAAAATGCACATTACACGAATGTTGTGATACAGACCATATATTCTGCAAATAAATTTTGATCTTGAATGACCCTTCTGGCGTAAACTATAATAAACTTTCTTACTAAACCGTCAGCACATCATTTTAATATTGAAATACTTTTGAAATTGTCATCTCGCTCGCGTTGAAAGAGACCTGCGTTGCGCCGGCAGTACGCCGACATTCATGCGTTGGCCGCTAGGGCGCTCTGCCGTCTGCTGTCGACAGCCATCGTGATAGCATGGGCGGTATAGCACTGTAATCCCACCTCACTGTACCACCGTGGAGTGAAGCAATGGAGGAAGTGGGACTGAAGATAAGCCAAGAGAAGAGCGATATATTGAAAATGGAGAGAAGGAAAACACTGAGAAACAGGATAAGACTAAGGTTACGTGGGAAGGAGCTGAAAGAGGTGGATGCATTCAAATACTGGGGAAGTATACTTAATAAGGAGGCGAAGGTGGACGCAGAGGTGAAGGCGAGAATTCAAAAAGCCGAGTCCTTCTACCTAGCTGTTCGCAAGCTGCTGTGGAACGAAGATTTCCGTCGCCAGTGTAAACTGTTCATGTATAAAATGTATTTCTTACCAATACTAACATACGGAGCAGTTACATGGGGCAGCCGAGATGAAATTCCTACGAAGTGTGAAGGGAGTAACAAAGATTGACAGGTTGAGAAGCCGTTGTATTAGGAAGGAGCTGGGAGTGGAAAGTTTGAGCTACAAGATGGGTAGAGAGAGATTGCGTTGGTTTGGACACATGAAAAGAATGGATCTCAAGAGAATCCCAAGACAGGAGTTTGAAGAAAAAGTGGTGGGAAAAAGAAGAGTGGAGAGACCAAGAGAGAAGTGGAGTAGTCTTATCATAGAAGACGTGGAGGACAGGCAGCAAAAGTGGCAGGAGGTGGAAGCAGAAATGTGGTGGGAGGACAGGATGATCTGGAGGGAGCTGGTGGAGAAGTTGGAGGAAGGTGACGAGGATGAAGAAGAGGAGGAGGATGAAACGTCAGGCCTGGCCAGCCGGTTTGGAAGAGATCCGAGACCCTAGACCCACTGTCAGACCTGACAACATTGTCGGAACCAGAAGCAGATTATTCGGCCATTCCATGGCAGACAAATTATTTTGAGGAAAAATAAATGTTGTTAAATTTGGAATATTTCTGGCCTAAATTATAGTAAAAATACCAAGGAATCTGAATATAAACTTGGTTTTCTTGTATCTGAAGAGACACATTTGTGGCAATAGTTTCTAATGGATGATTGCCCAACACTTCAACTAGTGAAATATACCATAAGTTGGCATCTTGAACAAATTGGATTGGCTGCTGGTCAGATTCCTAGACAATAATCCTTGTAATTATCTATGAAATTAGAGCTCACCTACTAGAGTAAGATAATGAGTTAGCACAGACTTCATCGGTTGCCATCAAATCTTTATCAAACAATCCATTTCTTTCAAATATGTACCGATATTTGTTGAGTGTAGGTATCCATTAGAAAATAGTTTGTTTCTTAGGAATCCTGTGATACCTGTGAAAGTGCAATGCCGAGCGCGACGCCTGCGATTGTGTAGAGATTTCTCTCGGCCCAGGACCTGACGATCTCGATACATCCGCTGGTCCAAACCTTCTTCGCAGCCTCGGCTACCGACAGCTCTTGCACTCCGTAGCCACACATGATGTTCACCAGGCCGGACTAGAACAACAACGTGGTCATTAACATGACTAACGAAAGATCTTGTTCTCCGTAGCCACACGTGATGTTCACCAGGCCGGACTAGAACAATAACGTGGTCATTAACATGGCTACCGACAGCTCTTGCACTCCGTAGCCACACGTGATGTTCACCAGGCCGGACTAGAACAACAACGTGGTCATTAACATGGCTACCGACAGCTCTTGCACTCCGTAGCCACACATGATGTTCACCAGGCCGGACTAGAACAACAACGTGGTCATTAACATGGCTACCAACAGCTCTTGCACTCCGTAGCCAAACACGATGTTCACCAGGCCGGACTAGAACAACAACGTGGTCATTAACATGGCTACCGACAGCTCTTGCACTCCGTAGCCACACGTGATGTTCACCAGGCCGGACTAGAACAACAACGTGGTCATTAACATGGCTACCGACAGCTCTTGCACTCCGTAGCCACACGTGATGTTCACCAGGCCGGACTAGAACAACAACGTGGTCATTAACATGGCTACCGACAGCTCTTGCACTCCGTAGCCACACGTGATGTTCACCAGGCCAACAACGTGGTCATTAACATGGCTACCGACAGCTCTTGCACTCCGTAGCCACACGTGATGTTCACCAGGCCGGACTAGAACAACAACGTGGTCATTAACATGGCTACCGACAGCTCTTGCACTCCGTAGCCACACGTGATGTTCACCAGGCCGGACTAGAACAACAACGTGGTCATTAACATGGCTACCGACAGCTCTTGCACTCCGTAGCCACACGTGATGTTCACCAGGCCGGACTAGAACAACAACGTGGTCATTAACATGGCTACCGACAGCTCTTGCACTCCGTAGCCACACATGATGTTCACCAGGACGGACTAGAACAACAACGTGGTCATTAACATGGCTACTGACAGCTCTTGCACTCCGTAGCCACACATGATGTTCACCAGGACGGACTAGAACAACAACGTGGTCATTAACATGGCTACCGACAGCTCTTGCACTCCGTAGCCACACGTGATGTTCACCAGGCCGGACTAGAACAACAACGTGGTCATTAACATGGCTACCGACAGCTCTTGCACTCCGTAGCCACACGTGATGGTCACCAGGCCGGACTAGAACAACAACGTGGTCATTAACATGGCTAGCGACAGCTCTTGCACTCCGTAGCCACACGTGATGTTCACCAGGCCGGACTAGAACAACAACGTGGTCATTAACATGGCTACCGACAGCTCTTGCACTCCGTAGCCACACGTGATGTTCACCAGCCCGGACTAGAACAACATTAACATGTTAATTATTTGTCCCAGAGTTATTAAGAGTTGGCAGAGAAGAATAAAGAAGAGGAAGAGCCAAGTTAGCTCAGGGGTTCAAGGCCCTAGCCACCCCTGACCCAATTCATGGAACCGAGAGAAAGATTATTATTATTCAAAATAGACTGCTGACTCATTCCGCCTCAGAACGACCAATGAATTTTCATGATCCCTTTTGATTTTGATCAAACTTGGTGACGTCCTTGTTAAAAGCAAATAATGAACAGGTATTTTTGTTATCCCTACTTTTCAGTGCAGAATTTTTAGATTTAATTAATTTTTTTAGTTGAATAGACTTCACTGGTATTTTTACATGGAGTGTTTTTGATGGGGATATCACTACTTTTTTAGTTTATTCTTACAACTTATGCGTGACACACATCGAATGAACAATTACTAAATCCTTAAAAACGATCACCATTTACAATATGGTTACACCTAAAAAAAAACAGCGAATGGTGCGTATGATAAATGCTTTAAATGATCTTTCATGAAGAATAGCAAAGGTTTCAATACAATCGGTCAACCCAGTTCCGCGATATGGCAACACTTCGGTTATCAAAATGAATGCTAAAAGTACTGCACTGCCACATATAATTTATATTTATGTGTCATTATAAGCTTTCTAAATATGTATTTTTTGTAGAGATGGGCCGATACCGATACCAATACTCGCGATACCACCGATACCCATGGTATCGGCGGTATCGGTATCGGTCAATTTTAATGCAAAATTTTTGATACTTCCATACCTATTACTTTTTTATTTGAAATTTTGAATTGTGGCCGTTTTCCCGCCATTGGTGCTCATTGGCATCACGTCAGTGAGCTTTATCACCATTGGCAGATGCCTCAACCAATCAGAGCCAAGGTTGCAAGTGACATAATCTCCAAAAAAATCTCTAGTTTTGTGAATTTTGATTGAATTGAGACTTTGGTGGACAGGAACTACAGAAATATAAAGAAACAAAAGTATCAGCGATACTATCGGTATCGCTAATCATAAAGTGAGTATCGGTATCGGTGAAAAAGTGGTATCGACCCATCTCTAATTTATTGTATGGTGAGGGAATTATAATAAATTTTAAATTTTAATGACGTAATTTCCGGTTTCATAAATAGAACAATTCTAGTATGACTTTTGCTATTCCAAAGAGTTGGCCTTCCGAATCGTTTGCCGCTAGTTTCGCATCGATCAGTCTGGCCGTATTCGAGTAACGGCGTTACTACCGGTTTTAAAATGGCGGCTGAAATCTCTAACCCCATGAATTATTATTTAAGCATGAATATATTTTATTATAAGCTGTCTCAAACAGTATTTATTTTATAAAAATGTAAATTTGTGAGTTTTAAAATGTGTGACATCATTTCCAGGTTCGGTATGGGAAACTTCAAATATTACTGATGATAATACATGAAGTTGACCGTCTTAATCGTGTTCAAGTTTCAAGTTTCAAGTTTATTTTTCATAACATGGCATACATACATGTTTACTCAAGTCTTGACCCTTAAGTACAATAAATCCCAGAAAAAACACTCCGTGTAAAAATACCAGCCAAGTCTCTTTAACTATAAAAAAAAATAGAAGAAATCTAAAAATTCAGCACTGAAAAGGAGTGATATCAAAAAAGGAGCCAAGTCAACGAATTTTCCAAATTTTAATCGTACCATTGAAATAAAAATATCAACCCCCGAGAAATACTTAAAAAAAGGACTTGGCGCATCGTTTTTTTAAAGACACTTTTCTATCCTAAAAGTATAGGAAGAACTCTACAAGTATATTTTCCTGAGTATATCACATTCATTATCGACGAATCATACTACGTTTTAATATAACTAGTACTCTTACCTACTGGCAGTTTTGGTATTTTGTCAATATTCAGAGGAAATAAACGGATAAACGAATAACGAATAAACGGAAGCGGCCTAGTCTATTCGTTATTGCCACTATTTCTAGGGTCATATTAATCAATCATACTTCTCAATATCGTGACTGAGGGAAATAGCGAAAGCGCTCATTACAAGAAGGCCGTCAATGAGATTTGTATAAGTGACTAGTGCACTGAGCCATGCTGCTCAAATAATTACTGACTAGATTTTTATCTAAAGTAATACGTTATGTAATTTATGAATTTTTTTGGTATAAAATGTTAATTAATAGCAATTAATTACACGGCGAGAAGGTTCCAAGTATAATGCTGTAGTAGGTATGTTGATGTACCCACAAAACTATAGGTACCTACCAATCACAAACACAACTGTTCTGTATTTATTGCTTGTAAGACAATGCTATGTTTCTTTGCGTACTTATATTTAAATTTAAAATATTTTACAGAATGTTCAATATTTAATTTGAAAGTTTTGTCCCAATTTTTCTAGGCATTTCTGAACTACGTAGTATGTGAGTGGCTTAAGCTTAAGAATAGAAAAATGTCTTTAAAAAAACGATGCGCCAAGTCCTTTTTTTAAGTATTTCTCGGGGGTTGATATTTTTATTTCAATGGTACGATTAAAATTTGGAAAATTCGTTGACTTGGCTCCTTTTTTGATATCACTCCTTTTCAGTGCTGAATTTTTAGATTTCTTCTATTTTTTTTTATAGTTAAAGAGACTTGGCTGGTATTTTTACACGGAGTGTTTTTTCTGGGATATCACTTCTTTTGTTAGTTTATACATACAGCTTGTAGCACATGTCCGAGCAGGGACTAATTTCTTTAAAAAAATACGCCTCAACCGATTTGGTTACTATGAAAAGTTGCGTTTGGTATAAGATGAAAATGATTATCCAAGAAGAATAGCTTAAGTTTCGTTATAATCGATCCAGCCGTTTTCGATACATGACGTCACTTCCGGTTTTGAAATAGCGGCCGAATTCCGGTATAGGTAATAAGAAAACAATCTAGTTTTATCTAGTTGATACCTTCATGAACGACCATCTGAATTCCTAATCCCTATATTTCCGTAAAATCGGTCATGCCGTTTGTAATATAAGACGTCACTTCCGGTTTCATTTAGTGGTTCCTGCCGCCATTTCCGGTACCATTAATTTATTTATTCATTTTTCACAATTGATTTTTCAAATAAATAGCAGAATGAATACGCAGGAGCTAGTTCAGTTGCAATCGGTACAGGCGTTTTAGATATATGACGTCACTTCCGGTTTCAGGAATGGCGGCCGAGAACACTGCTACCTTGAATATATAAATTGTATTGTCTATGTTACAATGTAAGTTAATTATGTACGTATTTTAAGTATAATTTGTTGAAATAAGTTAAATATTGCGTATTTATGACGTCACTTCCGGTTTAGAAAATAAGAAAATAATATTTTTTTTATTGATACTTCATATAGATGACCATCTAAATCGAATGGCGCTAATTTCGTTCTAATCGGTCCAGACGTTTTTGAGTTATGACGTCACTTCCGGTTTAAAAATGGCGGCACAAAAAATCACAAGAGGCAAGGTATCATCAGACGCCAAAAGTGCATATGTGGTAAAAGTTTCAGGTCGATCGGTTTAGCCGTTTAGGCTGTGGCGGTGATAGCAACGTTTCCTGATATCTTCAGAATCAGAAAGTGGTGTAATTTCACTGTTTTCTCGGCCCTCTAGCTCGCAAACGGCATAACATATTGTTCCCTAATTTGGTATATGTAGTGGGGTGGGCCATAGCTCGAAATTAAGATATATCGCAACAATGTGAGATTTTCCAATTTTAAGATCCAGTAGGCCGAAAATGCCATGTTGTTGCTTACAGTAAAAGTGGTTGGTCTGCTCCTCAGTTTATTAGTCATTTACGGTATGTTGAGTGAGTGTGAGTGTACGGTACGACTTGGCTGGGTGGAGCGACCGCTCCACTAGATAAATTGACTTTTTTAGGGTATTTGGAAGTTACATTGATACAATGTAGGTAAATATTTTTAATACTAATTGTAGACAATTTAAATGAAATTGATAATAGTAATTAATAATAAGTTAGGTTAACACAATCATAGTTAACCCTCTTAGTGCCAGCATTATTTCCTGTATATATGCGAAGAATGCCAGGCCATATTTTCACAAATTGTTGAGTCACAGTAAAAAGTTGATATATTTGCTTGTGCTTCACCAAAACTGTTGATTTTTTTTTTACATAGTGGTAAAAGTATAATGAGGACTTGGACAAAAATTTAGTTCATGATTATTCTTATTGTACATGTTTTATTTTTTTATTTGGATTATAAATAAAGATACAAAATAAAAAAAATGTTTATTATGCCACAAATGTTGTAATGAATTTTTCCCAACAAAGTGAATTTTTTTTTTTGATTTACTGATATTTTCTCAACACTCATGATTAATTTCATATTTTTGTGATTAAAACTACAGAAGCTATGAAATAATGTATCAAATATATGCCAGCAAAAGTAGACGCCATTTTGAATTGAAAAAATGTCATTTTGCGTCAAAATAGTCAGTAATCGGTACACTACCGCCACCAAACATTTTTTCAATAAACTAACACACTATTACCGCCTAGTCGATCAAGCAGTTCAACATTCCAAAGACATTAAGAGGCGCGAGATTTAATTTAAAATTTAGCCGATATATCGGCCCTTGGCAAGTTTCGCACGAACTCTCAGAGCCGATATATCGGCTCTTGGCACTAAGAGGGTTAAGTTACAGTACGTCCAGTGAGCGTGTAGCCAGTTCAGCAAATGCTGTGTAAAATTCAACAATGGGTTTAGCTTGTAATCCTGAGTGTTTTGACGTGTGTGCGGTTGTAAATATCTCTCAACGACTGCAGGTGTTCTGGAATGGGTTGTTTTGTTGTGGTGCCAAATATCTTTCAATGCAGTTGGCTTTTAAAATTCAAGGAAAGTTGTTTAAAATGGCAACAGTGTAGGTGGAAGGGGTGGCAGGTCATAAAAGGAGTTGTATCTTGTCAGAGCTTAACTGTCGAACAAGGGTCGAACAATACTGCTCATCTTATGAAAGGAAAGGCTACACGCTCGCTGGACGTACTATAACAATGTAAGTTTAGCAGTTAGTAGTGTTTATAATGATAAGTAATGAATAATAAATATATACCGGGTGGCCCAAAAGAAAAACACAAAAAAACGCACAATTGGCGAGACATTGCTGTGGCGAAACCACTGCACAAATCGGACTGAAAATTTCAAATCATACACCAAGGTCTGATGTGTGAAAGTTTGAAACACATAACTTTTGTAGGAAAAAAGCTACAGCTGCTAGAATTTGGCTGTCGAAAAATCGATTATACGTGCACAAACAGCGCAAAAAACAGCAGAAAACGGCCTTTGGCCGGGACGCTGTCTCTTCAAAACCACCAACGACATCAAGCTGACAATTTCAAATATTACTCAAAATATATGTAAAAATTTTAATCCAATTGGATTATTGGAACAAAAATCTAGTGGAGCGGTCGCTCCACCCAGCCAAGTCGTACTGTACACTCACACTCACTCAACATACCGAAAATGCCTAATAAACTGAGGAGCAGACCAAACACTTTTACTGTAAGCAATAACATGGCATTTTCGGCCTACTGGATCTCAAAATTGGGAAATCTCACATTGTTGCGAAATATGTTAATTTCGAGCTATGGCCCACCCCACATCATATACCAAATTTGGGAACAATACGTGTTGCCGTTTGCGAGCTGAAAACAGTGAAAACGGTGAAATACACCCTTTTTAAAACCTAACTGATGATGATGATGATGATTCAGATATCAGGAAACGTTGCTATCACCGCCACAGCCTAAACGGCTGAACCGATCGATATGAAAATTTTACCACATGTGCACTTTTGGCATCTGATGATACCTTTGTTCTTATAATTTTTTTGTGCCGCCATTTTTAAACCGGAAGTGACGTCATATATCAAAAACGGCTGGACCGATTAGAACGAAATTAGCGCCATTCGATTTAAAAGGTCATCTATAAGGAATACCAATAGTGGAAAAAGAAATGTTCTATAACCTAAACCGGAAATGACGTAATAAAAATGACAAATCTGACTAAAATCATCTCTTATATCAATAACTACATATTCAGAAGGCTTATAATGTTACATAACATTTATAGATACAAATTTTAGGTGGCAGTGATGTCAACCGCCACTTTGAAAACCGGAAGTGATGCCGTAACTCGAGAACGGCTGGACTAGGGCTCCCATAATCTAAATGTGAAAAAGCGGGACAAAAAAATTCCAGATATAAAATCCTGTGCGATAACAATGGGGGACCTGGGGGGGGCCCCCCAGCTAAATGCGGGTCCGGGGCGCATAGCCCCGGGAAAAATTTGAAATTCATAACATGATTTAGAGCAATTCTACGCACTTTTGACAGGAAATAAATTGTGTTTCTTTTTATTGAACGTGCGTAGTTTTGTTTCCTTGATATTTCCTTGCAATCCCGCTCATTTTCATTCAAATTTTGAATGATAATGAGCGGGATTTTTGACTTGTTAGAAAAGCGGGACAAATACAGGGTTTTTAAAATGTTGTGGGGACAACTGGACACTACCTCAAAAGAAGGGACTGTCCCGTCAAAAACGGTACGGATGGGAGCCCTAGGCTGGACCGATTGGAACGAAACTTTCGCTATACTTTGTAACATATTATTTCTAGCATAAACACAGTAACAAGCACAACATTTCTTAGCAACCTAATCACAAAATCTTATTTTTTAAAATAATTATAATCTTTGGTGCCACAATATGTTACAAGTTGTAATAATAAACTGAAAAAAGGAGTGATATCCCCAGTAAAAAACACTCCGTGTAAAAATACCAGCCAAATCTCTTCAATTAAAAAAAAATAGAAGAAATCTAAAAATTCAGCACTGAAAAGTAGTGATATCAAAAAATTGGCCAAGTCAAAACTTTTCAAAAAATACTTGGCGCATCGTTTTTTTAGGACATGTGTAGATGAGTACATTTCATTTCCTGCCTACTTCTATACTAATTATATGAAGGATGCGCCAAGTATTTTTTGAAAAGTTTTGACTTGGCCAATTTTTTGATATCACTACTTTTCAGTGCTGAATTTTTAGATTTCTTCTATTTTTTTTTAATTGAAGAGACTTGGCTGGTATTTTTACACGGAGTGTTTTTTTATGGGGTTGTGGTTTCTTGAAGTTGAGCTAAAAAGCAGAGGTAAGTTTCACAAGTTTTCTTACACAAGATAATTTCAAAACGTGAAATTATCTCCCAGAGTTTCTGCGTTTAATCTGAACTTCAAGATACCGTTTAGCGCTGGTTTCGTTCTAATCTGTTTAACCGTTTTTGAGATATGACGTCACTTCCGGTTTCAAAATGGCGGCTTCCGGTTGGTTTTATAACAAGTCTAATGAGATTTCAAAGTACATACGTTACATAATATCAAAACAATCGGATCAACCTTTGTTGCTGAAATGCAAATCAATGTATTTAAAATTTCATGACGTAATTTCCAGTTTTGTTAACATAATTTTTAGTGTTTTGCTACTGACAATCTATATTGTTGTCCGTCTGAATCGTTTGGCGCTAATTTCGTTTCAATCGGTCCAGCCGTTGACGAGATATGACGTCACTTCCGGTTTCAAAATATCAGCACAAAAAAAGTCATCCGAGTGAGGTTAAATCAGACGCCAAAAGTGCACACGTGGTAAAAATTTGAGATCAATCGGTTCAGCCGTTTAGGCTGTGGCCTGTTTACCGGATTTTAGCTCCAGCCTACTACTACTACTACTGAGATTATTATGAAAACCGCCCTAAAACACTGTTTTCACGGCCTTCTAGATCGTAAAGGTAGTAACCTATTGATCCCAAATTTGGTATATGTTGTAGGGTGGGCCATAGCTCGAAATTAAGATATTTCGCAACAATGTGAGATTTCCTAATTTTAAGATCCAGTAGGCCGAAAATATCACCTTGATGCTTACAGTAAAAGTGGGTTTGCTCCAGCCTTTATATGACTATGAGAGTATGCGCGCCGTACGACTTGGCTGGCGATGTCAAAAGTGTTGAAATAATGGAATGCACTTTATACACCTCTGAAATATTGAATTTCAATATATATATATTACTAGCTGACCTGCCTGGCATTGCTCATGCTGGGGGGGGGAGAGTGGTACCCACATAAAAGCAGAAAACCCAGGAGATAGTGTCACACTTGACAATATGCTGACAACGCTCTCGAAATGCAAACTGACACGTCCTTGACACTGACTCTGTTATATAGTTTAGGTCCTGTGTTATATTTGTTACTACATGTTTCTAGAATGTTCTGGGCTCGCGTGGAACCGAAAACAATAAAAACACTTGTGTACTATTCAGAATTCGTCAACGTCTTCAAAATGTTTTGCCGCTGGATTAGATGACTGAGTAATGAGGTTGCGTAATTTTGGCACCAGGTTTCCAGGAAGTAAGTCATGTTTCTTGTCCCGTATAAGTCAAGGTCATAAAATATTTACCACGTAGGGTTGGTTTGGGGGAGGGGGTGAGTACCGCTCTATAATATGGGTTGCTTCCCATAGAATGTCTGCATAATGGTCATGCTCATGCGTGTAGAAAAGTGTATATTTTAAGTTTGGAATTTTTCAAATTAGGGGTGGTTCGGAGAAGGGGGTGAGTAAGGCCCTATTATGTGGGCTGCTTACCGTAGAATGTGTGCCTAATATTTTAGTCATGCTCGCGCGCGTATAAGTGTATATTTTATATTTTTAATTTTTAAAATTAGGGGTGGTTTGGGGTTGAGGGTGATTGGCCTGAAATGAAGGCAGGTTGACGAAGTACACGAGTGCAAACAATTTATTGAGGTATGTCAATGGTGTAGGCGTATGGCCGAAAGTGTGAATTACATTTTTTATTATTTGGGGTGGTTTTTTTAATTAGGGGTGGTTTGGGGGATGGGGTAAGTACCCTACGATGTGCGCAGGATCGGTTAGAATCTCCATACCAAATTTGGTTAAGATCGGTCAAAGGGTGTAGAAATGTATAAAGAACATACAGACATTCTACTTTATATATACGTGGAACCTCTTTAGTACGTTTCTCCTTAATACGTTTTTCACCCTAATACGTTTTTTTCAAAAGGTCCTGGCATTCCCCCATAAGAACACATGTTAAATTGTTTATTAGTACGTTTCTCGCTGGTGCGTTTTTCGCGTTAGTACGTTGAAAATTCTGGTCCACTGAAGCAAATTACTAAGAATAGTACGTTTTTCATCCCAATTTCAACCCATTTTCGTAAATAATTAACGTCAGAAAACGCACCTCAGTTTTTGGAAGTCTGTTTTTGAAAAACACTTTGTATGTGAAAATAAATATGGGGATATGGGGGGAAAAAAATCATTTGTCAGGACCAGACTATACTTCTATCTATTTTTCACTTGAGTTGAGTGACAGGTCCCCTTTGAGTACTTGACATGGGTTGGCCTCAGCTGTTGTCTTGAGAAGGGGGAAACATGAATAGTGTGTCTTTTAAAATTTATTGAAACATTATCATCCATCAACACTTCAGGACTGAGTAGAGGGGGGCCCACCCTTGAGTGTTTTTTCCATTTCAAACAGGAGAAAAGACATTAAACCCAATCTAAAAATATTGATCTTCAAAAAAAAACATTGACCCGCGACAAGACCCATTTTTTTATGAAATTTCTATAGTATGGTTTTTCACTTTAGTAGGTTTTTTAACCTGGTCCCTTCAAAAACGTACTAACGAGGTTCCACTATAGATATTTACAAGACACATCAAAACATACAACATATAGTTTATATAAACCTCGTTAAAACAGGATTAGGTTAGATTAGATTAGACTAGATTATTTATTTTGTTTGTGACCATTTTCATGGTATAACACGTGACACGTCAATTACAATATAATATCATAATAAAAATAACATACTGCCATACAATTCATACATTAAAATCATAATTCATAAATAAGCTAAAACTATAAACACCATGTACACTCGACCAAACAAAAATTAATAGTCGATCAAATTTGAATGACTGCTGGTCACGTCCCATACCAATCAAAGCTTGTTATTATCATTGAAATGTGGGGTCACCTACTAAAGTGAGACAAGGAGATCGCTTGTACTGACTTCGGATGGTGCAATCTAACATTTATCAGTCAATCAAATTTGATCAACAATCAATTTATGTTTGGCCGAGTGTATATAAATTAATGATCAAAAGATAAAAATTCATCAAAACTATAAAAACAATTTTTAATTAGGAACATTTTTAAGTTACATTTAAAAATATGAAGACTGTCATAATCAACTGTTTCCTTAAAATCACACTTAACTTATTATAAAAAGAAACACCAACTGTTTGCTTAATATGTTTCGAATGAACTAATTCTGTTCTTAGATCGTTATTATTTCTTGTGAAGTGCGAATGCACTTCATTGACCTCTTGTGTTTAATGTTTATTCTCAATTATGTACATAACAACATGAAAAATGTAAATACAAGGCAACATCAAAATATTAAATCGAATGAATAAAGGTCTACAAGAATCTTTATAGAAAACATCTTCTGTGCACGGGTCATAATTTGCATCCGCCAGATACCGTATTGCCCTCTTTTGCAATATAAAAAGACGTTTAGTATGCGATGAGTGTCCCCACAATATTATTCCATATGACAATCTGGAATGTATATAAGAATAACTAATTTAGCAATTAAAATTACTGATAGTCATAATTCTTTTAATTAAAAAACACCCTGATGCAATTTTGCTACCAACATCTTTAATATGTTCTTTCCAAGTCAAAGTGTTATCAAGTGTGAGACCCAAAAATTTAGTAAATGTCATTGTCACTATACTTTTGTTATGCAAATATATTAAAGGACTAATCAAGTCAATGTTCCTCCTATTTGGTTGAAAATGCAGCAAAACAGTTTTTGATATATTTAAACACAAATCATTATTCTCAGCCCAAGATGCTAACTGACTGTTTCACTGCAATGGTATTGTAACAATTCGAATCAACGTTAGGAGCTGCAGGTCCAAACATATTTCCACTTAAAAAATGTGTTGTATCATCAGCAAATAAAGTTAAACTACCATTTTTTACAAAATTTGGCAAATCATCAACGAATAATATAAATAACAAAGGAGCAATTGTAGACCCTTGTGCCACACCAATATTTATAATTACCTCATCAGAATAATGAATTCCAGTGAAATTTATTAATTTAGTAACTTGCTTCCTATCTGTTAGATAGGATTTAATCCAATTAAGAGAGACCCCATTAATTCCAAAGTATGTTAACTTGGTTAATAATTTTTTTATGATTTACCATGTCAAATGCTTTCGAAAAGTCATAAAAAATTCCTATCGCCGAATTCTTACTGACCAATGAATCGAAAACATTATTTATGAAACTCATGATTGCTGAAATTGTTGATTTACCTCTTCTAAATTCATGTTGACTGTTAGTTAGTAGAGATAACTTTTCTAAAAAAATATATTAATTGATCACAAAATGCTTTTTCAAAAATCTTAGAAAATACGGATAGTAATGCTAATGGTCTATAATTATCAACTAATTCCTTATCCCCCTTCTTATAAAGTGTAGTAATAATTGCTTTTTTTAATTTATTGGGAAAAATACCAGTTGAAAATGATTTATTAATTATGAAAATCAATGGTTCAGCTAGATAAAAATAAAAAGCTACGTGTTTTATAATATTACAAGGAATCTCATAGTAACCAGCAGATGTTTTAATAGTAGGTAACTTTATCAATCATATCATAGAACACTTTTTTATCCAACGTCGACAATAAGAAATTTACACCAACAGGCGCAAATTCCCTATCAAACCTACTATCATCATCAGGAAACATTTACACTGCGTTATATGGACATTCCAGCGTCAACCGCACTAGAACCTGCCATATGCCCGCGACACTAGCGCACTTGGTGAGAGTGAAAGACGCCAATAGTCAGATGAGACACTTTACAGTATTCTATCCGTATTTCATGTAAATTTCAGAAGGTAGTACAAATGTTGACAAAAGTTTTAACAAAAGTCTATTCCGAAGTGACAAGGAAATATTGAAGTCTTATTATTATCAGGTAACAATAAATATAAAACAAAGAGTGGTGATTATTGTGTGTAGAAGACATTGTAGTTTAAACATAATTGTGTTATTCCCATGGTGATACTTGTAAGAGATTATCATGTGTAGAAGACATTGTAGTTTAAACATAATTGTGTTATAGCGATAGTTACGAATCTATTTTTAGATTTGACTGGTGTCGCGATCTAGCGGGAATTGGGTCTAACTAGAGGCAGTTCGGACAACGACTGGCTGTCAAAGTGAAATGCGCACTACAAAGCATTGCTGTTACGGAATTTGTAAGGAGTGATACGAGATGTAATTATTAAGAATAATATGCTAGGAGTTTCTTTATTGACTATCCTAAGCTCCGTTGACAACCTGACAAGTGTAAAAAGTGGGTGGCTGCATGTGGAATAGAAAGTTTTACAAACATCCGTTACCCTGCAAATAGTTTAATTTTGAGTATGCTGATGGCCGGGTTTTGTGTTATAAACTTATAATATTATACCACATAATACAAAATCTATACTATAAGTATTTGAGTAATGTGTGGGATATCTGGTCCTCATCAAGAAGCAGGCTCAAGCCACTTGTCTTTTGCGGGATCGTAAGTAAAAGCTAGTTGATATTGTCCCTATTAATTATTAATTACGCATACCTATAGATGTAAATTATTATATCACAATCTTAAGTTAGGATTATGTTAATCTTGATTAAACTATTCACTAACGTTTTATTTAACTTTTTTATTATTATTAATATAAAACGTTCGGGAATAATTCAATCAAAAATAGTACGATTGTACACATCCATTGTTTTCGTAGGAACAAATAAAGTGTTCCTGGCACATCATCCTCACCTAATTCAACGAGATGTACCTACTGCCGTTGAATGAATTTTTCACATAAATTTATTTGAGTTTTAAATATTTTAGTGTTTCAACAACTCGTTTCAAATAGTGAAACCATGTACGAAGCCATACAAACCGAAAGTGACAGCTGAAAGTTTGTCCGAACTGCCAGAGATATGCGCGCGCAGTTCCATCTGTGCCGTCAGCACAAGGCCAATCGTAATTAACGCTATTCCCATGGTGTTTATACTTGTAAGAGATTATTGTGTGTAGAAGACATTGTTGTTTAAACATAATTCTGTTATTCCCATGGTGTTTGTTTATACTTGTAAGAGATTATTGTGTGTAGAAGACATTGTTGTTTAAACATAATTCTGTTATTCCCATGGTGTTTATACTTGTAAGAGATTATTGTGTGTAGAAGACATTGTTGTTTAAACATAATTCTGTTATTCCCATGGTGCTTATAGTGATGTGGATTTTACCGTACATTTTTTTCTCGGTAAATTTACCGTCAGGCGGTGATTTTTTTATATTTTTGTCTAATTCAGGAATCAAGCTATTGACTCTTGAAATAATTGTTTTAAAAGTGTTTTGGGGGTGCCAAATGTGTATTAAGTGATCAGGAAATGAATGGGATGCCGTGGTTCTTCCAAGTGATTTCTTTTTGCATCGTTTGGTCTTCACACTTTAAAATTTAATAAAATGTAATACTTGCACATAATTAAAGCTCAATAAATGAAATAATGCCATAATGGAGAACGTTACTGCCCCTGTTACACTCTCAAAACGTTATTTATTAGTATAATTAACAATATTTATTTATCGAATTTAACGTTTTGAAGATGTACAATGTACCTACCTCAAGTCATAAGCTATAATAATATCTGCAAGTTTTGTTTTGAGTAAGTTTTGAGAGTTTACCTGACCGTAAATTTACCGACTCACATCACTATACTTGTAAGAGATTATTGTGTGTAGAAGACATTGTTGTTTAAACATAATTCTGTTATTCCCATGGTGTTTATACTTGTACCTAAGAGATTATTGTGTGTAGAAGACATACATAATTGTGTTATTCCCATGGTGTTTATACTTGTAAGAGAGTTGCATTGCATTAGCCTGACAGCTGTCAAGAGAACTGTCTGTCATAATGTATGATGCTGAAAAGGCTGTGGGTGGTGTAAAAGTGTGAGTAAAGCCTCCTAGATTTCTTTTACTTTGCCATTTCTTTCCATAGGAATCACTTATTTTTACTTAACTTTGGTAATCATAATAGGTACTTACTTTTGAATAATTATAAGTGTTCCTAAAATCACACTTTCATGATATTAGGGTAGAAACACCGGTTCTGGCCACTACACCGGTTGTGGCCACTTTCATTGAAATTAGTTAATTATAAGATAATGATGGCATTTGCATCAATCTTGATATTTTTTAAAAATACAGTGTTACAAACTTAATGACATGGTGAAATTTTAAAGTGCTAGCTTCATTCTGAAAAGTCAAGAAGGCAGTGGATGTTTTCCCTCCACATTTGATCCTTGTTTCTTGCACATTTTGCTAAGGAAATAGAAATGAATTTTATTTAATATAATTATTGTTTTTAAATATTCTAACAACAATTGTGCATATTCTGGTTCATTATGAACCAATCTTTGAGGATATTAAAATTGTTAAGTGATTTACTCATAATATCTTGATATTTTGGGGGGTGGCCAAAACATTCTAAAATTTTATGTTATTTCCAGTTGTGGCCATGAGGTGGCCAGAACTGGATAACATGAGCTACCAGTTCTGGCCACTTCCATTTATTGACTCAAAATCATCTTAAAAAAATACTTATATGGCTCCAAAAAGGAAGTCACGTGAAATGAACAATTAAAATTATCTTCTATCCCCCCTCCCCCCCCCAAAAAAAATATTGAAAAAATACTCATGCACAAAGCCCTAATATTATAAGATGGTTTTAAAGAACATTTTGTGAAAGTTTTGAGTTCTTATCACCCACTCCTCCATTTTTATTCTAATATTGAGAATCAAAATTTGACCCCCCCACCCCTGCCCCCCCAAAACATGTACACATTTGTTATGCACCGTAGCCTAAGTAGATAAGTTCATTTTGCTGAGTATGTGGTGAGATTTTTACAGTTTTATCAGCAAACCCCTAATTTGTATTAATTAAAAATATCGTTTACGCCCTCTCCCCCCCCCCAAATTATAGAAAATAAGATCATGCACAAAGGCCTTATATTATAAGGTGATTTTAAGGAGCATTTTGTGAAAGTTTTGAGTTCCTATCAATAACTCCGCTAGTATTTTTATTCTCGTATTGCTAATCAAAATTTGCCCCCCCTGCCCCCCCCAAAAAAAATTATGTAAACATTTGATTTGCACCGTAGCTTAAGTTGATAAGTTAGTTTTGCTGAGTATGTGCTGAAACTTTTAAATGTTTATCATCTGACCCCTATGTTTATGCCAATAATTAAAAATATTGCTTACCCCCCCCCCCCCCCCCAGTATTGAAAAAAAACCATGCACATAGGCTTTAGATTTGAGTTCCCATTACCAACTCCGTCATTTGTATTCTAGTATTGAAGTCAAAATTTGACCCCCCCCCCCAAAAAAAATATGTAAAAATGTATGCACCGTAGCCAGATGATGATAAGCTAGTTTTGCTGAGTACCTATGGTGAAAATTTTTCAGCTCTATCATCAAACCCCTAATTTTTTATTTAACTCACTGGACTAACTAAATTAGTTAATTAATCTTTACTGAAATTAGCATTGAACATTACCTGACACTAATTAAGTTCATTACACATGTTAAAAGATCAAATTATGCAGTAGAGTAAAGTAGTATTATGTGGCCAGAACTGGATTTTTAAGTGGCCAAAACTGGTGCAGGAGTGGCCACAACCGGGAAAATATGCACTTTGACCTTAGATGAATTTTAAAGTAATACTTATTATAGTTACCCAGTTCTGTCTGTCTGTGGGGAACGCTTTTTATTGCGCGCGCCTTTCATTGCCCATCACGTCTAAAATTACGTCTTCTGCTTTTTGTAAATAAATAAATTGCCGAAACTCACCTCAGACGCATACCTTATCCCTTCGTATTTGTAACAAATCTACTTTAACACGTTATAACTGGCCATAATTAGGTACATTTACATAGAAAACGTCTTCACGGCAAGAAAGTTAAAGCTGTCAAAGTCGTATTTTGTTCCTGTAAACCCATTTCAAGCTGGCTGTGAAACTGTCAACAAACCAAAGTCAATATAGTTTTTCATATTTTATGCATAAATACGTTTAATATTTAAAGTACCTATGCGTTTAATGTAGTAGTATATAATTGTGTTGATTTATTGTAAGATATCGATCTTCAGATAGATGTCAGATAGGTATAGGTATTTTACTTTAAACTTTTTTACTTCGATGTTACTCTGATTACTATGAGCGACGACGAAGATTCAATCCTTCCTTTTGTATTGTATTATATTGTATCCTTACGTTTCATTGTTTCTTATTAGTGGTATCATGATAAAGACGGAGAAAGCGTTAAGCATCAATGTTTAATTTTTACAATATACATATCAAGTGAATATCAAGTCATTCATTTCATTTCATTTCATTTCATTAATTTTTATTTATTATAATATTCATTCAATTTACATACAATTCTTGAATAACACAAAAATTTATAACACGAAAGTGAAAGCAGAAAGCAAGTTTACGTGAAGAATGTTTTCTCATTGGTTGACAGCTGTCATGCGACCGTACATGCCTAATGATAGTTTGTCCGTGTTTTAGAAGTAGAAGGTTGGAAGTCCATTTCAGTTTTTCTTGAGGTGCGAGCTTGGGTGAGCTCATAGATCGGTATTTCTGACTTCTTAAAAACATAATTTTGTATAGGAGGCATGCGTCATTGTGTAAGAGAATACTCCAATATAGCTGTATTATGTTGACATCAGTCAAATGGTAATTGGAAGAGCTTGATTACATCATTCCAAAAGTGTGTAACTCAAAATTGAGAAAATAAACTTCCTCCCTTCTACCTCAGAGAGACAGATAATATAATGAAAGCCAACCTCCACACAATAAGTTATCCTTCTTACTGGGGTAGCAATAGCATATAATAGGTTACCTATGAATTATGAATTGGTATCACAAATGAAGAATAGGTCTTCACACTCACAACGCACCAAGGCTGGCAAAATGTTTTCTTAATTTTTTAACTTATTCTCTGATGAGCATTTGGAAACTCATTTGAAATACCATTTCCATAATAGTACTTTATGATAACATTTATGATTAAATTACTTTCCTACGTTACTCATCTTCGTATTCTGTTAGGCAGTTGAGTCATGCAAACGCTGTTGTGTGTATTAACTTAAGTTATTAACGACGCACAATCTGCTCCCAAATATCTCAACTCAATCGGTTCTTCTTTACGCATTCCCCACTGGTGCGCATTGGTCATGTTTTACACGACGGGTCCCTCTAGTATTAAAGAATGTTCCATCATTTGATGTAAATTTTAATAAATAGAGCATATAATAATTTATTATTTTCAAACACACACTGTGCATTTGCTGGCAGCAGGAGTAGGGTGAACCCCGTAACACTGTGTGCCCTACTGCCAGCTACAAATAATTAATTAAAACATCAAATAATATCACTTAATAGTTAATACTTACAAATAAAATAGATAGGTAGTATCAAAATTATAAAAGGGAAGTGAAACATAATGTATAAGATTAAAATAGTTAAGATTAAATTAATTATTCATTCATTATATTCATTAATTATTTTTAACCCAACGGCTGGTGTGTTGGATACCTCGGTTCTCGTTAGATCACCGAGGTTAAGCAACATTGAGCGCGGTCAGCGGTTGGATGGGTGACCATTCAACTCTGCCTTGCCAGGTTGCTGCCGTTGGGTCAGAGAGACTGGGGTGTTTGGGGGTTAGTGTGACGACCTCCCTCCACCTGTTATCAGTCTCTCGACGGCGCGAGTTGTGGAGGCTCGTGCTGTGAATGTTACACAGTCCTTCGGAAGGGACGTTAAGCCGTTGGTCCCCTTGGTATCTTTCGTCAGGAGTAGGCTACATGCCGGTACCCGGGTTTCCTCTCCTCCCTTCTCTATATTACATTCTCACTAGTGGAGCCTGGCTCTGTTGAGAATATAGACTTAATAATAAATAAAACAATTCTTAGTGCAAAGCCCTCATATCTTCAGTTAAAATTATTCTAACCTGTTTTTTAAATATTTGAAAATCTAGCTCTTGTCGCACATTCGTAGGGAGGGAATTGTATTGTTTTGCCACTCTGGCGTAAAAACCATTCTGATATTCTACAGTCCTAGCAAAAGGTGGATTTATTGTTCCCAACTGGGCCTGCCTAACTTTTGATGATGTATTTATAGAGATTCTCCCAAACGGATCCATATCGACTTTTTTTAATAACATTTTCTTCAAAAAATTTATACCAAGTTCTATTAAGTGGTTATCCAAAGTAATAAAGTTACATTCCTTAAGCCTTTCGTCTCTAGTCCAATCCTTGCTATTTGGAATAAATCTGGTTGCTCTATTTTGAATACATTCTAGTTTTGCAACATTGCTCTTAGATGTTGGGTGCCATGCCGGACAACCATATGACATGATCGGTCTTACCATAGCCAAATACACAGTTTGCTTTACTCGCGGCCTAGCTCCATGCAATGTTCTTGTTAGAAATCCCAAAACTTTTGCAGCCTTGCCTCGAACTATCTCCGTATGGACGTTCCATTTCAAGTCATTCGTTACCCAAACTCCAAGAATCCTCATTTTACAGTCAATTTTAAGAGCATTATTGTTAATATAATAAACAGTGTCTTTAACGGTTTTTGACCTCGAGATGGACATGTACTGACATTTCTGAAAATTAAGAGGCAGAAAATTGCTATCACACCACATGTGCACACTATCTAAGTCTGTCTGCAACTTACGCACATCCAAATCCGAATCAATTTGCCTATAAATGGTACAATCATCTGCATACTGACACATCCTTGATGAAACGCAATGGGGCAAATCCAACATGAATATAGTGAATAATAATGGTCTGAGTACAGAACCCTGTGGTACTCCAGATAGTACACTTTGCAGTGTTGAAAATTTACCATCAAAAATTACTCGCATCTTTCGCCCAGTTAGAAAACAGCGCATCCACCTCAGCAAGCTACCCGACACACCGTACAATTCAAGTTTAACTAAGAGCCTCTCATGCTGTATGCGGTCAAATGCTTTTGCCCAATCCAAGGCTATAACATCTATACGTGTCCCCATAACTCTGTCCAAGGAATGTTGCCACTCATCAATTGCACCGGCGAGCAGAGTTACGCAGAGTTACAGGATTGATAATGTATCAATCCTGAAAATTTGGATCCAAAAAGTTTAATATTGTAGGATCTGCATTATTTTAAAGAAGAAATAAACCTTGAGGTGGCCAGAACCGGTGTTCATACCCTACTATATGTTCTTCTTAAATGCTTAATAAGCTGTCAATTAGGGTTGGGCGAACCGATTCATTTTCGAACCGAACAGGCTAGCTAGGTTCGAATAACGAACCTCTAAGGTTCGTTTTCATTGATTTTCGTTTTCGTTGAGCATTGATTTCAGTTTAGAAGTCAAAGTAATTTCCTTGTTGAGTAAAATTTTCGAAGTATAAAAATGAAATAATGATTGTTGCGATATAAACTGGGTTGTACTTTGGGAACAGAGTGTAGTTTTGAAGTAGCAGCTGCTTTCCAGCAGGTATAATGACCCTTGCTTAAGGGAGGATTGTTTTGTTTGTCTTTGTTGAAAGGTCTGTAAACTCGCAGTACCTACCTAATCACTAATCAGATGACAAATAACTTGACTTGACGGCATATTTGATTAATATTTTGATGATATTGTTTGTTTATGGTTATTGAATAAATAATAGTGGTCATGAGAAAACCATTCGCGATCCAATGAAGGGAAGATTACCACGCAAAAGTTAAAAAATAATGGTGTATATTTGAGCTTTCTAAACTTCATTGTTACACAATGCAAATCAAAAATAGTATGACGATTGTCGAGATAATTTTTGAAGAATATTGAACTTTTATTTTCGCGGCAAAATGCAATGTAGGTATTTATGGAGTATACAATCACAGGATTACCATCTCTCAACTGGGGCAATTATTTTAAAAATGAAATTCCATTATGGCGTTGAAGAGAGGAAGAAAAGTGTTGAAATAGGTATATTTAAATTTAGAGCAATATATTTCGCTTTTTTGTTCCAATTATATTATTATGTCAATGTCCCTGTATAGGTAGACCGTACAAATACAAATAATATCTGTGTTTAAACAAACACCCCATCAAACAGCTGTTTTCAAGTGTCCTACACATCTGGAAAACATCATTTTCTGAAAAAAAGGTTGGGTTCGTTTAAGGTTCGAAATTTCGAAGTTCGAGGTTCGGTTCGAAAAAAATGAGGTTCGCCCAACCCTACTGTCAATAATTACTGGTTCCATTCCCGTGCTCCGTTCTTAGTTGTTAGTTCCTCAGAATCAATGTTTGGATTGCTTACATTTTATTATGAGGAAAATGAATTAGAAAAATGAATTGTAATGAAAATGAAAATAATCGAAGTGTAGGTACCTACAATGTGTGAGTTTTTCCATTGGAATTGTAGTTGACACTGCTATGTTAGCTTTGCCTTAAAAACTCATAGCTTTGACACTGAAACAAGGATTTTATATCAAGTTTCGTTTGGTCTACCTTTTAAGATTTTAACAATAACATGGGGCAAATAAATAAAAAGTCAACTCAACCAACTCTGAGCAAATCATTGAACAATTAAATTGTTTAGTAAAAGTGTAGAGCAGTCTCATTGCACGAAGGACAACGGATGTTTGATAAGAAATCAACTCGCTTGAATCAGGAAAGGAAACCACAGAAATTTCTCTGAATTACCTACAGAGAATGAAACTTGCAAACACCAAGGCCATGATGACTCACCGATATGTCCGTTGCGTTGATGCAACAGGAGAACGGAACTCCGCATCGCTCATTGCTCGGCGAACTGCAGTTGAAATACTCGTTCTTGGACCAATCCATGTAGCCTTCCGAGCTCAGTCCACAGCAGCGAAACTACACAATGCATTCATACGCTATTAGCCGATGAAGTTCATAGCAATGGTCTTGTTTAAATAATTGGTGAAAACACATAAGAAAAAGTAGAGAGGAAATGATTATTATGAAATAGGCTTTACCTTAAGACCTAGATTTTCCTTGAGTGGGATTCGAACCCACGACCTTCCGTTATCCAGCCAGATGCTCTACCAACTGAGCTACCAAGGCAGTTCATATTGCAGCAGCTGTGTTCCAATATAAAATGCGTTAATAGTCCGAGATTGAAGATAGATTGACAATTTCATTATCATAAATGAGGTAGGTATTGTATTTAAAATAAACACTATTGAGGTAGAGTAGTATAGATGTTGTTGGAGAAGAGCTGACTGAATAGAATAGGTAGGTAGGTACCCATTTGATTTGACATGACAGTTTGTTTGTTGAATGAAACTCAAGTCCCCACCAATGGACTGCCACCTTGACGCGGTGGTGGGGCTTAAGGGACCGGCTCGCATAGCGAGTTGGTCCCAACCAAGTGCAGTCCAGGGTCGGCCTAGTCCCATGCCCTCCCTTGAATTTGCGGTCCCGTCGGGCCGGCCTCCCCCCTCGAGATGGTGATCCCCCTGAAATTGAGTCCCACCGACCCGAAGCCTCCCCCACCCCCCGGTCCGTCACCATTCCGGCCTGGCCTTCCCACCAGTTCTGGACTCCCCCGGATCGGGCCCGCTAGGTCGACCCCTCCCCATGTCCTCCAATTATGTTCAACAAAGTTAAATATAAAATTAATGTGCGCAATATAACCTCGTCGTTGACGCGCCGTTAAACCAAACTAATCTAATCCAAAACTAATCTGAAACTCAAGTGACCATGACATTGAACTTGACAGCCAGAGAAACGCACCTCTTGTTGTGCAAAGTCGATGAGGTTCTGAAGGTCAGCGTCTTCTCGATAGTTCTCGATGATCTTGTCGGTGAAAGATTCCTCGAGAACCGACTGGATCTTGTGCGGAAAGACGAAGCCCATAATGGCGATGGCCATTTCCAACAGGAAGAAGATGAGCAGGCAGAGAGAATACTGAAACATTTCCAACAGGAAGAAGATGAGCAGGCAGAGAGAATACTGAAACATTTCCAACAGGAAGAAGATGAGCAGGCAGAGAGAATACTGAAACATTTACAACAGGAAGAAGATGAGCAGGCAGAGAGAATACTGAAACATTTCCAACAGGAAAAAGATGAGCAGGCAGAGAGAATACTGAAACATTTCCAACAGGAAGAAGATGAGCAGGCAGAGAGAATACTGAAACATTTCCAACAGGTAGAAGATGAGCAGGCAGAGAGAATACTGAAACATTTCCGACAGGAAGAAGATGAACAGGCAGAGAGAATACTGAAACATTTCCGACAGGAAGAAGATGAACAGGCAGAGAGAATACTGAAACATTTCCAACAGGAAAAAGATAAGCAGGCAGAGAGAATACTGAAACATTTCCAACAGGAAGAAGATGAGCAGGCAGAGAGAATACTGAAACATTTTTAACAGGAAGAAGATGAGCAGGCAGAGAGAATACTGAAACATTTCCAACAGGAAGAAGATGAGCAGGCAGAGAGAATACTGAAACATTTCCAACAGGAAGAAGATGAGCAGGCAGAGATAATACTGAAACATTTCCAACAGGAAGAAGATGAGCAGGCAGAGATAATACTGAAACATTTCCAACAGGAAGAAGATGAGCAGGCAGAGAGAATACTGAAACATTTCTAACAGGAAGAAGATGGACAGGCAGAGAGAATACTGAAACATTTCCAACAGGAAAAAGATGAGCAGGCAGAGAGAATAGGTATTGAAACATTTCCAACAGGAAGAAGATGAGCAGGCAGAGAGAATACTGAAACATGTTTAACAGGAAGAAGATGAGCAGGCAGAGAGGATACTGAAACATTTCCAACAGAAAGAAGATGAGCAGGCAGAGAGAATACTGAAACATTTTTAACAGGAAGAAGATGAGCAGGCAGAGAGAGTACTGAAACATTTCCAACAGGAAGAAGATGAGCAGGCAGAGAGTATACTGAAACATTTCCAACAGGAAGAAGATGAGCAGGCAGAGAGAATACTGAAACATTTTCAACAGGAAGAAGATGAGCAGGCAGAGAGAGTACTGAAACATTTCCAACAGGAAGAAGATGAGCAGGCAGAGAGAATACTGAAACATTTCCAACAGGAAGAAGATGAGCAGGCAGAGAGAATACTGAAACAATTCCAACAGGAAGAAGATGAGCAGGCAGAGAGAATACTGAAACATTTCCAACAGGTAGAAGATGAGCAGGCAGAGAGAATACTGAAACATTTCCAACAGGAAGAAGATGAGCAGGCAGAGAGAATACTGAAACATTTCCAACAGGAAGAAGATGAGCAGGCAGAGAGAATACTGAAACATTTCCAACAGGAAAAAGATGAGCAGGCAGAGAGAATACTGAAACATTTCCAACAGGAAGAAGATGAACAGGCAGAGAGAATACTGAAACATTTCCAACAGGAAGAAGATGAGCAGGCAGAGAGAATACTGAAACATTTCCAACAGGAAGAAGATGAGCAGGCAGAGAGAATACTGAAACATTTCCAACAGGAAGAAGATGAGCAGGCAGAGAGAATACTGAAACATTTCCAACAGGAAAAAGATGAGCAGGCAGAGAGAATACTGAAACATTTCCAACAGGAAGAAGATGAGCAGGCAGAGAGAATACTGAAACATTTCCAACAGGAAGAAGATGAGCAGGCAGAGAGAATACTGAAACATTTCCAACAGGTAGAAGATGAGCAGGCAGAGAGAATACTGAAACATTTCCAACAGGAAGAAGATGAGCAGGCAGAGAGAATACTGAAACATTTCCAACAGGAAGAAGATGAGCAGGCAGAGAGAATACTGAAACATTTCCAACAGGAAGAAGATGAGCAGGCAGAGAGAATACTGAAACATTTCCAACAGGAAGAAGATGAGCAGGCAGAGAGAATACTGAAACATTTCCAACAGGAAAAAGATGAGCAGGCAGAGAGAATACTGAAACATTTCCAACAGGAAGAAGATGAGCAGGCAGAGAGAATACTGAAACATTTCCAACAGGTAGAAGATGAGCAGGCAGAGAGAATACTGAAACATTTCCGACAGGAAGAAGATGAACAGGCAGAGAGAATACTGAAACATTTCCGACAGGAAGAAGATGAACAGGCAGAGAGAATACTGAAACATTTCCAACAGGAAAAAGATGAGCAGGCAGAGAGAATACTGAAACATTTCCAACAGGAAGAAAATGAGCAGGCAGAGAGAATACTGAAACATTTTCAACAGGAAGAAGATGAGCAGGCAGAGAGAATACTGAAACATTTCCAACAGGAAAAAGATGAGCAGGCAGAGAGAATACTGAAATATTTCCAACAGGAAGAAAATGAGCAGGCAGAGAGAATACTGAAACATTTTCAACAGGAAGAAGATGAGCAGGCAGAGAGAATACTGAAACATTTCCAACAGGAAGAAGATGAGCAGGCAGAGAGAATACTGAAACATTTCCAACAGGAAGAAGATGAGCAGGCAGAGAGAATACTGAAACATTTCCAACAGGAAGAAGATGAGCAGGCAGAGAGAATACTGAAACATTTCCAACAGGAAGAAGATGAACAGGCAGAGAGAATACTGAAACATTTCCAACAGGAAAAAGATGAGCAGGCAGAGAGAATACTGAAACATTTCCAACAGGAAGAAAATAAGCAGGCAGAGAGAATAGGTACTGAAACATTTTCAACAGGAAGAAGATGAGCAGGCAGAGAGAATACTGAAACATTTCCAACAGGAAAAAGATGAGCAGGCAGAGAGAATAGGTACTGAAACATTTCCAACAGGAAGAAGATGAGCAGGCAGAGAGAATACTGAAACATTTCCAACAGGAAAAAGATGAGCAGGCAGAGAGAATAGGTACTGAAACATTTCCAACAGGAAGAAGATGAGCAGGCAGAGAGAATACTGAAACATTTCCAACAGGAAGAAGATGAGCAGGCAGAGAGAATACTGAAACATTTCCAACAGGAAGAAGATGAGCAGGCAGAGAGAATACTGAAACATTTTTAACAGGAAGAAGATGAGCAGGCAGAGAGAATACTGAAACATTTCCAACAGGAAAAAGATGAGCAGGCAGAGAGAATAGGTACTGAAACATTTCCAACAGGAAGAAGATGAGCAGGCAGAGAGAATACTGAAACATTTCCAACAGGAAGAAGATGAGCAGGCAGAGAGAATACTGAAACATTTCCAACAGGAAGAAGATGAGCAGGCAGAGAGAATACTGAAACATTTCCAACAGGAAGAAGATGAGCAGGCAGAGAGAATACTGAAACATTTCCAACAGGAAGAAGATGAGCAGGCAGAGAAAATACTGAAACATTTCCAACAGGAAAAAGATGAGCAGGCAGAGAGAAAACTGAAACATTTCCAACAGGAAGAAGATGAGCAGGCAGAGAGAATACTGAAACATTTCCAACAGGAAGAAGATGAGCAGGCAGAGAGAATACTGAAACATTTCCAACAGGAAGAAGATGAGCAGGCAGAGAGAATACTGAATCATTTCCAACAGGAAGAAGATGAGCAGGCAGACAGAATACTGAAACATTTCCAACAGGTAGAAGATGAGCAGGCAGAGAGAATACTGAAACATTTCCAACAGGAAGAAGATGAGCAGGCAGAGAGAATACTGAAACATTTCCAACAGGAAGAAGATGAGCAGGCAGAGAGAATACTGAAACATTTCCAACAGGAAAAAGATGAGCAGGCAGAGAGAAAACTGAAACATTTCCAACAGGAAGAAGATGAGCAGGCAGAGAGAATACTGAAACATTTCCAACAGGAAGAAGATGAGCAGGCAGAGAGAATACTGAAACATTTCCAACAGGAAGAAGATGAACAGGCAGAGAGAATACTGAAACATTTCCAACAGGAAAAAGATGAGCAGGCAGAGAGAATACTGAAACATTTCCAACAGGAAGAAAATGAGCAGGCAGAGAGAATATTGAAACATTTTCAACAGGAAGAAGATGAGCAGGCAGAGAGAATACTGAAACATTTCCAACAGGAAAAAGATGAGCAGGCAGAGAGAATACTGAAACATTTCCAACAGGAAGAAGATGAACAGGCAGAGAGAATACTGAAACATTTCCAACAGGAAGAAGATGAGCAGGCAGAGAGAATACTGAAACATTTCCAACAGGAAGAAGATGAGCAGGCAGAGAGAATACTGAAACATTTCCAACAGGAAGAAGATGAGCAGGCAGAGAGAATACTGAAACAATAATACAATTCCTGGGATTTTAAATCACAGACCAATGTTATTTGCTGTCTTGAGTGCCTTCCTTTCTGAACACCTTTCCACCCGACTTCCAACATCCCTTAGTTTTATTTATTCTGTCTATATGATTACCTAGACTGTCTCATTCTTATTGTTAGCAATATTTTCTTAACTTCCATTACTTACAATCTCATCATTTTATTTTACCCTAGGTTGATGCTCAAATTGTTCCAGTAGATTTAAAAAGTGTATTTATAGACAGAATACCTTTTCGTGAGAAGATTTCTAGGGTAGGTACCTACCAAATATTAATGTTGACATCATTAAACAATATTCCATATAGTAGGTAGGTATTTGTAACATCAATGAAGTGAACAAATAGTTCAAACAACTTTGTTTATTTTGTAGTGCAACAAAGAATGTCGCTTGGTTCTGAAATGTTGCATTAGGTACTTACAAGCTTGAGAAGGCAAGTATTTTCTCGAAGAGCACCAACACACCCGGCAAAACTAACTAAGAATATAATTGATCCGAGGAGGACCATAAACAACGATATGTTCAATATGACATCGTATATCGTTTCCACTTTCACTAAACCAGTCGCTTGCCATTTGTCCACAAATGCGTACAGCCCAATGCCAATCAGAAGTCCACCAAATAACTGAAACAATAAAATAATTTACATAATCATAGATGGCCTTCAAAATAGGAAAGATTTTTCCAGTCACTGTATAACTAGGTAGGTAGGTAGGTACCTAGTACTTTCTTTGTGGCCTAAAGGAAGAAACTTTGTAATGTAATAAAAAATACCTACTTACCCAAAATATGAAATTCAGCAGAAATATCATATATTTAACACACGAGCTAACATAAGTGAAATTGTTATGTGATCTTCTGTGGATCTGAGGCTGGAGTTGTTGTGGGTGCATCTTGAGGAAAAGAGACTGATGACTCACAGATTTGTCAGAATCACTTGTTTACATAACTTGAACTCACTGCTGAGGAAACTGCACCGTCTAGTCACCAAATCACTGCATCTACATTAGTTAAATACTGCTCATTAACAGTTAATAATTAAAATATTGGCAACATAATGAATTCCCAAGAACTGTCAGCCTACAAGGCAATAAAATACTGACGGACTGGACTGGTTGGTTCATTCATCAAGGTTGTCCAACTACAGTGCTGTTAACTGTTCAGTAAAAAAACTCACACATCATATTTGAGGAAACGTTTTAACGGTTTTAACATATATTTTATTACGATTAAAGAGTAAATAAAATAAAGTATATATCTAAATTTTTGTTTAACTGATCCTTATTCTTACATTACTTTAACCAAAGAGAGTTTATTGCATCCGTCTTTTAGGGACTTTTTGCTTGTTGATGCCAGCTCTGGCAAAGTACATGAACAGAACTGCAGTGGGCTCTAGCCTAGCGGGAATATGAACAAGTATTTCAATTTCACCGCCAGATTTGAAATACCATCATTGATCGACAAATAGACGATTTCTTTCTGATGAATGTAAAATTTCAACCTTTTAAGATATTACAAATTCATGAAAATCAGCACAAAATGGATATTGTCTCAAGAATTTAGTATAAAAAATTCAAATCTTTGTAGCTCTAACCTTTTATTTCTGTAATTCCAATTATTTCAGAAAGCTTGAAGTGTTGTACATTGTGACTGTGGAATTCTTGATACATTTTATTTGAATTGATTTGTAATATTCTTCAGGGATTCAGGGGGAATGATATTCGTGTAATCTGACTCCCAAAACAAAAGAAATGGTTTATTTTACGCCACAAAACCTGCTACTTTATACACATTATCTTGTATCGAAAAATTAACAATCTAAAATCGTAAGCAGCTATTTGCATTGCAAAAATGGAGAAGGGAGAAGTAAAGTTTCATTCAATTCCATCATAAACAGAAGTTTCTTTATTAACTAGATTAAACAGACAAAGAACACTTGAGAAGCAACTCCGATACCTACATGAACAAGAGATCTGGAGTAAAATCACAAAGGTACGTAACTTAGATCCTACTTAGATCCTAACTTAGATGTAAACATTCTTCTCATAAAAGTATGCCCTTGATTAATGATGTAATATTCCCGGGAATTTATTTTTTCGGGAATATTGCCGGGAATATTCCCCAAACCGGGAATTTATTGGGAATTTACTACAGGGATGAGTAAACATTAAGAGAACACATTATTAAAAAGCATGTTTATGTTATGAGATGTCATAAGACAGGGGTCGGCAACCTGCGCTTGGTGGTTTTTGAAAATCTCTTTATAATTTAAATAAAGATCTGGAATCTAAAAATGTTAAAATTCTAAATAATAACGCCATGCGGGGCAACAATTGGTAGGGTATTTGATTGAGTTTGTTCATTTTAGAGTCCCAGGATCATTTAGAAATGGTTGAAATTCTATTAAAAACGCCCTGCGGGGCAACAACAAGAGGGGGGCCCCCCCCCCTCTTGTTGTTGGCTTCGTCAAAATAGCAGAATAAACTAGTAATTCAATTGATTATTTTCGGTGTATTTTATTTGAGTGCCTGCTGCTGCATTACTATATACCTAGGTAATTTATTCAATTTTCGGAAATTAGCTCCTTCACCAAAAAAGGTTACCGACCCCTGCCATAAGATATTGTGGCGGACCAGCACCAAACCTTCCCTCACGCAGTAGACCGGTTCCCGCCTGTCCTTGAATCATGCAGGCGAGCCAACATCCCCGCCTGCAAACTACACATCGGAACCTGCGCAGTAGAGGTGAGAGTTGGGAGGGGTTGGCGCTGCCCACGCCGCGGCAGAACACAGACCGACGAGGGAGAAGAGAGACGTCCCAGCGGAAGACTTTTCCACGCGGATTCACTCGTCGTCTTTACCCAACTGTCTTTGTCATTACTTTGTACCTTTCGCCAATTAAAGAAAATTAGTGACAAAAAATTAACACTAAGAGGTAATGACATACCACAAAATAAGAATATTAATTCATTTTAATTTATAATGAAAAATTAAATTTCCGAATGTGGTAATATTCCCCAAATTTGCTCGGGAATATTCCCGGGAATGTTCCCGGAAACGGGGAATATTCCCAAGGGAATATTACCGCTGGGCATCACTACCCTTGATATTGAGAAGTCTCGTTCAACACAAACTGCTCTTTCAAACACAAGAAGACACTTTTTTACATTTTGATGTCCAAAACATTCACATTCATCAGATAACTTTAAAATGATTTAAAAAGGCAGATATTTGAGCGAGCAGTTTGATTCAAACAACTGATCCTAAAGCTAGCGACTATGTTTAATTTACAATCACAATATGTATTTAACAATGTATAATTATTAGCTATTGCACAGCTTGACATTGCAGAATATTGTCCAATAGATAGATTCAAGGGACCAATCTGAAGGAAGATCAGGTAACTTCATCACGGAAATGCCACACGCAACTAGAAAACAATATTTGCCCATCGCATGATACAAGTTCAACTTTTATCCCATTAGATAACTCAAGGACACATAGGTAAAATCATTCCTGAATATTTGTACTTTAAATGCTCTTAAAACCAAAAGAGGAATGACAAAATATTGAAAATGGTGTTAATTAAATTGAAGATATAACAATTTTTAGAATAAAAATGTCATCTAAAACATAAGATTGACCATTTAATAAGAAATAAAAGGTCCCCGAATCAGATCGAGATCATGTGAGATCAGTGTTGTGAGATATTAAACACTATTGGCGTTTTCCATTGGGTTGCTCTCGGATGAGCTGGATTTTGCCTCTGACGTCATGCTCCGTACCAGAGCTGCTCTGGAACCGAAAACGCTTTTTAATGGCGGGTTAGTTGATGTTTCAAATGAGGTTAGATTTACTTTAACATAAATATTTGTGTAATTACATCACTAAACTGTATGACAAGGCGAAAATATTATAAATACAATAATATTAATGAACAGTAACAAGTTATAAATATACTTATTGCTGGATTCATCACTTATTAAGTTATTCTTGTTAACAACGACTGTCAGTTATTTGAAATTTCTCGTTTTCGCGCCTTGCTCTCGACCGCTCCGTCGAAATATTCAGAGCGAGAAAGATCGATCCGGGAGGGAGCGGTCTGCCAATGGAAAACGACAAAAGTGCTCCGGGAGCGATCTAGATTTCCCAATGGAATATGACTACCTGCTCCCGGAGCGCGCTGGAGCAGTACGGAGCACCCAATGGAAAACGCCATATTAGTCCATCGCCCAGGTGGCCGGAGCTCCCCCTCCCCCCCCCCCCCTGCGGGCGCATGGAGACTGTGATGTCCTACCTAACCTTACTTTCCCCACTGCCTTCTCAACACCCTTCCCGCCAAAACTGGCGCACAACGTGGTCGAACCTCCACCCGCTGTGAGAGTTCTATTTTAGTGATTATATGTGAACATTTATTAACAGTGTTTCGCGTTTAAAGTGTGTCTTAGTGACATTCGATTCTGTGGAAACATTCTGTGAACATTTCGCGCAGGGAGGTTTGCACCAAGCCCAGGTATGATTAGCAAGAGGGTGGCAACGCCGCAGACTATCGAGGCAAGAAACCAGTGTGAAACGTTGAGCTACTCAATGTTGAGAAAATTTCGTGGCGACGATGAGCTGCATCCTATTGGGTTTCTGCAGTCAATGGAACGACATTTTCAGCGATATGCGGTGTCCGAGACTCAATGGATTCACATGGCGGTAGACTGCATGGCGGACATTCCACGTGACTGGGCAGAGGCGATGATGGAGCAGTGGCAACACTGGGAGGCGTTCAAGACATCTTTCCTCTCAATGTTCTGGTCAGAGGATCTTCAAGACCGCATTATCGAGCTTCTCCATTGCGACGAGTACGACGAGACTATGCACGGCTCCATGACCGAGTTCTATCTCAGATGGATGGTGGAGGTAAAACATCTTACTCCGGCTATCCCAATCAACAAGTTTCTGAGACTGATGTCGCACATGTTGCCCGCGGACATCGAGGAGGTTCTGGTCAACGCAAGCTGCACGACGACGGAGGACATGCTGCACATCTTAGTACGATGTAGTACGATGTGTAGTTATCAACGAACATCAGGTACCTTTAGATGTCCGAGTCTGCGTCAGAGAATGATGACTACGTTGGAGCAAAGTAAGCGAACTCGTATCACACCTCAGGAGAATATGACAGTTGACGAGGTGGCACAGCGAGTCGCCATAATATCAAGCGCCTACTATGCAAGCCAAACACCACATCATAAAGAAGCGCGCCGACGTCGATCATTGACGAGGACATCAGAACGACGGCGACGATCGACGAAGGCTTTGGCGAGACGTCGATCATTGACGAGGACATCAGAACGACGGCGACGATCGACGAAGGCTTTGGCGAGACGTCGATCATTGACGAGGACATCAGAACGACGGCGACGATCGACGAAGGCTTTGGCGAGACGTCGATCATTGACGAGGACATCAGAACGACAGCGACGATCGACGAAGGCTTTGGCGAGACGTCGATCATTGAAGAGGACATCAGAACGACGGCGACGATCGACGAAGGCTTTGGCGAGACGTCGAGCATTGCCGAGGACATCAGAACGACGGCGACAATCGACGAAGGCTTTGGCGAGACGTCGATCATTGACGAGGACATCAGAACGACGGCGACGATCGACGAAGGCTTTGGCGAGACGTCGAGCATTGACGAGGACATCAGAACGACGGCGACGATCGACGAAGGCTTTGGCAAGACGTCGATCATTGACAAGGACATCAGAACGACGGCGACGATTGACGAAAGCTTTGGCGAGACGTCGAGCATTGACGAGGACATCAGAACAACGGCGACGATCGACGAAGGCTTTGGCGAGACGTCGATCATTGACAAGGACGTCGGAACGTCGGCAAAGATCGAGGAAGGCGTTGGCGAGACGTTGAGCATTGACGAGGACGGCGGGATGGAGGCGGATAACAACAAAGGTTTCCAGGCGATGGTCATCGGCGTCAGCGACATCATCAGGCCGACCGATGGTGGCGACGTCGGAACAATGGCGAAGAATGACAACAACAGAAGAATGTATCACAGTGTTGTCGGTCAGGTAGAAACTCGCAAGAACCAGGTGAATGTGGAAGTGCCATTTGTGTTTGCAGCAGATCACGTGATACCTGTCATTCTAGTGTGCTCTTGTGTGTCCGAGGCCGAGCAGGAAACATTTGACAATCCTGTCTTCTGGAAGTGTAAGCACAAACTCAGAGACAAGAGGCAAAGACGAAACGTGCTTCGACAGCACAGTCACTGAAATCAGCTGGTGAATAAGGCATATGACAAGGGATGTTCACACCAACGACGTTCACACGGACAGTTATTTCCGTGACCTCATGTAATCGTATACTTCTTGTTTTGGCATCATAATAGATTTAGAGTTGTACTTTGACGTTTACTTTACGACATTTTTCTCATTGTAATGTCAAAATGTCATGACTATTGATCAGTAATTTTAATATGTTAATTTAATATGCTATGCGCAGACATTAGTATTTACTTGATCCATGCTTATGTCTAGTATAGGTGACTCACTCGACGTGTGTGAAACGATTTAGATATGATTAATGTATTTAGAATTTACTCTTTATGGAATTGGGTATAGGAATTTATACTCTAATTATAATGTGGCAATGTACTTATTCAACATGTAGGGTATTGAGGTCAAAGTTAATTTAAATATGAGTGTGATTTTGATGTTAGAGTATATCAATGCTAAGGTAGGAGACAAGTAAAAGATGGGATATGTTCGTAATCTCAGACTTTTGTGTTGTACTTGTTAAAGATGTAATGTTGGCACCACTGACTTCTTATTCCCTACATTGAGAATGAGTCTGTATTCCCGATTCTGATTGTTTTCGTCCTCACTTTCAACATCATCATCGTCACTCGATGCACTTGACGCTTCGACGTCATTGACGGATTTCTTCTTGTAACCCTTCTTCACTTTTTCACAACATTTCGCAAAATGATTCAAATCGCCGCACTTTGCACAATTCTTTCCATATGCAGGGCAACGACCTCGCTTGTGATCGTAACCACATTTCTTGCAGTCGTAAATCTTCTCGGACGTCTTCTCTTGAGTCTTCTCCTCGGACTTCTTCTTCGTGAAGAACTGCTTCGATTTCACAGCAGCTACCGTGGTCGATGTTCGATTCGATTGTTCGCCGTTGTTCGATTCACGAACTTCTAGAGCTTTTGCTTTACCTTCCTGGTAAATTCGACACAGATTAGCAGCTTTACTAAGATTCAGATTCGTCTCACTTAGCAAACGCTCTTGCAGCTTACTGTCTGCAATACCTAGCACAATCCTGTCTCTAATCAAACTGTCCTCTTGTTGTTCAAACTCACATGATCTAGCAGCATTCTTTAGTTCTGTGAGGAATTGATCAAATGGCTGGGATTCTCTTTGTTTGATTCCAAAAAACTTGAACCGTTCGAAAACAACATTCTTTTGAGGTGTGCAATACTTTTCAAATTCATCTAACACGGTTTTCAGCACATTTTTATCCTCTTCCTTTTCGAATTTAAAGGTGTTAAATGCAGTTAGGGCTTCATCACCAATAAAGCTTAACAAAATTGCTACTTGCGTGTCTTGTTTCTCTGCGTTGGCTTTGGTTGCTTTCATGTAAATCTCAAATTTCTGCCGCCAACGTCGCCATTCTTCACAGACGTTTCCATCCAGTTTGAGCTCGGCTGGTGGTTTGTGTGCTGATGACGCCATCTTGATTCTTGATTTTACACGGCCAAGACGAAATTTCTTTTCGTCTTTACTTACGCGACAACTTCGGTTGTAGATGCTTACTTTTCATTCAGCACGCGTGGTACACTTCTGACACCATGTTGGATTGGTACTTATCACAATAAATGAACATAGACTATTGAGAAATAGTATTTATTGACAACACTCCTGACAAGTACAATCGTCATGCTTCGGCATGATGGCTGACAACTGGTGCGTCGTATGCAACACAGCTCGTGTACTACACATAGATATAAGAAGTCAGTGGTGCCAACATTACATCTTTACATCTTGTTCATTACATCTTGTTCACCAAGAGTGAACAGAACTTCGCGCAGATCGAGAAGGAATTACTTGCCATAACATTCGGTCTAGAAAGATTCAACCAGATGACCTATGGACATCACGTTCAGGTATTCACTGATCATAAACCCCTAGAAACAATTTGCAGTAGAGAGATTTGTAAGTCAACGGGCAGAATCCAACGACTACTTCTGAAGTTGGTAAAGTACGACATTACCGTGTCTTATGTTCCTGGTAAATTTCTAAACTTACCCGACACACTCTCCCGAGCTTCTCTCCCTGACCCAGTTAATGATGATCCTGAATTGTTAGTTGTCGTTCATGAAGTTGAAAAATATCTTCCAGTGTCCGTCCAGCGTAAAGAAGAGTTTCGTAAGGAAACCGAACAAGATGACACTCTTCAAGCTGTCATTCGTTTACATCAACAGGGTTGGCCTAGCCACCGACATCAGGTTCCCGACAAGGCTAGATATTATTGGTCCATGAAGGAGGACATTGACGTCTCAGAGGGATTGATATTTGTTCGTGACAGACTCATTGTTCCTGCTTCCCTTCGGAAAGAGATGCTGAAAATTATTCACGAGGGACATTGGGGAAGGGACAAAAGTAAGCTACGAGCCAGAGAACTTCTCTTCTGGCCAGGTATGTCAAATGACATAGACATGATGGTTTCAAAATGTTCAAAGTGTGAACTTCACAGGAAAAGTAATGTAAAAGAACCGATGATTCCGCACCAGGTGCCTGAGCGCCCATGGCAGAAAATTGGTGTTGACATATTAGAGTATCATAACAAGTCGTACTTAGCAGTCATTGACTACTACAGTAAATGGATAGAAATGCCAGCACTTTCCTGTAAAACAGCATCTGAGGTAATTACCCAATTGAAATATATCTTTGCTAGGTATGGCATTCCTGAGATTGTCGTGTCAGACAATATGCCGTTTAACAGTTTTGAATTTAAGAAGTTTGCTGAACTATGGGATTTCCAGTTGGTGACCTCGAGTCCCCATTATTCGCAGTCGAATGGACAAGCTGAGGCCGCAGTAGCAATTATCAAGTCCATTCTTAAAAAATCATCTGTAGATGATCACTCAATCGCTTTGATGGAATACAGATCCACTCCGTTACCTGGAATAAACTTGTCCCCATCGCAGATGCTCCTCAACTATAGGATTAGAACCAGACTTCCAGTTAGGAATAACTTGTTGACACCTAAGGTGGAAGACGGTGTTAAAGAGAGGCTGGAGACTAAACAGTTTCTTCAGAAAGCGTATTATGACCGTACAGCGAAATCTAGACCTCCCTTTGAAGATAAAGATGATGTGCTGATTAAGAAAGGTAAAAGTTGGGATCGAGGACAAGTTGTATGCAAACATGAGCAGCCAAGATCATACATGGTTGTTGATTCAGGAGGTAGAGTGCTTCGCAGAAATTCTAAGTTTTTGCGTAAGTCGCAGAATAAACATGTAGTAAATGATAGCCCAGATGTCATTCCTGATGAGATTGAGAATACTGTTCCATGCAATGTATCAGAAAAACCAGTTGCAGCTCAAGTTACTCGAGCAGGAAGGGTAATCAGGAAGCCAGTGAAATTTGATGATTATGATACTAATTAATATGATTGTTAATATTTAGTATTATTCATTGAACTTAAGCTTTGTGTATTGCAATGTTTTAATCTATTGTTTTACATTGTATTAATCATGATTATATTATTCAAGTGTCCTTTCATAAAAAAATAAGTGGGGGGATGTTAAAGATGTAATGTTGGCACCACTGACTTCTTATATCTATGTGTAGTACACGAGCTGTGTTGCATACGACGCACCAGTTGTCAGCCATCATGCCGAAGCATGACGATTGTACTTGTCAGGAGTGTTGTCAATAAATACTATTTCTCAATAGTCTATGTTCATTTATTGTGATAAGTACCAATCCAACAGTACTCATGTAGGTAAGGGATTTTTGCATTACTCGTTGGAAATAACATGTTGTAAGAGAACATTTCGTTGCACAACAGTGTCATGTTTGTTAAGTGGGAAATACTTATTAATTGATATTGTAAGTTAATTTCAATACGATTAGGACAATACAGTACCGTTTAAAGGTTTAGAAAAAAGTGTATAATAATATGTATCATTCTAACTTTTGTCTGGGGGGAGTATGTACTGTATAGAGACCGTGGGAAGGCCACCCTGTAACACATCCCAACCCCACGGTATTGTTATACTATTCAACTCTACCTGATAGAAGATACTAAGTTGATTGTTCAACCAAATTCTCTGTCTTACTATAAGCATCATAAATATAGCAATGTCAATTAGCTCAAACTGATCCCTGTGTCAGCATCACGCACCGGCACAGGTACACAGCCCGACCTACTTTCATACCTTTGAAGGTTCACACATTTCTTTACTTTACGTCTGAGTTGGGGAAGAAAACGTCAGTGCTCCTCGGGACATTCAACGGGACAGGTCGCTCTCGGAGGAACCTAGCTGTGTACACGGTAGCCTCCGCACCGTCAGGATTCTAATAAAGACAAGTATATTCTCTATACCCAGTGTCTTATTCTTATGTGAGGTCTCCCTTCTTGGCTCAACACCACAACACCACAACAGTTGTCCAAAAATGCCACTTTGACCCCCCCCCCCCTGTACACCACACCCACCAGGGGTTAAAGTGCAGACAAGTGAATTTTCACTTCAAATATGACCCTCTATCAAAAAAATATAGTCACAAAAAGTCCGCATGGGGGGGAGCTCCTACCCTTATCAGGCGATGGACTATACCTATATGTCTTTCAACCTCCATCAAGAACATCAGCAGTTTAAACAGCAGTTTAAGGCGATTCGAGCGATACCGCGTGACTAAAAGTATAAATCACGTTATTGGCGAAACTACTGCACTCAAAGAGGAGGGAGGGCATTTTTCTAATTCAATAAGTGATTTTAAAACTCACTGTATCTTTTTTAACACATTGTTGTTGTACCATAAAATTTTGACTTTTTTATTTTTGAAAAAAACATATTTACTATTGCCGCGCCATAAGCCACACCCTTCACACTACAGACTTCCACGAGGGCTAATTTTGTTCACAAAGAAAGGGCGGATGTCATGACAGCCCCAAAATTTCGATAACTTCATTCTTACTTTGACTGTAGCTTCTACTAAATCAGTAATATTTGACTAAAATCCGGTAGGCTACGTTGTATATTTTTTTTGTAAATAATAATCTTCTTCTGGTTCCGACAATGTTGTCAGGTCAGACAGTGGGAGCTCCCACTGGGTCTAGGGCCTCGGATCTCTTCCAAACCAGCTGGCCAGACCTGACGTTTCATCCTCCTCCTCTTCTTCTTCTTCCTCGTCACCTTCCTCCAACTTCTCCACCAGCTCCCTCCAGATCATCCTGTCCTCCCACCACTTATCTGCTTCCACCTCCTGCCACTTTTGCTGCCTGTCCTCCACGTCTTCTATGATAAGACCACTCCACTTCTCTCTTGGTCTCCCCACTCTTCTTCTTCCCACCATTGTTTCTTCAAACTCCTGTCTTGGGATTCTCTTGAGATCCATTCTTTTCATGTGTCCAAACCAACGCAACCTCTCTCTACCCATCTTGTAGCTCAAACTTTCCACTCCCAGCTCCTTCCTAATGTACAACAGCTTCTCAACCTGTCAATCTTTGTTACTCCCTTCACACTTCGTAGGAATTTCATCTCCGCTGCCTCCAGCTGGCTGCGTTCCTTATTTCCAATCCCCCATGTAACTGCTCCGTATGTTATTATTGGTAAGAAATACATTTTATACATGAGCAGTTTACACTGGCGAGGGAAATCTTCGTTCCACAGCAGCTTGCGAACAGCTAGGTAGAAGGACTCGGCTTTTTTAATTCTCGCTTTCACCTCTGCATCCACCTTCGCCTCCTTAGTTAGTATACTTCCCAAGTATTTGAATGCATCCACCTCTTTCAGCTCCTTCCCACGTAACCTAAGTCTTATCCTGTTTCTCAATGTTTTTCTTCTCTCCATTTTCAATATTTCGCTCTTATCTTGGCTAATCTTCAGTCCCACTTCCTCCGTTACTTCACTCCAACGATTTATCTTCTCTTGTAGTTCTTCTCCACTTTCACCCCAAATGAGCACATCATGTTCTCGAATCTCTGCCCTCATTTTCTTCAACCATTTTCAGCAGATCATCCATCACTATTACAAAGAGAGATGGGGACAAAAAAAATTCAAAATGGAAAAAATTCAAAATGGAAACAAAAAATTAGAAAAAGGGTCAGCCCAGAACTAGATATCTAATGAATATTCTCTGCAAGTTTCGTGTCATTTAGATAAACGGTTTTGTCTATGAGATGTCTAAAGTAATGTGCATTTTACACATTTGAAAACGTACCGGATTTTTTGTGGCGCCCAGAAACGACTAATGTCACTTGAATTGAAATCATATACTAGGAAAACGCTCAGTGTAACGCGTTGATAAGCGAGCACCGGTGTGCAGCACATCTAACCATGATCTAACCGAAATTCCGTAAATAATCCACAAATAATCACTTGCAGAATCACATCAGAGTTCAAATTTTCTTCAAAAACTGGTAAGATTGCCACAAAACCTTGAAAAATAAATCCAAGAGAAGCAAAAGACTTTCCCATCACTCCCAGGATCACAGAAATGTTAAAATTTTCTACAAACAATAGCTAGACCACAATACCTTACGTTTACTAAAAAACCTCCAAGAAAGCATCGCCAAACAGCAAGAATAATCACTGGCAGAATATCAAAATAGTTTAACAACTGTCAATGTCAAAATATTTGTGAAAACATAATGTCACTGCCAACTGATATACAGAAATGCAGTAATCATGGTCCATAGGTATTTTTTATGAACATTTCGCAGAAGATTTCGTTGCTACGATACAAAAATCAATTTCCGATGAAACCAATGGACCCAACTTGCTGAAAATCATTTTGTCCACAACCAGAATAGTAATATAAGTTTTGTGAAAAAATTGGCCTGATCCCTTACATCGTTTGGCAGGAGACGCCAAATGCACAAATAAACACACAAAAAAACAGAGATTCGAGCCATAAGTTTCAAGTGGAGACGCTCGCTACGATCGCTTGATTACCTCCCTCTTACGAAATATGAAGCAAATTAATATTGACTTTTTTCGGTTGAATTGCCTTAATGATTCAAAATCAACTGACAAATCATTGAAATGGATTATTTTGACATAACGAGTCAAACCTAAACACGCATTACGTACTTGTCAAAATATTGATGGGATTATTATAATTGCTAATAATAATTAAATAAGTAATAATGTCGTGCAATACAGCATTATTTGCAGATACCATTCTACACAAGTTTTATATCACAAGACAAATGTAGGTAGTACCTACACTCAAACCAATTAATAATGGTACTTTGCACAAAACAGATTGGCTGCTGGTCAGGATCCTTGACAATCAATCCTTGTTGATGATGAGATTATGAGTTAGCAAAGACTTCATCGGATGCCATCAAACTTTTATCAGCCAATCCGTTTCTTTCCAATATCGTTTATTATTTGTTCAAGTGTACATGACATCATCCAAGAGCAATCCAATGCTGAAGTATTGTGGTATTGGCTCCAGGCTGAGTTAAATGAACTGGTATTTACAGATAAAGCCATCTTCAACTGAGGCCTTTAAGAACTAAAACACAAGTTTTGATCAACAATGTTTAGTTACTAAACATTTGTTGGAATTTGTGTTTTCAATTTCATAATTCAGTGAATACTAAATAAGAAGTAAGTTAATACTTAATACTAAATTAGGTGATTTTCTTTGAGTACTGTTTCTGGAGTAGGTTTGAAGTTTGAACCAATAGAAGCAGAGGAAGAGTTTAGAGATTTTAGCACAGCATCTGTCCAAATAGGGAACATGTAAATGTAGAGAATCCTTTTGGAACAAGGTGCTAATACTTTCCTAGCGTATTGTTTGAGACATATGGGTTCGAGCCTAGCGTATTGTTTGAGACATGTGGAGCGGAGTGAGCATCAGTTCAAACGCCGCGTCCTTTAAGTTCGCTCCTCGAAGGTTCGCTTCGTGAAGGTCGCTCCCAGACAAGTCACAGTTCTGCCAACAAACAAACAAACAATCAACATATTAACTCTGACACTGAGAGACTGGGTTTGTTGCCCAAATAAAATGTTTCAAACTGTTTCAGTTATAAACGTGGATGAAGCTCGGAATAAGAATGGCTTATTTCACAAGAGGGTTTCGGAATATTTCGGAATACATTCCTTTAAAGAATGAAAATGACCAATCAGGATCTTGGTAATGAATCTTCTCAGGAACTCATGTCGATTGCCGTCAAGTGAGTGAGTTGAGTTGAGATGTATTAACCGAAGATGTTAGTTAAGCGAGTTGGCGCTGGGATACGCATTTTACAATCAATTTTTGTCAAAATTGATTATTTTCCTTTCAATTAATCTTCGAATGATTCCCCATTCTTTTTTTTTTCAAATTCAAATAGATTTATTTTAGGGGTGTGCGAATAGTGATTTTTGACTTCGAATACGAATATCGAATAATTGACAAAAATATTTCGAATATCGAATAATTGGAACCTAAATTGAAAGACATAATATCAATTAAAAAAAATAATTGGACACCAAACTCTTTTCAAATGACAGAAGGAAAGATGGCCATGAAGTAATATGCAAGAATCATATTGTTTAGGGCTGTGCAAGTCTCGAAAGTTCTCGAATCTCGAATATGAAACTCCATCTCGATCTCGATCGTTTGTTCAAATAACCATCTCGAATTTTCAAGTCTCGAGCATACAGTAAACCCTCGTTTATTCGAACTCAAAGGGACCCAAAAAAATGCAATTCAAATTAAAAAAATTCGAATTAAAATAATTTTTTTTTTATTTTTTATTTTTTTTAAAGGATGAGGGGATTGGGGAAAAGGAAGCCAAGGTGCATATTATTGAATCTACTTCTTTTAGAAGCGCCACCTTCTCACTTAATTTCAGTTCGTGGTATTTCTTCGGAGCCATCGTCAAAACTTGTTTACGAAACTTTGACACAGCCACACTTGTTTGTTTAGGCTAGCTAGTCTAGCTCGAGGCGTGAGGGGTGAAATGCCGCCAGTCGCCACGTCGTCAGTAAGTCTAGAGGCGGACGCACCCGATCGAACACACGAGGATAGCCGAGGCGGACGCACCCGATCTAAAACACGAGGATAGCCGAGCCACGCCGCGCTTGTGCGCGAGCCATGCTCTGAGCAGTCCGCTGCGGCGCACCCCCCTATTCTGCCTGCGGCGCATGGCGCTGGCTCCAAGTTATTGCGCGTAATATATCACGCGTTATGAATTTTATACAAACCCACACTTTTGAAGAAAAATTCGAATTAAAGCAATTTTATCCAAGTAAATACATGGGCTGGGACTTTAATTCAATTCGAATTTCGAAATAACCTAAAATTCGAATTATCAAAATGAAATAACATAGAAAACCCTATTCTGGCCACTGGGACCACCCAGATAGTTCGAATTAACCTCAAATTCGAATTATCCGAGTTCGAAATAACGAGGGTTTACTGTATCAACTAAGAGCCATCAAGATTTCCAATTTTTTGTTATTTTTACAGGACTATGCACGCTATTTTTCTTTGTTGATTAAATTTCCTCTTCCTGATAAGTTTGGTATTATATTAAATGAATTACTTTCCTTTGGACAGGACACAAACTTTATTTTTTATTATAAATTGCACAATATTTCGGCCACTGTCTGCGGCCTTCTTCAAGTGTATGTAACAATTATTGAAAAATTGACAGGTATAAAAACATTATGATTAAAAAAGACAAACAAATCACAATCCATTAGGCTTATCAAAAACCAAAGACTTCAAACAAAAGATAAGCCAATAAATAGGTTGACATTTCTAATCCTAAACTAATACGTTCTAAAAATTGACATCAAAATTTTGTTTGTTCTATTACTTTTCTTCCACTTAACTACTTTTCACACTTTGCCATCTTCTCATTATCTGGTCTTTAACTGTTCTTGTCCAAATGACGTTGAACTCGTAGCTCGGTTGGCTTATTGTCTTGATTCCTTCTCTTCTCAATACCTCCATCGTAGCCGCCTCCTTAAACCTTCTCCTAGCCCACCTTTCTTCTTTCCATATCTTTCCTATTTTTCCCCATTCTATGTTGTGAAACAATTCCAAAGAATGTTCAACAAGTAGCGAACTGATCTGGCTTTCAAGTGGATTTGATCTCTTCTTTTTCCAGTTAGCCTTATGCTCCTTTACTCTAATCGATACCGGTCTCTTCGTTTCTCCTACATAAACACCCTCACATTCGCATTCTATCGTGTACACCCAAGCCTTTTCTTCCTGCTCATCGTTCCTTGGTTTGACGTCCATCAATGTACTTTTCATAGTATTTCCAGCTCTGAAAGTTGTTCTAATATTTACTTTTTCCAGGATTCTTTTGATTTCTTCAGACAATTTAGGATAATAAAGTAACGAAATTGTGTTAATTGGATCTTCTGTTCTTCTATGCCTGCTTTCATGCCTTGAAAATACACTCTCCGTAAACCTCTCTGGGTATCCATTCACCTTAAAAATTTTACGCAAATATTCTAATTCTTTTAATTTAAATGCATCTGTAGAAGAGTGAGTATGTGCCCGATTCATTAGACATTTCATAGTCCCCGACTTGAATATTTGATGGTGATTAGACTTATAATGAATATATTGATCAGTATGGGTGGGTTTTCGATATACTTCGGTTTCAAGCTTATCCATTGCTCTAGTGACTCTAAAATCTAAAAATGGTAAACTCCCATTGATCTCCTCTTCCATTGTGAATGTTATCGTGGGCCTTAGATTATTACAGGTGTCTAGAAACTTCAATATGGTATCTTTTCCTCCATTCCATATGATGAATACGTCATCCACGTATCGTACCCACATTTTCGGTTTAACTCCGTCTCCATTCATTATCTCTTCTTCCATAGCTGCCAAATATATATCACTTAAGATACTTGATAAACAGCTACCCATAGCCAAGCCTGTTTTCTGCCTATAGAACTGGTCTTCAAATTGGAAATAGTTTGAAATCAGGCTTGCCTCAAGCATTTTTATGATTGAATCATTAGATATAGGATTTTCCTCGCTCGAGTTCTGCAGCTTTTCAAGATGAGCCTTCACCAAAGTCAACGTTTCCGGAATAGGGATATTCGGGTACATGTTTACCACATCAAAACTAAACAATCTGTCATCAGGACATAGCCGCACTTCCCTGATTTTTTCTGCAAATTCTACTGAATCTTTCAATCTAAATGGAAGTAGCTTACAAATAGGTCTAATCTTGTTTAATACGAATTTGGATATAGCACTGCTGGGTGAACCTCTTCCACTTATGATAGGACGGAGAGGATTATTTGGTTTATGAATTTTCGGTTGACCAAAAGCGTGTGGTGGTTTAGAATATTTCGGTGTCAAGTCCCTCTTCACTTCCTTCCCTAATTCCTCCTTTATTCCTTTAAGCGTTTCACTAATATTAGCTTCAATCTTCTTTGTAGGATCCTTCTTCATTTTCTCAAACTTTTTCTCATTTTCTCATTTTCTCAAACTCAAACATTTTCGCAGACAGTGGCCGAAATATTGTGCAATTTATAATAAAAAATAAAGTTTGTGTCCTGTCCAAAGGAAAGTAATTCATTTAATTTTTCTTTGTATCGTCCATAAATTTGATTTATATTGTTTTATATATAAAGCAGACAGTTCTGCATACTTAGCAAATGTTATTCTTGTGTGGCTGGACAATTGAAATTGTGTTTCTCTTCCACGAAAAAAAATCTTTTTAAAAAAGTATAATCTTGCTTGAATATTCTCGATCTCGAAGGTAAAATATCTCGCTCGATCTCGCTCGACTTTTATGAAATAATCTCGATCTCGCTCGACATGAAAAATTTCAATCTCGCACAGCCCTAATATTGTTGTCACTAATTGTAATAATAATAATAATCTATCCGCTGGTTCCAATTTAATGGGTCAGGGGGTGGGTGTTCCCACCAACACTAGGGCCGCAGGACTACTGGAGACCGGCTGGCCACGCCTGGCATCTCCTCCTCGTCTTCTTCTTCTTCCTCCACTTCCAATTGTTCCACAAATTGCCTCTACCTTGTTCTGTCCTCCCACTGTCTTTCAGCCTTCAACTCACTCCAACTTCCACCTCTCTCCAAAACATCGTCCTTAATAACTCCAATCCACCTCTCTCTTGGTCTTCCTACTCTACGTGGTCCCGAAGTTGCCACTCAAACACCCGCCGTGGCACTCGCCCTGTTCCCATCCTCTTCATGTGGCCAAACCACCGAAGCCTCTCTCTGCCCAATTTAAACCCCAATCTCTCTACCCCCAGCTCACTTCTTATCTTCTTACTTCGGATCTTGTTCATTCTTGTGACTCCCTTCACACTCCTCAAGAACTTCATCTCCGCTGCCTGAAGCTGATCCATTTCCTGTCCTCCCGCTGACCACGTCACTGCCCCGTATGTTAGAATTGGCAGGAAATACATTTTATACATTATCATTTTACACACTTTTGGAAACTTCTCATGCCAAAGCAACTTCCTCACTGCCTGATAGAAACACTCCGCTTTCCTTCTTCTTTCCTGTACTTCTCTATCTACTTTTGCCTTGTTGGTGAGCAGGCTCCCCAGGTAGGTACTTAAATTCCTCTACTTCCTTCAACCATCCATCTCTCATCTTGATTCTGGCATGACCTTGTCTTATCTTCTTCCGTTTCATTGTCATTACTTCACTCTTCTCTTCGCTTATTCTCAAACCCATCTTCTCTGTCTCTTCACTAATTAAAATAACAGGAACAAAAGGAGTATGAGGAAGATCTATCTAGAGGAACAATAACCTACAAATAATATTCCCTCGAAATCAAAATGGCGGCCATGACTATTTTCGGTTGGAGTTTTAGACTTTGCAGCAGTTAGCGGCGTTCTAGAATTAGGCGAAAAATGCAGCGCTGCAGCGAGAAAATGGCGTCTTGCTAGATGAATTCCCGCTTAATTTATGAACGAATTGCTTAGTTTTGCTAGATGAATGTGGCGGCAAGATTTTAAAACATGGACGTCGTTGTCAAAGCAAAAATGAAATGAAATATAACGCAAGAAACTATGCAATAATACGGCATATTATATTAGAGAAACATATATTTACCTCTCAGATTCATCGACATTTCATAAACGACGCATAACTGACCATTTAAATCATTGATACACAGATCAACATAAACAAACGCCGCCATTTTGCATCCATCTAGCGAATAAAGCGAAGATTTTTTATGCTAGATCCGCTAGATAGCCGCTGTACAGCGCTGAAATTAAGAACACTTTGATGCACGCAGCAGTCGCTGCAGCGCTGAATAAATGAACACTTTGCTAGATGTCCTCTGCAGCGCTGCATGTTTTGCTGAATTCTAGAACACCGCTGTTGGCAGCATTGAAAAACACTCCAATTTGAGAAGCGGCGGGATAATTTTGAATTAAAAGACATGAACTATTCGAAATTTCGAATACCTGATTTTCGAATAGTATTCGAAATTTTCGAATATTCGCACACCCCTAATTTATTTTCAACTTAACGTGGCTCAATAATTTTTTGAAATAACCATATAATGAATTACTTTTTCCAACATTTCAACTATATTTAAGTATAAAAGAATCATAAAATATCATTTAACTTGCAACTCCTGTCTTATAGCGAGGTTTCAATTTATTGCCTTTCGAGATTGAACAAAACTTTAACACAGGAGGTATAGGGAAATCATTTTGTTTTAGGTGTATAACTTTTAAAATAGCACACGTTGATATTGTTTTTAATTTTTTTCCTAATAGAATGTCCAACTATATATCAGAAAATAAGTTTTTTGTTCAAAGTTGGGACAACATGAAAATTATACCTTCTTTATTTGCCTAAATGTGACACGATTTTACATGTCTGCCATAAGATAACAATAAACAAAACTCAATTTATCTCATAAACTAGACACGAGAAGTGTTTACGTTTTGCAAGGATTGTGTATGACATGATTATCAATAAGTAGACAAAAATTATGAAAATCTTAGACTATGCCCGATTGGATGAGCCACCTAAGAGCCACCTGGTAAATAGATTACATCGATTATTAGAAAGTTTGTTTTGAAACGGAGCCGTTCAAACTTAGGAGTCTCCACTTAGGAGTCTTTGAAATTAGGTAAGCAAATTGTCTTTTTACCTGTGAAGAGAATAAAATGGGATTGATTATGAACTGGAACTCTATGGTCGAACTGACCTCAAGGTCGGCCCCGGCTAAGACTGCGGCCCGGAGGTCACAGTTCTGCAGGTTGGCATTCTTCAAGGTCGCGACCCTCAGGTTGACCCCCGCCATGTTAGAGCCCTCCAAGTTGGCGCCCTTCAAGGTCACACCCTCCATGTTTGCGCGACTGCCGGCCGGGTCCTCGAAGTTGCAACCTAAGACCAAAACACTGGGATAACTTTTAGAACAAAATACCTTATTAAATTTATGTTCCAGGAAGATTGATTATGAATATTATGAATTAGAGATGGGCCGATTCCGATTCTGATTCTCGCGATTCCACCGATTCCAGTGGAATCGGAAGAATCGCGATTCTCCGATTCCTGTCCATATTTTAGCGATTCTGATTCTTTTTGAAAATCCCGCCCTTTTAGCTTGATAGTTTAGGTTAAAAACATCGCCAAAGCACAATTCCTAGTATTACTACTTACTTTCCAACAAAATTAAAGATCTAACACATTAAAAATACATTAAATGTTGTTTTCTTACCACTTTTTTGATTTTTTAATTACTAACCTGAGGGCAAAATACAAAGGGTGATAAATACAGTGATGTTTGTAGGTATTTGTGAAGAATCGGAATCGGAATCGCAAGAATCGGAGCTAAGAATCGGTATCGTGAAATTTTGGAATCGGCCCATCTCTATATGAATATAAGACAGTTTTCCTTCTTAGTTCTAATCACAAGAAAATAAGAGAGTTCATAAAACATTGGCCCACTGTATCTTCTTCATTAACTACGATCGTTATGGGCCATTATCCCACTACCTATATAGGTTCCTCTGTCTATAAGGGAAATATTTTGTTTAATTTGTATTACGTACCCCTCTACATGTTGCAATCACTATTTTTGTGTTTATGTACAATAATATTTTAAAATTTGCTACTTTTAAGTGAAAAGTAACCTCCGTCCCGTGTCCGTCTTTGAAAAGTCAAAGTTTGAGCGCACGGCATTTAATTTTGAGGCAATAGTAGGATGATTTTATTTTAGTGAAAAGACCACGCAAAGTTTACATTTACACAGATTAAACATCAGTTAGTCTACACAATTAATTGTAGTAAATTTTTTAATGGCTGTCACCTAAATTAGTAATTAGTAATTAGTAATTTACCTAAATTAGTGGCACCTAAATTTCAAGCAAATCGGAATCATTGAGGTTATGGTGGTTCTACAATAACATGAAAATAATATAGATTTTGGTTCTAACTTATAAAATAGCTCACATTGCTTTTGTTTTGATTTTTAATTATATTCCTTTCCTTAATGTCCATGACTGAGAGAAAATAAGTTTTTTGTTAAAATCAAACCGTATAAAAAATGCATCTTCATAAATTACTTAAAAATTATGAAATTTCACTGAAAGTACCTACAGTAAAACCTCCTTAAATCGAACAACCATTAGCCGAAATCCATCATAAATCGAAGTAAACTCAAGTCCCGTCCACAGTATAATCTGTTACATGTTAAAATAAATTATAAACCGAAATTTGCGTAAGTCGTAATTCGAAGTAATATTTGGCCCCAAGTTGAAATATAACATGTGATTTCAGTTTATAAATCGAAGTATTTATTTTGTATAATACAATTTTCGGAGAATACAGGATTATTTCTATCAAAAATGTCCTCTATTTTTGGAGCAGAGTGTCCGCCTGACTTCCCTCCCTTTTCCGCGGCACCCCAGCTGGCACTACCTGCTCTATCTCAAAGACAAGTGGGTCTCTCAACAAAAAAACAGACACGGGTGGAGGGTTGAATCCCTGTTTCTAAGAATTAGAGCAAAAAGTCACTCTGAAAAGGGCTGTAAATAGTCAACAACTGACTGCCGGCATAAACATTGGTCATTGAATTATTATTCTGCGTAATATGTAATCTTATGTTTACTTTTAATATGGATGTCCACATAAAATAAATATTCTGTCGACTGAAAAACAAACTGAAATCAGTGACTTTTTCAAGAAATCTTCCACCTATTTAATTTTTTTCTCAATCTTTTGATGATTCATAAATGACAGCGAACAATTATCTTTCCGTTTCTGTGCCATTATTTATTTTTTCAATAACACCACAACTATAGGTAGTTGAATAAATAATAATTGTGAAATCGATTTATTGTCAAAAATTAAGTGTGTGATTAATTTGTTTAGTATCCAGTCTGCAGATTATATATAATTGCGTAAATAATAAGAGTCCTTTAAACCATTGGAGGCATTGACCCTTCACTAAACAGCTGTCTTCAAGTGGTCTCTACAGTAAGCGACAGGGCAAGTTGGACCCCAGGTATAATTTCCACCCCTACTGAACCTTCCCCTACCATGCTACCACGCTGGCGACCTGCAATCTCGCCGAACAACAAGACCTGTCAAAACAAATTGACATGGGTCGATATCCAACCACCTCATTAGTTACAAATATTATTTTGTTGCGTTTTTGCTCAAAATGATTTAGTTTTTGTCAGATCCTGCCTTAAAATTGAATGTCATACCTCTTTTAAATTTAAAAAACGGTCAATATTTGACAAAACGACGGAAAAAGGTGTATCACTGCAAATACAGTTGGAAATTCGATTTGTCGCGGTTTATAACCCATAATAAAGTTGCGTTTGTTTGTTTGTTTGTTTCATGAAGTTATATAAACGATCGGCCAGGCAGTGAATAATTGCTAGATTGTATGACGCATTCATTCAATATTATTGGACAAACATTGATTCTTCAAATCAATAGTTGTGCATGAATAATTCAAATTATAGTCGCAAATTTTAACAACGAATGAAGATGAATGAATCACTGTGTTTCCAAGCAGTTTGTGTGCAGCGTCTGATGATTTATGTTACAATACACAATTTGAATATCATGATGTTCAAATACATCATCAAAGAAACGTAATAATTTGACAGCTAATTTATTACTTTCTTTGGGGGTAAATAAAGTTTTATCTTGCAAGATGGTCTAATATCTGATCATTGCTAAGGAATGAGGATGTGACGGCGGATCTTGAATGAGTTGACTCAAAAGTTATTAGCGATATTTAGGTAATATTATCACCAATGTTTATCTTTTAGTACAGATGACTCTTATTGATTGTCATTAAATTTGGGGGTTGAGATTCTACTCGAGGACGATATTGTCGACAATAATTTGCATCAGTGGGTGTTTTTCACTCGCCATGGCAGACCATTAAGCTCGTGACCAATCGCCCGACAAATATTTGAGTGCTCGATCGAAAGGGAAGCCAGTGTCAAGCCAAGAGCGTCGTTTATTTTTGACAGTGTATGCAAACTTGCGTAAGCAGAATCCTGGACTTGGTGTGAAAGACGTGATAGTGAAGGCAGCCGCGTGATATTCAAATTGTGTATTGTAACATAAAATCATAAGACGCTGCACACAAACTGCTTGGAAACAGGGCGATTCATTCATCTTCATTCGTTGTTAAAATTTGCGACTATAATTTGAATTATTCATGCACAACTTTTGATTTGAAGAATCAATGTTTGTCCAATAATATTGAATGAATGCAATTGGAGTTGCGTCATACAATCTAGCAATTATTCACTGCCTGGTCGATCGTTTATATAACTTCATGAAACAAACAAACAAACAAACGCAACTTTATTATGGGTTATAAACCGCGACAAATCGAATTTCCAACTGTATTTGCAGTGATACACCTTTTTCCGTAGTTTAGTCAAATATTGACCATTTTTTAAATTTAAAAGAGGTATGACATTCAATTTTAGAGCAGTATAAAAATCTGACAAAAACTAAATCATTTTGAGCAAAAACGCATCAAAATAATATTTGTAACTAATGAGGTGGTTGGATATCGACCCATGTCAATTTGTTTTGAAAGGTCTTGTTGTTCGGCGAGATTACAGGTCGCCAGCGTGGTAGCATGGTGGGGAAAGGTTCAGTAGGGGTGGAAATTATACCTGGGGTCCAACTTGCCCTGTCGCTTACTTTAGACCCTTGCGCAGTGGGAGGAGGTAGGTTTACGAGGCTTATCTTTACTACACGTCTGGAAAACATCATTCTATGAAAATACTTATAAATCGAAAAATCATGAGTCGAAGTGCTTTTTTTTGGGTCCCTCCAATTTCGACTTAACGAGGTTTTACTGTATCAGAAACAAGCCACAACAAGTGTTTGATATTTCCCGGGATTGAACGTCACCTGTCACAATGAACACGAAATACCTCGTAAGTTAGCGCCCTCAAGGTTAGCGCAGAGCATCTTGACGCCCAGGAGTTGCGCGCCTTCTAGCTGCGCGTGGGACAAGTCAGCGCGCTCCAAGCAACACCACGACAAGTTCGTTCCGACCATTCGACATCCGTGCAGACACGCATACTGAAACAATGCAAGAAACATCAGGTAGATAGTACGTTGACGTCTTCAGATTTAAGTTTGGATGTTTCAAATAAACTTGTGGTTCAAAACTTTAATTTTATTAAGGTGGCTGGATCGATCAAGGCATAGTCCCAGATCTTCATAATATTTTGTCTACTTATTGATAATCATGCAAGACACAATCCCTGAAAAAAAAAACTTTTCGTGTCTAGTTTCTGAGATCATTTGAGTTTTCTTGTCCATGTTATCTTATGCAGCCAAGTAAAATTGTGTCATTTTCAACAAAAATAAATTTCAAATATTTTTTGCACCATTAAATTTTAACAAAAAACTTTTTTACTGGTAGGCATATGAAAATACTATCAGAAAAACATTTAAAGCAATACACACGTGTGTTATTTTAAAAGTTATTAACCAAACTCGAATTTTTTTTCCTATACCTCCCATGTTAAAGTTTTGTCATTCTCAAAAGACATAGGTAAAATTAAAAACTCATTATTGGGCGGGAGCTGCAAACTACCAGACATTAAATGAGTATTTTATACTTCAATATAGTTGAACTGTTTTAAAAAGTATTTTGAAATGGTAATTTAAAAAATAAATTAAAATGTGTTGTATCGAGTGATTGGGGCACGTAAATCACAATATTTCAATCACTATTCAGTAGAGATGGGCCGATACCGATGCCGATACTTCAATTTTAATACAATATTTTCGATACTTCGATACTTATTACTTTTTTATTTGGAATTTTGAATATTGGCTGTTTTCCCGCCATTAGCGCTCATTGGCATCACGTCAGTGAGCTTGTAACAGCTGTTGGCCTATCTAGGTAGATAAGTAACTTTAAATTATAAGAATAATGTTTGCTTGAAATAGGTTTGCAGAATGTGCAATCTTGTAGCATGACATTCTTAGAGTCAAGTTGATCTGAACACAAAGTAATTAATTAGAATCACTATGTTAACTTGAAATCTTAAATTTCAATAGCAATCAAAATATAGACAAAAATATAACGAGCAATCAAATAAGTATATCAATGTAAAATAATCTCAAGAAAGCGAGTGAATCAACATAAAAAAGTATGTGACCTTACCCAAATTGTGATGTCACAACGTAATAACAAGTGAACCGGTCATTGTGATAACGCTACAAAACCAGTTAACCAGAGCAAGTTCTCAGTGGTTCCAGGAAATTAGTGGCGTACGTGTTGAGAACAAGTCTTTTGCCACGTTTCTGAGATGACAGAATGCCTAAAAATAGCTACCACGTGTACGAAACCAACCAATCAGGATCTTTGGCGGGAAGACGATGTAAGAGGGTATAAAACGGCAAGCTATCAACCAAACATCATCAGTCGGAGTTTTCTCAAGCAGTGAGAAGTGTCTCGCGAACCGGTGCGCCTTTGGGCGTCAACTAGGTTAAGATGTTGCAGGGACAGTGCCAACGTGATCAAAATGTCAACAGTGAATATCGGAACATGTTCTCAACAGTTAAAGTAGGTATTAAAGTCAGTGACTTGCACACTCCGGGAGGATCCGACGAGTCTGCAGCCACGAGCGTCATCAGCCTGAGCCAACTTGCGCCAACTGCCCAAGGAGTTTATCTCCTTGTGCATGGACTGCTGGACGTCCTGGTAACCAAGGGGTTACCCAGACAACATCATCACATCGCAGCTGAAGGAGGTGACATATCCAGTCATTTCATTCTGCTGGTGAACTGGGGTTCACTGGACACGCTACGCGAGGGTCAACGCCAACCACTGTTTACTTGGACGTAAACAAGCAAGACGACATCATCACTACAGCCAACGTATCAAACATAATATTGTACATAATTTTGATTGCTCTTTTCATATCAATGAACAATTATTTTCTTTGTAATAAACAAATTATAACATTGCTGAATCTTTGTGTTCTACCCTTTGAGCCAAATCCCGCAGGTTTCAAGCTGTATCACCATTGGCAGATGCGTCAACCAATCAGAGCCAAGGTTGCAAGTGGTGATTGATGTTGGCTCTTCTGTCAGACAAGTTTATGGCATTGTGAAAGTTTTGATCTCAACTAATTTTGGTAACATAATCTCCAAAAAATCTCTGTGGACAGGAACTACAGAAATATAAAGAACCAAATGTATCGGCGATATTATCGGTAATTATAAAGTGAGTATCATATCGGTGAAAAAGTGGTATCGACCCATCTCTACTATTGGGTCCCATCATATTTCTAATTTTCTTTGTCAAATGTAATTGCTTCTGTTTCTCCCGATGAAGATCGCTGAAGTGAATTGTGATTGAAATGTTGAGATATGTGAACTCTCCAAAGAATATTGGTGTACCATTAGGCCCAAGACAGTTTTAATACCCAGGTAGCAATTAATGTGAGCTTTGTTTCAGAATTCGAAAAGAAACGAAGCAAAATAAAATGAGTTATTACATCCTTGTTATATAATCCAAAGTTGCTAATAAAACAAATGTAACTAATGTAAAACTAATGTAATGAAAACTAATGTAATATTAAATGTCAACAATCCCAAGTAACAATGGCCAATGTTCAATGCAGTGTTTGACCTTGAAGTTGATGTAGCGAAGGTCGAGTCTGGACAGATCCGAGCCGGCCAGATTCACACCCTGGAATCTGAGCTCGGAAGTGTACGGAGTCTTCATCAGCGCGTTGATCACGTCCCTGCGCGTCAGCGGCAAGTTGTCACGCGTCCGCTGGCTGGCGGCAATCACAGCCTCCAGTTGACCAATCAGAGACTGAATCCCGAAGAACCGAGCCTCTTCCAACACGCCTGCCAACATTACAACACTTTCAAACACTCCTGCCAACATTACAGCACTTTCAAACACTCCTGCCAACATTACAGCACTTTCAAACACTCCTGCCAACATTACAGCACTTTCAAACACTCCTGCCAACCATACAGCACTTTCAAACACTCCTGCCGACATTACAGCACTTTCAAACACTCCTGCCAACATTACAGCACTTTCAAACACTCCTGCCGACATTACAGCACTTTCAAACACTCCTGCCGACATTACAGCACTTTCAAACACTCCTGCCAACATTACAGCACTTTCAAACACTCCTGCCAACATTACAGCACTTTCAAACACTCCTGCCAACCATACAGCACTTTTAAACACTCCTGCCAACATAACAGCTTTTTCAAACACTCCTGCCAACCATACAGCACTTTCAAACACTCCTGCCGACATTACAGCACTTTCAAACACTCCTGCCGACATTACAGCACTTTCAAACACTCCTGCCGACATTACAGCACTTTCAAACACTCCTGCCAACATTACAGCACTTTCAAACACTCCTGCCGACATTACAGCACTTTCAAACACTCCTGCCAACATTACAGACTACTTGAAACTTTTCCACAACAACCATCCAATGTGTTCTTTCAGGAGTGCTGAATTTCAATCTTTGTAAGAAATCATTAAACTCAACATAATATGAATGTGATGTTCTGCATCATAATATGGCAAGAAAAAGTGGTCAAATGAACTAATTATTAAGATACCTATAGGCTGTTCAATTTACGCTTACAACGCCGTTAGGGTGTAACTAAGCAGCACCATCCAGACCTTCCATCTGAATTCACATTTTGCCAACCTAAACTCTCCAAATAAAATCCGCTAACTTGAATGTGCCACCTAGTTCTAGCTGATTTTCATTTTGTAGTGTTGGTGCTAGCGTAGTACATCATTTTCGTTGCCATCTTCACCACCATAATCATTGTACAGAAGATTTGAACAAACTGTATGTATCACTTCAAAGTGACAGTTTTCCTTTCAGTATTACATTGCAACATACAGAAAGAAACATTGTGATATTTTCAAAGTGTATGCTTTCCCAGCACGAGATTTCTTTGATAAACTACTACATCGTGTAACAGTTGCAATATTTCATTCTAACATTTTAAATGTACACATTCCTGGATGATTTACTGAGCTATGAGGGTTTTACTGCTTTTCCTCCTGAAAGTGTAGTTATTCATGTATGATTGTGTTGCCAGGTGAAACAGTCTTCCAGGAATGTGTGTAAGTCGCTGACCTTCAGGGTTGATGTGAGTGTCGTAAACCAGCTGTCCGATACGAAGGTAGTTGAGGATGGGTTCGAAGTAGTTGGGACTTCGGTCTATCAAATACGCTCCGTTCGAGTCCTTGTTGCTGGGCGACATCATGAAGCCCTCGTCACCCTCGGCAAACATCCGAGCCAACATACTGGCCGGCTCCTTTGACACCAACGTGCTGCGCGAACAAGTGAAGTACGTTCCTCCTAACAAGACAGAGCTTCTGTATTCATTGAAATATATCGTTCAAATTGTTAATCTTCCTCTATTCAACGGTATGACTCAACATTCTCCGAGTCCCAATTGCTGTGTTCTCGCGATCATTGTATAAAACTCTCAAATAATATTCGGGAGACACATAATAATCACTTCTTCCCAGACACAGACACTACTGTGCATTGGTAGAGATCCGATTAAATGGTTTTAAAAACTTAAAATTTCGTTTTTGGAATTGGAAATTTCGCGTTTTGTGGTTTTAAGAATGGTCAATTTTGCGTTTTATGTTTTTAAAAAATATAGATAAATTTCAGATTAAGAGTATTAGAATTTTAATTGAAGAATAATAAAAATTGAACAGTGTACCTACAAGTGCTGGGACTTTCATAATATTGTAACCATTTACTCTTCTATTCAAATGTCATAGAGCAATGTTGTTAGGTAACAATTATTTTTCGCGATCTAAATGAAGAGGGTCAATATTATATCACTCACAAATTTAAACCCTAGGTAAGCCAGTGCAGCAGTGACTGTCCACCTTGGTTTTTCACAATGCAAAATCAAAAATCAAATTATTATAAGCTGTTTTATGCTGTTCGTTTATGCATTTCAACTGTAAAAGACATACTATAATGTCAACTTAAAATTTTCAGGTGATAATTCGAGGTCACTGCCACTCCCACTAAGCAACCCCAAGTAGTTTTCTACAAAGTCAGAGCTCTTCTGTCATTTACGCGAATAGGGGAGGGTCACTGACTGATTTTAGAAGTAAAAAGGTTGAATATTGGGGTTTACTTGGTGATCCTGAGAAAAATTAGAAAAGCAACTGCGAAATATACCAAATAACAGGAAATATATTCAATTTGGTGATATTTCGCGGTATATTTAGCGATTTAGTCAGTTTGGTGGTGTTAAGCGGTGTTCAGGGTAAATTTCGCTTTTTGCCGCGATTAGATTCCAGTGTTTTTGGGCCAGAAACATATGGAAACGCATTTATATATAGAAATATGAGTCATTTACAACACTTCGAAAATTTCGCGATCACCATAAAGTTCGTTCACGATTAGAATAGCAAGCCCGTGTACTACTGTAGTCAAGCGAGCATTTGTAAACCTACACATGTAAATATCAATTATCAAAGAATATGTACAAGACAACCTGCAGATAAAGATAAATCAATTTTATTGAAGTTTTCTAATATTTTCTACATTTAAAAAGTGTGTATTTCACATAGGTACTTTATACAATTTCAATAATACAAAGAAGATAGTCTTGCCAAAGATAATTAAAGCAGGAAGATGTTTCATGTAATGTTAAAATCTGTCTGTGAGAATTTGCGAAAAAAAAACTATGTCCATGTCTAAAAATAAACCTCACCAATAGATGTCTCTGATTCATATATGTCTGTCTCTCTCCCACTTATGTTATTGGACTTCAAAACCCTCAAATACAATGTTGCAATGTCTATCTAATACAATTCACAGTTTACCTTGAAAAGTCCAAGCTGGTTCTGAAGTTGCTTCAAGTTTCATGGCTCTGGTAATCGTCATTGACTTATTAAATGTAACTTTTTATACGCAATTTCGAGCTGAACCAAGTGCAATTGATCTCATGTCATTTCGTTATGTATTGAGAGAGAAATTAAATACAACTTAAGTTTACATTGCAAAGAAACTTTTGTTTGCTATTTTTAATTTTAGCAGGCCATGCAATATTTCATCCACAAGCAGTGAAGAAATGCTGGTAGAGATAGTTAAAAACAGTCTATGCACCTTGAAATCTTAAAATGCAGTGATGCCAGAATGATCCCCAAACACAGAGACATCTATTGGTAAGGTTTATTATGAGACATGGGACTCTGTTTTTTTCGCAAATTCTCACAGACAGATTTTAACATTACATGAAACATCTTCTTGCTTTAATTATCTTTGGTCTTGCCATTGACAGGGCAGTGTTCATGTGACCGACCAATGAACGACGTGATCGCCTTGCTATTCTAATCGTGAATGAACTTTATAATCGGATCTCTATGTATTGGTAATGAAATCGTGTCTACAAAGTCTGTATTTAGTTAAACAGAAATGTAGTAGGTAGGTAAGTTGAATGTGAAACAAACAATAGACACTGCTGGATAAAGAAGTCTGCTTACCAACGTTGAGAGTTACCCAGTCGGAGTTGGAAGCGGGAAGCGGAATGCTCTTGTCTACTGAAGCGGTGGTCAGCGGAGCAGAAGCAGCCATCCGACAAAAACTTTCTCCTTCCGACACGTACAAAATGTCATCGTCTCTGCCAATTAAAGCACAATGTTTACAATTGATTGTTCTGCTGTTGTGGGTGAGCATTAAACATAATTATTATTATTATTATTAAGTCTATATTCTCAACAGAACCGAGGCTCCACTAGTGAGAATGTAATATAGAGAAGGGAGGAGAGGAAACCCGGTACCGGCATGTAGCCTACTCCTGACGAATGATACCAAGGGGACCAACGGCTTAACGTCCCTTCCGAAGGACGGTGTAACATTCACAGCACGAGCCTCCACAACCCGCGGCGTCGAGAGACTGATAACAGGTGGAGGGAGGTCGTCACACTAGCCCCCAAACACCCCAGTCTCTCTGGCCCAACGGCAGCAACCTGGCAAGGCAGAGTTGAATGGTCACCCATCCAATCGCTGACCGCGCTCAATGTTGCTTAACCTCGGTGATCTAACGAGAACCGAGGTATCCAACACACCAGCCGTAATATTAGGTGCTTACCGGATGAGTTTAATATCATCGATTTCACCACCATGTGGCGTAAACAAACGTTTCGCCATTATTCCAAACTTTGCACTGGCTGCTGTCAATAACTCTTCAATCGAGTGAGTTACCATGATAACCTGATGGTAAAAATCAAATGAATTCAAAATGTTGTTCAAATATGTTGATTAACCTGGGAAATCATGATCACCTAGGAGTCACTTTTACAATAAAAAGTGAAATCTTCAGTAATCCGCTTGGTACCTACCTTGCCGTCCACGTCCGTGCCATTTTTGAATAATATTACTCTCTTCATTATTTGCTTTTTAGGTAGGTACTACTAAAAATACTATTTCAAAATTGTCTTTTAAAACTTCAGCAAGTGTCAGATTTTAGTTTCATCAATAGTCGCTACTAGCTAGAGCGCTAGGGGTTAACGACTTAGACATGTTAGCCAACATATAATATTGTATTGTATTGTATTGTATTTTATTATCATCCCGTGGACAAGTACATAATACATGTATGGGTATCGTCAAGAATGTATGTACAAGTTATGACAAAGTCAGAAATATTTACAAGTCACAATGCTTACAATGACAGTTATATGTACAGTAAATAATAAAACTAATAATAGTAATATTTATACCTAAGAAAAATAATAATAAAAATGATTACATGTAGAATAAATATAAATAAATGAATAAATCGCCTCGGCTTATTCTCTATGAAAACGCATTGTTTATACAAAATATAAAGCTAGCTATTGATTATGATAATTATTTATATATAAAATATAAGAAAATTACATTTATTCATATTGATACAATGAATATTTGTAATCGTTCTACAATTTTGTTGGCTATCCTGAGTAGAATGACTAAGAGTGACGACATTTAGTTCGCCATTTTTCTTTTCTTATCATTGACATCAGCTATCAGCTGTTTACGTGTGTCCTGACAAAATTTTGATGAAATGGCATAATCGTTAAACATCGCCTTTCTCTAGTAATTATTTGCATTTTTGTATTTTTTTTTCTAGAAACGTAAAAATGAATTTCAGTATGTGGAAAGTTCGGGAAATAGCGGATAAAGTGTAAGTATATTATGAGCACTTACATTGGGTATTTACAACTTTTGACATCTGTAACCTGAATTCACACCCAAATCCAGGTATTATTTTGTAAATTATTTTTTCCAGGACGAATGTTGTTATGAACTACACAGATATCGAGGCTAAGGTTCGAGAAGCCACTAACGACGATGCTTGGGGGCCTACAGGTATGTAACTGACAGCTGACTGACATCTCTACTTTCTGATTACATAATGTCACCCCTGATTGATATTGCAGGTTCACTCATGCAGGAAGTGGCACAAGGAACCTTCACCTACGAACACTTCCCTGAGGTTATGACGATGCTCTGGAAGAGAATGTTGCAGGACAACAAACGCAATTGGAGGCGAACGTACAAGGTGAATACAAATCAGTTGTTATCGGCTCGTGTACATTACCATTATTATCGCTAGACTCTGGATATCGTGTATAATGATCGCTATAGGTGTAGGTAGGTACCTACCTACTCTGAATGTTAGTCAATAATAAAATTGGTTTTAAACAGAGAAATTCAAATTTTATTGACTGCTGTCCACAATACTGGGTTGACCATTGAGATCCAGCTTACTAATCAATATAAAATACATAAATTTAATAACTAATGAAATATTTATGAATGAAGTTAATTGGTTTTAAAATAAAGAACGCGACTATTTTCACCGTGTGGTGAGAATAGCGTCAAGTGCTATTATCACCGTGTGGTGGAAAAGCGTCAGGTGCTATTATCACCGTGTGGTTAAATATCCAACTGCTATTTTCAAAGTATTGACCATCTAGAATCTTATGGCATTATTAATCAGAACAAATATTACACACGCAAAATGTAAGAAGCACTGTATCACAGATTGTTATAAACACACTAAATACAAAATACAATACAAATACATCAGTTAAATCACAGACTTATATCTCATTTTATAGATTGTCCTTAATATTTTTGTAATAAAATGTAAATCAATCACAGATTGTTTGAATCTCGGGCATTTGAATGACAAAAAGTACACACATAGTTTGACAAGTCAACAGTTAAGCAAACACTGTGAAACCATCCATCACAATTGGCATCACAATCTACCCAATCTATTAGTTTGCCTTGCATTTGTGACTTCAAGGGCTGTTTCCTCATACATACGTACAAATCTCACTGTTTATGGTAACTTTCTTTTTAGAGGTAATGTCATTCTTTTTAGAGCTATTGTCACACTTTTCAACATTTTTTAATATGTTTTTTAGTTTGACTTTATTTTTCAATAATCATGAAAAACCTTTTTAAAGACTTCAATCTACTTCAATAACCATGTGACAGAAACAGTCATGGCCAACATTTGAATTTGAGCGCCATATTGTGTCTGTCTATTCGAGAGGGAGGGATGGGATCCAACCGCTTGACTTGACAAGTTAACAAATCAAGATGGACGACCTGATGGCCCGTGACAATTATTGCGTGTGTAATATTTGATCTGATTATAATAATGCCATAAGATTCTAGATGGTAAATACTTTGAAAATAGCAGTTGAATATTTAACCACACGGTGATAATAGCCTAGTGATGTAAAATGCTTGAGCATATTCTTTTTGAGAATATTCTCGAGCACGAGCATTTTCTCGAGCATATTCTTAAAAATGCATCTAAGCTTATAAAAACTCGAACTTTTAGCTCAATTCCAAAAAGTATGTACTTTTATGGATCTTAGATACATAGTATTGTTATGGAGAACCAGTCGGGAATCAGGTTTTACACATGAAGATAAGAATTTACATTAAATGTAATTGAGCGAGCGAAGCGATAGTGTCTCCTTTTGGATCTTTTGGCACGGAACTCTGTTTTTTTGTGTCTTTTTTTCTGTTACTGAGGCTGTAGGTCAGAGTTTTCTTCAATCGAGCTGAAATTTTTCACCCATGTAGGGAACATTTCTGGGCGTTGCAAACCCTAATTTTTTTGAAATGCCTGATTGGTTCAAATTTAAAAAAAGTATCTTTCGATTGGTTGGTTCAATCAATTTGAAATTTTGACAAGTCATTACTACCAACATTATCCCCAATCTTACAAATTTCAGCCAAATCCTCCCATTGGTTAAAATTTGAAACCATCTTTCCTGTGATTTTTGAAATTTAAACTTGAACCGTTTGACCGATCAACTTAAAACTTTGCATGGTCATTGGGTACATTATTATCTGTATTTTTGACAATTTTCAGACTAATTTGTGCTTAAATCCAAAAGTTATTGACATTTTACCGACATTTTGCGTGTTGGCTGTCAAATTCTCGAAAATGTTTGATCACGGTATGGTAACGTCGAGCCTCAGTTCCAAGGTACTTAGAGCAGAAACTTTCAAACACATATGAAACTGATGTTCAACAGATCGATCTGATATTGTGTACTAAACACACATCAAATGAGTGGTCCAGGTATATTTTTAGAACAAGATCCTGTGATCTTGTTCTAAAATTCTGTGATTTTTTAAAACTAGGAAAACGCTCTGTGTGACGCGTTGATGAGCGAGCACGGATACACGCAACACCTCGAACCGAAATTATGTCAATCGAAAATGGCATTAAAAGCCAATAATTCTTAAATTTCGTCATAGACTTATATAAATATCTCCAAAATCTCCAAAAATATTGGTCCCAATAACCTTGCTAAGTTTTAAGTTGATCGATTAAACCTTTATGATTGAACGGTTCCTTGTTAATTTTCAAAAATCACAGGATCTCGTTCAAAAAATATACCTGGGACCACTCATATGATATGATATTAGTGTGTACACAATATCAGATCAATCTGTTGAACGGTCATTATTAGTTTCATTTCGTTTGAAACTTTCTGCTCTAACTACCTTGCCTTGAACTGAAGATTTGAAGTCGCCGTGAATTTGACAGCCAACACGCAAAATATCCCTAGAATTACAAAAACTTTTGAAAATAACGACAGATTAGACTGGAAATTGGCAAAAATATCTTAAATGTTGGTACCAATGACCATGCAAAGTTTTTAGTTGGTCGGTCAATCGGTTCTAGTTTAAATTTCAAAAATCACAGGAAAAATGGTTTCAAATTTAAACCAATGGGAGAATTTTGCTGAAACTTTTTATGATTGGGTAAAATGTTGGTTGCAATGACTTTGCTTAATTTCAAATTGAGCAGAGCAACCAATCGAAAGATATTTTTTTTTAAACTTGAACCAATCACAGGAGCCCGTTCAAAAACGATCCCAGGGACCGCATAGATTACGTTAGCATATGTGCAAAGTTTCAGATCGATTGAATTTGCGGTTTAACCTGGGCTGTGCGGACAAAACAAAAAACAAAAAAACACACAGAGAAAGTGCCATAAGAGTACCGTGGTGGCGCTCGCTACGCTCGCTCAATTAACTTGTAAGGAACCGTTTGATCGTTAAAACTTCAACTTAAAACATGGATATTTTGACCAATATTTTAGGAATTTTTTTAGATTTTCATACCAGTCTGCGACGAAATTCAAGAATTATTGGCTTTTAAGGACATTTTTGATAGACAGAATTTCGGTTTGAGAAGTTGCGCGTATCCGTGCTCGCTCATGATCGTTCGTGCTCGCTGTCCCTGCCTATGTATTGCACTGCCTTCCAAGGCCATAAAATGGTGCCAAAACATTCAAACTTGAACTTTTTATATATAATAATAATTTTCAAACCTCTGGTGAGAATATTCTCAAATATTCTCGGAGAATAATCTCTTTGAGAATATTCTCGAGCACGGAGAATATTCTCATGAGAATATTCTCGGCTCACATCTCTATAATAGCCACTCCGTAAAATAAAAATATTGCTATTAACGATTACTTTCCATACAATACTAAAAACTATTATTATAAAGGTGATTATGAAGAATGCAAATAGAAGATTTTAAAACAGATGGAACAATTAAATCTAACAATGATAAGGAGATTCCTACGCGCTTGTACCTACCTAGTAGTACCTACCTAGTACCTACTACCTACTACCTACCTACTAACCTACTACCTACCTACCTACCTACCTACCTACTAGGTACACTCCCCCAAATAATAAACGGTACTCGAAAGAAAATGAATTGACTGATTAAGGTTTGATGGCATCATCCCATGAAGTCAGTGCTCACGCATTATCTAACCTTATCTAACTCTTTTAGGTGAGCTCTGATTTCATTGATAATGACAAGGATTGATTGTCAAGGAACCGGCCCAGCAGCCAATACGTTTTGTACCAAGTACTGTTTATTATTTGGGGGAGTGTACCTACCTAGGTACTAGAGTTACCTACAGATTTGACTACTATCAGTACCTAGCTTGTTTAGTCAGTGGAATCCCACAGGTAGAAAACATTTTAAAATCTCAGTTTATCTTCGACAATCATCAATTTTGTGGCTAATGATTGATTAACTTGTAGATAGGTACTACTAGGGATGGCACCCGGTAAAATTTACCGGTAAATTAAGGTAAATTTACCGGTAAATATACCGATTATTAATTTACCGGTAAAAAAAATGGTAAATTTTGTTTTTTTGATCCTCTCCAATGTATGAATAGAGATATCAAATTTTAAGTAAAAACTATAAGGAAACATCAGTGTGACAACATTAGCAGTTAGGCATATTTTACGTTGATTTTTGGTTGTCCTCAATCATTCAGAATGATAACTCCATCCATATACCATTACTTCCAATGTCGGAATCTCTCTTTAGGTTTGCTTGTTTAGCAGACACAGATTGTAACTTGATCAAATTGGTGGTCGACAATTCCTCTTATGGGAGAATAGCACAGGCAACATGGCATAGCCTACACTAGATTGGTTGAATCAATGCTATTCGGCTATCATCCCTTATCAATATGGAGTATTGTCATTATTAACATTGAAAATGGGTCAAAATGGGTCAAAATATTTGACCCATGGGTGTAAATGGGTCAAATAATAAAGTAGGGTCATTTTTGTATTTGGTATAGTCATGAATTGGCATCTGCCATCATTTTTCAAAATTTACCGCTGACTGGTAAATTTACCGGTAAATTTACCGATTTTTTCAGACCCGGTAAAAGTGCCATCCCTAGGTACTACCTAAATTAGGTACCTAATTTATAAGATAAAAGTGCCACTTATTATTTTATAGGCACCTACTAGGTCCTACCTATCGGAAGGTATCAATATCTTCTGTTACCTACTGAAGTTGTTTGTGTAATAAGACTGTTGTACGGCTTCAGAACTATTAACTCAAAGCTATTTCATAGATTGGGTTGATTAATTAGTTCTATTTAATTCTACACTAGGCCAGATTCACAAAAAGTATGATCTCATAATACGTACTACAGTAAAACCTCCTTAAGTCGAAATTGAAGGGACCCAAAAAAAAAGCACTTCGACTCATGATTTTTCGATTTATAAGTATTTTCATAGAATGATGTTTTCCAGACAAGTAGTAAAGATAAGCCTCTTAAACCTACCCCCTCCCACTGCGCAAGGGTCTATAACCACTTGAAGACAGCTGTTTAGTGAAGGGTCAATGCCTCCAATGGTTTAAAGGACTCCTATTATGGAGTCCAGACTGGATACTAAGATTATCCAGATTATGCAGACTGGATACTAAACAAATTAATCACACACTTAATTTTTGACAATAAATCGATTTCACAATTATTATTTATTCAACTATAGGTGTGGTGTTATTGAAAAAATAAATAATGGAACAGAAACGGAAAGATAATTGTTCGCTGTCATTTATAAATCATCAAAAGATTGAGAAAAAAATTAAATAGGTGGAAGATTTCTTGAAAAAGTCACTGATTTCAGTTTGTTTTTCAGTCGACAGAATATTTATTTTATGTGGACATCCATATTAAAAGTAAACATAAGATTACATATTACGCAGAATAATAATTCAATGACCAATGCTTATGCCGGCAGTCAGTTGTTGACTATTTACAGCCCTTTTCAGAGTGACTTTTTGCTCTGATTCTTAGAAACATGGATTCAACCCTCCACGCGTGTCTGTTTTTTTGTTGTTGCTTGGTTTCACAAGAGACCCACTTGTCTTTGAGATAGAGCAGGTAGTGCCAGCTGGGATGCCGCAGGAAAGGGAGGGAAGTCAGGCGGACACTCTGCTCCAAAAATAGAGGACATTTTTGATAGAAATAATCCTGTTTTCTCCGATAATTGTATTATACAAAATAAATACTTCGATTTATAAACTGAATTTTTTTTTTTTTTTTTTTATTAGTCACACAGATACACACAGTACATTATTACAAAAAATACATCAAACAAAATCCTGCAAAGCCATGCAGGCTTATCTGCAGGTGTATATCATAAAAGAAAAATTAACAATACAAATAATGCGGTGTGACAACACAAGAAAAATACAAGATCAAAAAAAACTCCCACAACAATAATACGCACCAATGCCGTAGTGAAACAACAAAATAAATCTAGACTCTATTATTATACAATGAATTATTACCAACGAGCAATCTGTCACAGCTTTTATAGAAGATCAGCAAAAATAAAATTAACAATTGAAAAGAAACCAATTTTTTAACTCGCGTTTAATTTCAGCATATTTTTCTAAATTCTTTAAGTTATCAGGGATTAAATTTAAAATATTCGGAATGTTAACAGCTAACTGCCTCTTACCATATTTGTTGGTATAGTTGGGGACTGTGTAAGTTATATGAGTTTGAGCTCTAGTATTTTTTGAGTGTACAAATAAATTCCTAAATTCAGGACAATAATAATGTTTTAAAATCAATCTGTACTTGAAAAGCTGTAAAAAAGGCAACAGATTAGCAAACTTATATAATTGATCAATTGAAGCCTCGTGCAATTTAATATGGGGTGGAGCAATTGTTCTTATCATCTTATTTTGAAGGAATTCTATACGTTTAACATGGCCAGCAGTAGCATTTCCCCACGCCAAGATTCCATACAGTAATAAATATTCAGCAAGAGCACAATACACAGATCTGATAATTTCAAATGGTAATATAAATTTAAGTTTGTATAAATGAAAAGAGCATATTCGCAATCGATTACAGAGAATGTCAATGTGTGGCTTCCAGCTGAAATGGCGGTCAAGTAACACACCTAAGTAAACATAAGTGCTCACAATGTCAATTTCATCCTCACATTGACAACATCTTGATCCGCAACTCATTAAATGTAGACAAGAAGATGTATGGAATTTAACCTGTACAGGAGAATCAATACTAGAGTTGAAATCACATGTTATATTTCAACTTGGGGCCAAATATTACTTCGTTTACGACTTACGCAAATTTCGAGTTATAATTTATTTTAACATGTAACAGACTATACTGTGGACGGGACTTGAGTTTACTTCGATTTATGATGGATTTCGGCTAATGGTTGTTCGATTTAAGGAGGTTTTACCGTAGTACCTACTATCTTTGGTAGGTAGGTATCTTTCATTATAACATGGTGTTTTTGCTATTAATTATTAAATCAAAAGATAATACCTTTCGTGAATCCAGCCCCAGATATTTATTGCCATATTTTTACCAATTCTCTGGCACTAAACATAGTGGTTGAATTAATTGTCATGAAGTCTTCCAATTTGTGGCTTTACTTAGAGTCAGTTAAAGGACCTGTTAATCCCGAACCCGTATTTTTTATGTTCATACCTGACGCCAATTACTATCGTTGTTCATCATTGATATTTGATTTGTGATAAGGTGTCAAACAAAAAAAAATATTTATTGAAGTGGAAATTATTTTCAAAATGTTTAAGTATTTTTTTTTTTATTATATCAATTAATTAACAATTAATTATACCCCATCCAACTAAAGTCGGGTTGGGGGGTGGAGGTAGCTCCACCTTCTTCTAGGGCCTCCTGGGATGCCGAAGTCGGCCGGCCATTCCAACTAATTATTATTTGTTATAATTTTTATGTACAGTTCTGCACTGGAGTTGAGAGGTCAGACTCTGTCCTCTCTGTCACGTACAGTCGTAAATATAGTTTAATGGGTTCCTATGCGACTGTTTTGACGAGGTGGGAGGGGGGAAATACACACAATCTGGATTAGTCATAGAAACGCATTTCATCACGTGTTTAGAATGCCTCGAGGGTTTGAACTGAGAAGTAGTGTTATACCTAAATGTGTTATTATTAGTGAATAATCTCTATTGTAGACAATTTTTACTTAATGTGAGTGATGAATGTCTCGGATGACTGTAAATCTTGACGAGAATCCTCTATTGCTTGCAATTCAGATTGCGAATATTCCGGCTCAAATTGATAATGGTGTGAAATTTGCCATAACAAAGCATCCACTCTCGTCGAGCTGTTCTCTGAATCTGAGTCAGCCGACTAAACATAGGCAAATTTAAATGGAATGTTTATGAGTTTGTTATGTGTTTTCGTCGCAATAAACCCACACGTTCAGTAGAGGATCTGCCGTCATAAAAAGTGCAACACATTTTGACATTTGACTGATTAATTGATAATTGCAGGTAAATGGTAGCTAATAAATTGCTATAATGTGAATAAAATACCATTAGAAAGAGGAAGATTGTTTGTTTATTTTATCGTTGGCTTTATCCTAGTTTGCAGTCCCTTTGCTTACACCGAGCCTTAAAGATGAAAATTAATGTTCCATTTCAATACCGACCCGCCAAGTTTCGCAAGGTCATTTCTTTTATGTATTATTTCTAGACCTTGTGTGTTAGGCTGGATCTTTCAAAGCCACGAGAATGGGTTCAAGTCCACCATCATAATTGATAGTAATTTTTAGATTTTTGGGTTCACTGCCCCTTTAAATGTTCAGAGTTGGGTAGTAGTAACTTAACAAAAGTAACTAGTTACCACCCTGTTTAAAAAGATCAGTTGATCCCAGTTGAGAACAGAGTTCGCAAAACCACATTTGATCCTCATTGATTCCCAGGTTCCGGGTTTAACCGGAATGAAATGGAATCAATCGTATCATGTAGTCGGTATCAACTGTGTTATGGCCCTTTTGAGTGCGATGAACTGTGGAACACTTTTTAATTGGAATCAAGTGGAATCAAATGTATTCACTTTTTTAATCCTTTAAGCAGTGGTATGAATCGTATCTTAATGGAATCAACTGTATTCAGGTTGATGGAATGAAATGGTATTAATGTGAATGAACTGGGTCTGACTGGAATTATCCAGCTGGAATGAAATGGTATGAATGTGAATGAACTGGGTCTAACTGGAATTATCCAGCTGGAATGAAATGGTATGAATGTGAATGAACTGGGTCTGACTGGAATTATCCAGCTGGAATGAAATGGTATGAATGGGAATGAACTGGGTCTGGGTGGAATGAATAGTATCCAGCTGGAATCAACTGGAATCAGGTCACTGTGATGAAATGGTATGAATGGGAATCAACTGGGTCTGGCTGGAATGAATAGTATCCAGCTGGAATCAACTGGAATCAGGTCACTGTGATGAAATGGTATGAATGGGAATCAACTGGGTCTGGGTGGAATGAATAGTATCCAGCTGGAATCAACTGGAATCAGGTCACTGTGATGAAATGGTATGAATGGGAATCAACTGGGTCTGGCTGGAATGAATAGTATCCAGCTGGAATCAACTGGAATCAGGTCACTGTGATGAATTGGTATGAATGGGAATGAACTTGGTCTGGCTGGCATGAATAGTATCCAGCTGGAATCAGGTCACTGTGATGAAATGGTATGAATGGGAATCAACTGGGTCTGGGTGGAATGAATAGTATCCAGCTGGAATCAACTGAAATCAGGTCACTGAGATGAAATGGTATGAATGGGAATGAACTGGGTCTGGGTGGAATGAATAGTATCCAGCTGGAATCAGGTCACTGTGATGGAATGGTATGAATGGGAATCAACTGGGTCTGGGTGGAATGAATAGTATCCAGCTGGAATCAGCTGGAATCAGGTCAATGTGATGGAATGGTATGAATGGGAATCAACTGGGTCTGGGTGGAATGAATAGTATCCAGCTGGAATCAGGTCACTGAGATGAAATGGTATGAATGGGAATGAACTGGGTCTGGGTGGAATGAATAGTATCCAGCTGGAATCAGCTGGAATCAGGTCACTGTGATGGAATGGTATGAATGGGAATCAACTGGGTCTGGGTGGAATGAATAGTATCCAGCTGGAATCAGCTGGAATCAGCTGGAATCAGGTCACTGAGATGAAATGGTATGAATGGGAATGAACTGGGTCTGGGTGGAATGAATAGTATCCAGCTGGAATCAGCTGGAATCAGGTCACTGTGATGGAATGGTATGAATGGGAATCAACTGGGTCTGGGTGGAATGAATAGTATCCAGCTGGAATCAACTGGAATCAGGTAACTGTGATGAATTGGTATGAATGGGAATGAACTGGGTCTGGCTGGAATGAATAGTATCCAGCTGGAATTAACTGGATTCAGTTTGTGACTCATTAGCGCCTGGCCTCACATGACTCTGGATCATTCATGCCTGGATTGGGATTCTAATTAACCTGTAAGCAAACAATGTTCATATACACAAATTTATTGATTATGTACCTACATTATTTTAAGTTAATACAACAATTAATTATTGATTAGCACAACTACTAGATATTAAAACTCATTCTGCAAAAATGCCCCACTGGTATTTAAATACCTACAGATTTAATATATTTTTTGTAACATGTGTGTACAAAAGATACAAATCTAACTACAAATACAAAATACAATTGTCTAAATACAAATCTAAATCTAACTTATCACTGAAATGTCAATACCTACTCCTTATTGGCAGTAGGAGTCTTATGAATCCAAATCAATCATTAAGAATTATTTAATTTAACTCAAATTATTAAGAATTTAATTTACCTACTCAGTTAAAAGAAAGTACATATCCACATAAAATAAGATTATTAATATAGGTACCTAATTAAAATTGATAAATCACAAGTTCTCGTAAATTTCTTGTTTATTAAATATTTGGCAAGATAATTCAATCTAATTAATGACATTCAATAAAAATAATTAAATGAAATATATACGTATAAGGAAAAATAATGTCTATGTGTCTACATACTACATAGGTAGTAATTTAATTAATTTAATTTTCACAAAATAAACTTTAGTAAAGAGCTCTGGACTGTCCAAGAATCTTATAAATACTAGGAAAATGCTCTGTGAAACGCGTTGATGAGCGAGCACGGATACGCGCAACACCTCGAACCGAAATTCTGCGTCTATCAAAAATATCATTTAAAGCCAATAATTCTTGAATTTTTCACAGACTTGTATAAAAATCTCCAAATATCACTCAAATATTAGTCCCAATAACCATGTAAAGTTTTAAGTTGATCGATTGAACCTTTATAATTGAACTACGTTCCCAGTAAATATTCAAAAATCACAGAATCTCTTTCAAAAAATATACCTGGGACCACTCATACGATATTAGTGTGTGTACACAATATCAGATCGATCTGTTGAACGGTCATTATTAGTTTCATGCGTTTAAAGGATTTTGCTCAACTACCTTGGATTAGAACTGAAGAGTCAAAGTAGCCGTGATAAAAATTTTCGAGAAATTTGACAGCCAACACGCAAAATGTCCGTAAAATGTCAATTACTTTTGGATTTAAACACAGAATAGTCTGAAAGTAGTCAAAAATACAGATAATGTTGGTCCCACTGACCATGCAAAGTTTGAAGTTGATCGGTCATACGGTTCTAATTTAAATTTCAAAAAAACATTACATATTTTTTTTAATTTTAACCAATGGGAGGATTTGGATGAAATTTTGTTTGATTGGGCAAAATGTTCGTCGTAATGACTTATCAAAATTTCAAATTGAACGGGCCAACCAATCGAAAGATAATTTTTTTTAAATTTGAACCAATCACAGGATCCGTTTCAAAAACGATCCCAGAGACCGCATAGATTACGTTAGTACGTGTGCAAAATTTCAGATCGATTGGTTGTGCGGTTTGACCTGGGCAGTGAACACAAAAAAAAAAAAAAAACACAGAGAAAGTGCCGTAAGAGTACTGTGGTGACGCTCGCTACGCTCGCTCAATGATCATTGGTCAATATCATTTATCAAAAATAATCATTTCTACCGTATTCACTCGCATATAAGGCGCAGTTATGTTCAAAAATTTGCATTTCATAAAGTGGGGTGCTCCTTTTAAACACGCGAACAACTATATAGTGTTTTCCAAGAATAGGTTTCTCAAAACTACACTGCGCCTTATACGTGGGTGTGCCTTATACGCGAGTAAATACGGTATAATTTGAATGGCCTCGCATTGTTTAAAAATGTTGATTGGGTAACTATGTGATGTACCCCCAACAAATCATAAAGGGTATTTGAGCAAAATGGATTGGCTGCTGCTGGTCAGATTCCTTGATAATCAATCCTTGTTATTATCAAAGAAATCAGAGCTCTGCAACTACTACTAGAGGTAGATGACGAGTTAGCATAGACCTCATCGAATGATGGCACCACATTTTTTCGGCCAATCCATTTTTTTCAAATACCGTTTTATAATTTTTTGAGTGTACCTACAAGCTAAAGAACAGAAGGTTAAGACGACACTGACTTTCAAAAGAAGTTATCCATCCCCGGGTTAAGGTGATGCAAGCGCTCGGTCGTTTTAGAAAATTGGAAGAGAAAAATTGTTTCATAAGTGGGTGTAACTTTGATAGGATGTTCACATGATAAGTCTGATTGTATATTAGTAGCACTTTTTCATTTTTGCTTCTTGCATTGTTAATTAGACTGCGGTTATTCAACAAAACCCCGCAAAACTATGAAGTTTCCGATACGATTGGAGACCAAACCTGTTAACCAATTGATCTCAAATTTTAATCATGATTAGATAATAGACAAACTTAGGGTTATCACTTGGCACATTTTTTTAATTAAATGTCATACGGCATCCAGCGAGATTAGAAAGTAGACCATGTTTCACCATAAATCAACTAATTATTAGTACTAATTAACAAATCAAAAAATTTAAAATGTTTAAGTGATAACCCTCAGTTTGTCTTTTATCTAATCGTGATTCAAATTTTAAATCATTTCGTCAACCCAATTGGTCTCCAATCGTATCCAAAAACGTGTCTGTAATAAGCGGCAAAATCGCTCGCGCTTGCAGAACCATAACAAGAGGATCTGGTAAAAAACTTTAAAGTTAGTTTACCTGTAAACAAAATCAGCTAATATAATTTATGTGAATAGTTTAGCTTAGCCAATAAATGTACCTTACTAAAATTTTAAATTTTGGCCTGTAGCTAGAGGTTGAGTGAATGTAAGTATTTTTATAATTAATAATTACTTGCCTATTATGTATTTTGATGTATTTCAAAAAATATTTAAATTACGCTGCTAAAAATATTTTTTGGGAATTCATAAAAATGTTTGTGAAAACAAAATGGCTGCTTAAAAATGTCTATAATTTTGTTTAGAATGTAGGTTTCTATGGAAAACTTACATTGAGTCAGGATGATAGTTTGATGATACATAGGCAGCAATTTTATAGCAACAATTTTGAGGGAAAAATTAGTTAGGTAGTCATACTGTACGTAGGTAGGCTCAAAAAATATTATTTTTTAACTTTTTATAGGTAGACTGTAGTGCATCACGTGAGAAATATTTCAGTGCAAAAATGAAGTCCGTAAGTTTCAATGAAACTTATGTAGGTGTGAAAATTAATTCATTAATTCAGGCAGCATTAATTCATCAATCAATAATTCAAATATATGAACTAGACTAGTACTACTTACACAAAGTCAAAGCTAGTGTCAATGAAAAAATTATACTGTTTTAACACTGAGTTGAACCAGTCACATCTGCACAATATTTACACACTAGATTTTGCAACTTGGTACTTGCAAAATTGTAGTGTAGTAGGTATATCTAGTCAATTAGTCAATGTTATACAGTACCGTCCAAGGTTTGGCTCGTTGGTTCGTACAACACCACCTCTATTCAGTTCAGAAACACACTGTACGAATGTGAATAGCAATATTCTGCAGATGCTCAAGTGATTTTTCATTCCCGAGGAGTCCAAGACCAGTAACCTGCTGCCGAGTGGAGACTGTCGCTCTCCCGAATTTAATGTGAAGCCGCTCCCACCTGGATGCCTATAAAAAATAATATAATTTGACACATTGAATCTATGTCATAGAAAATATTTATCATTTTTACGGCATTTGGCACCTAAAAACATTCTCGGTTCTCACAGTTGAAAAATTCTCACAAATTGGACTAATTTTACTGGGTAGGTAGGTAGCCTTTTTTTAAGTGTTTTTATTGTATTGGGCTGTCATTGTGTCTAAATTAAGAAGCCATGGTAGGCAATTTTCGTTTGAAATTGTTCACAAAAAAAGAAATTAAACGGTATCTATACATATTTACCTAACAAATAACTATGCCAAAATTTGGTTTAAATCGGTCAGGTAAATACGTAGGCTTTTACATTCCAGACTATGCTGGTGTGGGTGGGGTGGAGTGGCCAGGGGAGAGGCAGAGGATTTGTTAGCCTTAGAGTTAGAGTGTCAGAACAAGTAATCATGCAAAATTTGGTATAAATCGGTTAATACGTACCTAGGTGTTTACATTCCTGACTATGTTGGGGCGGTGGGGGGGGGGAGTGGGGATGGAGTGGCCAGGGGAGAGAATGTTGTTTGCCTAAGACTAAGAGTAAGACTAAGACTACAGTGTCGGAACAAGTAAAATTACAAATTTGGTTTAAATTGGTCCAACGATTTAAGATATCGATGTTCGCAATCGAGAGTGTTAATAAAATACCTCGTCACCAATCGGCTATTTGCACAGGACAGCATCGAATCGCAGCAGATGTGAGCTTGCAAAGCCCAGCTTGCATGATTACTAGGTACTAAAATACGGTGAAGTCATAAGTTCTAATGATATATCGAAGTAGAAACTACTTTCTACCTACCTTAACATCTCATAATGCAATCCACATCCTTCCGGAATCTTGACAGCGACAAGTAGAATCACAGCAAATCGTAGTGATGACATCTTTCCAAGTTCCAACCCATTGTGCGATGTAGGTAGGTTTATAAAAATCTTGATGGAGTAATCTATGGAGTAAACAAATTAAAAATAACTATTCAATCGAATAAAATACCCATGTAAATGGTGAGTTGAGTGTTCACATTCACAAAGTGAAATGAAAATGTTGGGTTATAGAGGTACAGTTCCTAGTAAGAAATGGACTTACCTCTCAAACTTACTGCAGCAGATTTACTCGCATCTCAACCACTAATCTCTTCATTGTCAAAAAACACTTATAAACACATAATTACATGAAACCAAACTGTAATCCATCCATCATATCGAGATTCTGACCCAGCCCCAAACAACAAACAACATGGTGGCCGGCTGGCCGGCGGTATGAAAAGCTCCATTGTGATTGGTTACAATATAACGCTCTGCGATTCAAACGGAATGAAGTAGAAAATAAAATGTATGGCAAATGGATCATATAGTGGAATCACCTGGTTTCAAAAGGAATGAAGTGGAAAATACACACATACTCTCAAAGTACACTTTACCGACGGACTGATTACCAAAATCTACCCGGACACTTTAACAACTTTTTTTAAATTTTGGACAAATTTTGCCAATATTTCATAAAAATTTACAATTTTTTTTAGATTAAAAAACCAAAATAAACTAAAAACTAAAAACAAAATAAAAACTAAATCACATTTCAAAATTTTGCCCAAATTTTATAAAAATTTTACAAAATAAAATGAAAAAGTAACTTAAAATATTTTATATTCTCTTTCATATTCTTTTTATAATTTTTAAAAATCATGTCAAATTATGTTTTGGGTATCTTTTACGAGATTTTGGTTAAATATTTCAAAATTAACAGAAAATGTTCCACAAATAATGATTCATGAAAATAGAAGTCAAAATTCATAAAATGAATAAATATTTTAATATTTTTAAATAGCTTTATACTTTTTTCTATATAATACCTAGTGATTTAGCTTTTTTTTTTTTTTTTTTTGAAATCTCAAAAAAAACATTTGTAATAATTTTATAAAAATTTGCAAAAAAATGAAAAAAATATTTGTAAAAATTTTATAAAATTTTGGCAAAATTTTGAATAAAATGTGTGTGAAAATTTTATATACCTAAAAAAATTAAAGTTGGTTAAGTGTTTGGGTAGATTTAGGTAATCTTCCATTGGTAAAGTGTTTTTCCCATGTTATTCGGTAATGTGTCCGTCGGTAATCTGTCCTTCGGTAAACGGTCCGATTACCGTTAGTCCCACTTGGTCAAAATACAGTTGATTCCATTTGATTCCCACTAACACCAACACTTTTTATTTACCACTTGATAACATTTGAAACCAGTTAGTCCCACTTGGTCAAAATACAGTTGATTCAATTTGATCCCATCTAACACCACACTTTTTACTTTCCACTTGATACCATTTGAAACCAGTTAATCCCACTTGGTCAAAATACAGTTGATTCCAGTTGATTCCAGGGACCCGAACCTTTATTAATAAAGGTTCCGGTTCCGGTTCTTAAACAAATAATCTTAAAGGTTCGGTTCCGGTTCCTGCATAAAGGTTCCGGTTCTCAAATTTTAAATAAAACTAGATTATAACACTTCAGTTTTATGTCAAATTTAATGGAATTATTGGATTTGGATTTTGTCCTATGAATGAAAGCACTGGTGTAGTGTTTGTAATATGCGTACAGAAGTCACAGGATGGTGCGCAGACTAAATCTCAGAGTCAGAAGAGACAGTGGCGGCAATTTTCTCCATAAGACGGCGTAAACATTCATTTTGCCAGAGCTTCATAATTGTCAGCAATGCAGTTCTCATCGCAGTAGTCAGATTCAAAAGTTGAAAACTCGAGCATCATTTGAAAATGAAGGTTTTTCAAGAATTAAAAAAAGTCTACAAAAAAATAAAACTTTTTACAACTTTGGGAATAATATTTTTTGAAAAAAATTAAATCGTACATGTTTCTTTTATTAAAAGAAGGAACCTTAAAGAACCTTTAAGAACCTTTAAGAACCTAATTGATTATAAAGGTTCGGGTTCCGGTTCCGGTTCTTGGGAAAAAAGTATAACGGTTCCGGTTCCAAAATTATAAAGGTTCATACCGGTTCTAGGTTCCGGTTCCGGTTCGGGTCCCTGGTTGATTCCCACTAATACCAACACTTTTTATTTACCACTTGATAACATTTAAAACCAGTTAAGCCCACTATATCAAAATACAGTTGATTCCATTTGATTCCCATTCATACCATGCTTTTTAGTTCCCACTTGATTCCACTTCAAAACATTTACATTTGATTACGATTCAACCCAGTTGATTCCAGCTGAGTTCAAAAAGGTGACACAGTTGATTCCAGTGAGAACGATTGATTCATATTCATCCCACTTCAACCCAGAGATGGGTTGAACTGTTATGAACTGATCTTTTTAAGCAGGGCAGTAACTACCTAGTCACTTTCTGTGTAACTTTTGGGGTTTATCTAATTATTTTTCATCCTAAGTATCTTTGTGAGTAAAGTTACAATTTTAGAGTAGGTAGGTACATAACTTGTAACTTAATTTTCGTTACTTGTAAAGTTACTTTAGGTGAATATTAATTTGACATTATATTTTGATGGAATTTCACAGTCTTCAAACTTCCTAGATTTAAATCCAAGTTGTATTTTATTTTGCATTTATATCAGACGTAGGTAGGTACAACTACTTTTAAATGAAGTAGGTACTACCTAACTTACCAATACTCCAGTCACTTGATCATTTGACCCCATTGACCCCATTTTTCAATGTATGTCGCAAATTTTGTGAGGAAAAATGGTTAAATATTAAAAGCCAATTTTGGTCAACTTTTTATATGTCATAGTGTATCAAGTCAAGTGAGGAATATTTCAGTGCAAAAGTGCGGGTATCGTTTTCCACTGGGAAATCCAGTGTGCACTGGAGTAGTTTTGCATTTTCCACTGGCCAAGTTGCACGCTCTGAGGGCACATTTTTCGCACTGAGAAAATTCTCAGTGCAAGCCATTGCACTCGAATATTCCAAGATGGACGCTTGAAAATTGGTTGCTGTTTATAACATATTTGAATCTTCAAATAACAGTGATAGATTAATTGACCAACAATGAATGGATGATCTCAAACGAATTCTATGAAATTCATTGCTAGTTTTAGGTTATGTTAGCACTGGAAATATCCTTGTTTTCCACTGGAGTTGCTTTTTTTGCTGCACTAGTGCAGAGCATGACGTCACAGAGCAATTATTTGCTCTCATTAAGTGCATGCCAGAGGAAAACGCTATTAAATAACAACTCGTCTAGAGCAGTTTTAATAAAATTATATTTTTTTTATTTTAATGAATACCTATGATTGTACAACAAAACAATGAATGCAATCAAGCTGATTATTTTTTTGAGTTGCACAAAACATCAAAAAATAAAAAAATCTTGAAAGGAAAAATTTCCTTCACATTTTCAAGTGAAAAATTAAACTGGTGATTTTGACGAAACACTTAAAAAAAATAGCCGCCCAAAATTTGTTAAACTTTTGTTTATGAGTTAAGTGGAATATGTCAAAAAACATTTTTAGAAACAATTAATTTGGGGTTGGACCCTTTTTTCAGTAAAATGAGTGGAGTACAACAAGCATGTAACTCAGTTCCTTTTTAGATCAGGTAACTTACCGAGTAACTACCTAGTTCCTTTTTACAAGTAACTTACCCAACTCTGTAATGTTTGTTGGTACCTTGAGACCCCCATTTCATGATCAATTACGTTTGCATCGCGAACATGAGATGATAAGGTCTTCAAGTAGGTTCAATCTAAGAATTGTTTCAGTCGCTGTTGCTGCTGAACTACCTGATAAAGTACGGCTCTGAGCGCGTTGTGACTTCGGCCCGAGAACACATCTACGACCTGCGAACGCTCGAGAACTACTCCTATGTCGACGAGTTTGGAAAAGACCAGGGAATTAACATCAGGCACAAAGTACGAGACCTCATTGACTTCATTCAGGACGACGACAAACTGCGAGAAGAGCGGAAGAAAGCGAAGAAGAACAAAGACAAATACGTGGGGCTGTCGAGCGACGCCATGGGGATGCGCTTCGGCGGGGGAGGGGGAGGGGGGTGGGACGAACAACCCAAGTGGAAGAGAGAAGAGTCTTTCGGTGAGTCAATCTTACAAGGTCAAATGTTTCGGGGCAATTGACCAACTTGTTTAATGAAGCTAAAAGCTAATTTAACTGACTAAAGAGCAAGATTTGAATTAGTCTATGCTACAGTAGAACTTAGAAGGAGAACACTTCTCTGATGGGGTTTCATAGGATTCAGAGAATTTCCAGTCATTAGATAGTACCTAGGGTTGGGTTGGATTTCGATTTGAATTGCTAAATCGATGTCAAACTGAAAATTTCGACATCGAATCGAAATAATTTCGACATCGAAATAATTTTGGCATTGTATTAATGGGCCACATCGAAATAAATGCGGCGAAATTTGGCAACACTGCAGTTGCGTCTGCCCAAGGCCATGTTCCTATGTCTCTCTCACACCCCCCTCGCGGCAACAAATGACGAGGAAATGATTGAAATAAAGTTCTTTTTTCATTTAAATTTTCCCACAAGTATATTTATGTAAAAGGGAACAATTAATGAAAAAAAAATCATTGCAAATCCAGTTCAATTTTCATGGTTTTATTAGACTTGTAGCCGGAATATATCCCGTAAATCATAACATTGTCTGCATTCAACATCCTTTAGCAATGTTGCCCGTAATGTTCACTTCAAATCCAAACACTTTCCACAATTCACTTCGTCTCCACGGCAGGATTATTATCTTTTTGCGTGGAAACATTCTTTCACGTGAGAATAAAAACAACACGCGCTGAATGGCAAAAGACAACTGGTCATCATAACCCACCGGCCACCCTCAACTGCACATGCTGTAAGGACGGAAGCAAGCAGGTCACTAAGCTGATCTTGAGGGGCACGTTGCACTGTTGCCAGCGCTACAATACTGCGCGCAAATTCTCGGATTTTTTGAAACGATGTCAACCGGTTATTTGATTAAACAATTCAAATCGATGTCGAATCGAAACTCAATATTTCATTTGACATCGATGTCAAATCGAAAAATCGATGTCAAGTCCCAACCCTAGTATAAGATAGGTACCTCTTAGCTAAGTTATGTTTCATTATGCATCATATCTACACTACGGACCCAATAGGTCTGTCTGTTTGTCTCGCTTCACCACCATCATCCGCCCAGAGAGTAAAGCAGTTCACAATATCATTGCCATTTCCAACTGCTTTAACCTTTGAACCTTGGTGAACCTTGGATGTGCCGGTGCGTGAATGTAAGTTAAGTTTTACTTAACTTTTACACTAAAAGGTTTGACTGGTCAATTGACATCTATAATCAACGTAGATCCACTATAGAATGTTTCTCAATGCGGACATATTATTGTCGGTGAAGTGTTTTGACTAGAAAGGAATGGAATGATTGTTTCAGGCGAATGGGACGCGGAGAAAGACGGAAGCAGCTCGAGGTCGCGGTCGACCGGCGGGGGTTTCCACGATGACGGCAACAACAGCGACGACCTTGACAGTGACCCGGAGACCTCGAGGGACAAGAAGGGCCGGGAATACAAGGACAAGGACGAGGACAGTCTGGAGGACAAAAAGGACAGGAAGGACACGAAGGACAGAGGAAAACAAGTGAAGAAGATCGACCTCGGAGCCGCCAAGACATTTGGAAAGGACCTGACGGTCAGTTGTGTCATTTGTCTTTGAGTATTGGATGTTTTAAATGAACCAATATTCTTAGGAGGGTGAACAAACTTTAGTTTTATTATAGGTATCTCTCTCTATTTTCTTACTCTAGTTTTTGAGCCGTCCATCGATCAACTAGCAGAAGAGGACCTGGCAACAGTCCTTGTCACTTGTTAAATATTAAATACTAATTATCCAAGAGTCAAAACTAATATTAAATAATATGTACGTTGTTAGATGAAGGTACCGTATTTACTCGCAAGCCGCGGGTATATTCAATTATTTACTACCTTGAAATCCTACTGCGGCTTATAATCGCGCGCAAAAACGATTTTTTCCATTTTGCATGCCAGGGGGATTCAGGACAGGTTCTGGGGATTGCCTCATCTCCAGATAACCTCAGCCACCACTTGTCAACCCTTGTCAATGTCCACTAATTACCTGTCACTCAACTCAAGTGTATAATAGATACAAGTATAGCCTGGTTATTTTCGGTATATATCTGCGGCTTATTTTCGCATACAAAGTGTCTTTTCACAAACAGATTTCCAAAAACTGGAGTGCGGCTTATATTCAGGTGAGGCTTATATGCGAGTAAATACGGGTATTAACTCGTGTATAAGACGCAATTATATGTCAATATTTTGATTCTGAAAACAGCCCTGTGTCTTATACACGCATACCAAGCTTTTTTCCCAGTAAATCCAAGGTGGATGTTTGTAAACAGAGCTGTGGTAGACTGCCACATGTTGTCTATCTCTGCCTTTCCCTCTCACTCTGTCTGGACTACTCATACCAGAGCAAATGGAAATCACAGCCTTGTATACCTAAGATGAATAGTGTATCCACTGAGCACAAAAACGTGTAACATTTTTTGAGAATAAAATATGACCTTGAACTGTTTCGAGAACGACGCGATCCTGGCGGCATATGGGGGAACTACATAGTGTTAAGATTTTATTATCTTATTTACCCTTTGTTATTGCATTTATTAAACCAACGTTGTTTTATTTAAATAATAATATAATAATAATTCAAAATATGTTCCTAAAATGGCATTTTGAATGAGAAATTATATTAAAATTTCATAGTTGAATCTTTGACCGCAGCGCAGACTAGCGCTGCGATTGAGAGACAATCAAACTCGCCGCCCAAAATCATCTACATTCGGCCCAATGTTAAATGCGTTCAGTGGATACACTATTCATCTTAGGTATACAAGGCTGTGTTTTCCATTCACTCTGCTCATACTGTGTCTAGACACAACACTATTTACATATTAAATTTGTGCAACAAAATGTTTTCCCTTGCATTTAGATCAGGAGATAAAATATATGTTTACGTCTGAAAAACATTGCTCTGACAGACATAAAATAGACCAAACACTGTTGAATGGCGATCTTAATGGAAGGGGAGGAGAGGAGTTGGGTTTGTTTTGGAATGCAGAGGAAAGGCAGGTGCATGCCTCTTAGAGCAAGCAACAGCTGCTGGGAAGAGACTCCCCTCCCCCCTTTCTCAGAAGCAGGAAATTACTGTTTGTTTACAACTAGGAAAACGCTCTGTGTAACGCGTTGATGAGCGAGCACCGACACGCGCAACATCGCCAATCGAGCACGATCCTTTCAATCAAAGATGCCTAACTATACATCGTTACTGATTTTCATCGCAACTTTCCATAAACGTTCTGGAAACATTTAATATCAGGTCAATGTACAATGAATTTGAAAGGTACCTACTTCTCCATCAATCTCTGTGAACAGATATTCAAAACACCTAAAGTAGAAATAAGTATGTAATATTTTTACCGATTGGACTGGAATAATGTGTAAAATATGAGTTTTTACATGTACTGTCTAGTCAAAACGTTGCTTCTAACATAACTGTGAAACACGATCAATATTTTTAAAAAAAAATATGAAGGCATACTTATACATAATATACATCCCATATGAATTGTATTATATTCCACACAGTCAACAAGAATATGTTTTTCATTGAAACTCAGAATAGCTATCTATACACTTTGGTACATAATTAATCAAACAATCCAGAAAGCGGTGGAATTTCCTGACACATTCCATCAATTCTGACAGTTCCAAACATGGAAAATGTCATTAAGTGCATAAGTTATCTATTGATTGGGCTGAAAATTTGTAAAATAATAGAAAATAGTAGTCTTAATGTCCATGCAAAATATGAACTTAATCGGAACATTTTGATTTTCGACCAATCGGGAGATATTTTTATTTTTGAACCAATCAAATGACAGCTCTCAAAAACTATACACGATTAAGTTAGAATGATTTAAGTATCTGTGCAAAATTTCAGCTTGATCGGGAAAAAATTGTGACCTGTGGCGTCGTGCCAAACACACAAAAGAAAACACACAAAAAAAAAAAGGAAAGTGTCCAAAAGTGCAGAATGGAGACGCTCGCTCAACAAGTGATTTGTTTGGCAGTGATTTTCATTCAAATAGCTCAGTTAGCTGGAATACCAACATTTAGATGCTGATGGATCATGTATACAAACACACAATGTTTTTCATCATTTTACTACGTCTTAATACATGCATGCTAAGTGTTTTTATAAAATAGACTTCTCGAATCAAGGGTGCGTCTTATTCGACACTAAAAGTTGCAAAACGCCACCTAGCGGAAAAAGTTAGCATCTATACCACGAGTACTTGTGCACATGCGCACAGGGCGCGTTCAGGCAAGTCACTTAGATGTCAATCGTAACGAGTTCAGTAAAAGTTATAATTACATCGCGAAATAACAGAAATTGATGAATACCTTGTCAACAATCAAATACAATCGGCATATTTCATTACAGCACACATTCATTCAAATTCTTGTGAAAACGAGATGTCTATTCACCAAAAATCACCATTTGACAGATGCAAATTGTTTTTCTCACGGCCTTCTGAACACACCGTTTTTCTTGACGCATCGTTCAAACAACTGCAATCTGTCAATTGCTGCTTTTGGTGAATAGACATCTCGTTTTCACAAGAATTTGAATGAATGTGTGCTGTAATGAAATATGCCAATTGTATTTGATTGTTGACACTGAGGTGAGCATCAATTTCTGTTATTTCGCGATGTATTTATAACTTTTTACTGAACTCGTTACGATTGACATCTAAGTGACTTGTATGTAAAAGTACGCACGCGCTGGGATTGTACTCGCGGGAGCGTCCATCTTAGATTTACTAGCGCACTCTCTAGGTACTTTTAGTGTCGAATACACGAGTGCGTCTTGTACATGAGTTAATACGGTAGGACCTTTATGAGGCACAAGGATTTAAGCTCTACTTATTGGTAAATTTTTTTATATATCTCGAAATAATAGTCCTATTTCGATTCGGAAAACTGTGTTTGAATCAGAAAAGTAAACATAAATTCATGACAAGCCCATACACCTTTTAATATTTATATTTTTATATGTGGAGTCTGTTAATTATTTATCAAAATTTGCTGTGTCCGAGAAAATGCAATTTAACACCACTTTATGTAGATGTGTTTTTTAAAACAAAAGTGTAAGTAACATTGACATAAAAATTCTAAAGTAATTCTATCTATAGGAATCCTGCTCGTGACGTCACAGTGGTAGAAAAATGGAGGCTGCTATGGTAGGGGAAATGTGTCAAAGCTCTAAATAATAGCAATAAATCATATTTATCAGATGAATATTTAACTTGAACATGTGTAAAGATAAATATTGCGTATTATTATTAGCTTGTACTTACTTAAATATCTTTCTTTCACAAGTAATCACTCAAAATAATATGAGATTTGGATTGCCGCTGTCAGATTTGTTTTTCCCTATACTTTTGTATAGGTTACTATGGCAACCTTTTCTCACGCAGGATGCCTATTGCCAATCAATATTTATAATGCTTTTTATGTGTGTCCAAAGTAGCCCCACTCCATGGGGCTATTCTGGACATCAGTAAACATTTTTTTAAACATCAACACTGTTCAAGCTAAAAATTATGTCTATCTGAATTCCACAAGCCTAATGATAACTGATGTTCATGATTTTTTTCACTGTTCTCATGATTACCAATAAAAAGGTTCTGCGAAAAGAGTTCAAAAAGTGGCCAAAGTGGCCCCGGTTGACTGTATATAACGGAGTACCTACTGATGCTTCTTGTACTTACAGACGGCCTTGTAGCTTCATTGCTTTATTTCCAATGGTTGCCTTCATTCTATTAATTGGAAGATTGTTTTCATTAAAAGAAGAATTGAGCTGCCTTCAAGACCTATATTTTATTTCAATATAACTATTATAATTCTTTTCCAGGCAAATGATTGACAAGAAAACCATCAAATGCATGCAAGCCAAAAACAAGTTTAAGCATTGAGTTTTGGTTCTGATAGTTGTTTATCAGTTGATTTGTTTGCCAGCAGATTGCGAGTCCGACCAAAGCCGCTTCCAACGGTCAGAGTGCCGCTTTCCTCGAAGACCTGTTCTCCGCTTCTGAAGATTTTAACCCAAGAGCGGAGCAAACGGGAGAGTTCGGTGACTTTGCCTCCGCTTTTGGTGACCCAAGCGGAGACGAGTTCGCAGACTTTACTTCCGCTTTCAACGCTCCTTCCATTGCTAATGTCAACACTTTCAACCAATCAGGAGCTCCGTTCACAGCCAACAACCAATCAGGAGCTCCGTTTACAATTAACAACCAATCAGGGGCTCCGTTTACAACCAACAACCAATCAGGAGCTCTGTTTTCAACCAACAACCAATCAGGAGCTCCGTTCACAACCAATAACCAATCGAACGCTGGGTTTTCAACTACGAACCAATCGAACGCTGGGTTTTCAACTACAAACCAATCGAACGCTGACTTGCTGATGGGATTGGATGGACTTTCTTTGCACAATTCTCAAGCTCAGCCCTTCGCCTTCAACCACAACTTCAACAGCATACCAGGTATGTTTGCCTTCAATATTATTGTTCTGTTAAATGATGTTGTGGTTTTTGTCATCAAATGTCTTTACTTTCCTTCGAGATGAAATAAGTTGACAGTGAAGTGAAACGCTGCACTTTTTCAAAGCAACGTTGTGTTTGATGTAGGGGTGTGCGAGTACTCAAATTTCGAGTTCGAGTCGAGTTTGGGGGGTGAATCGAGTCAAAAAGGGTTAAACTCGACTTTTTCGAGTTTTCAAAAAAAATAAAATAAAAAAAAAAAATTTCTTAAGACAATATCTATCTTGCTTACATCCTTAACAGACCCCTACCTACTTCTTCCATCAATAATCCATTCCTCAACTCACAAGAACACATGCATTTCTGTTAAAATGTCACACAATGAAATAATAATGACGCATTGTTGGATGAAATTGTTGAGATTTGGGAAATATGATATTCCTGCTGATAAGTGACATAACTCGTCTAAGTGCTTCTGACAATACTTCTAGGGATGCAAAAACCCAGAATTTTGGCCTAAGGAAGTTCTAGGGTCTTTGGCCTTTACATTCTATGTAGTGCCTAGTACCTAGTAGTATTTCTAGTTGCAGATTGCATGGATTTTTTCCCCCAAAATACAGTAGCTGTTAAAGCTTAGATCTTTACTTGTCATTCCAAGCTACAAATTTCCAGTAGCAGCACTTAAAACCACAGTAGTATGAGAATCAAAATTATTTACCTATATACATCTTATCTTATTATAAGAAATTACATGAATTAGCAGCCCTACAATGTATAGATGATGTATGATTAATGTAAATATTTCTATTCATTTTGTGATGGTCGAATAATAATTTTATGACCTAATAGTACATAGGTGAACATTTGCTGAACATGACTCGAACTCGACTCGAAAAACTCGATTCATCTCACTGACTCGACTCGAACTCGACTCGACCTTAAAATATCAAACTCGCACAGCCCTAGTTTGATGGTAATATTATTCATCACCGGCTTTGGCATTCAATACAAATAATATGTAAACAAACATTCGGCAATAAACAATGCCTTCCTTTGCTTCGCCGAGACTCAATTACGTACATTTTGTTTGAAGTAAATCGGTTTCAACTTGCTTAAAACCTCGAAACGCTTCTTGAAAATGTTGAACCAAGCGGACAAATAGAGCTGTGAACTTTGCTAATTGCTAACAATATGTCGTGTTTCGAGATATTTTATTGTCTTTCTTAAAGTTGAACGCTGTGGTACCATATGCTGTGGTACATATGAAATTTGTGACATTTTATTACAAGTTTGGGCGTATTTTAAGCTGTTTAAAAGGGGCTGCATTTGCAACTAACTGAAGTCAACGCTGGGAGACATTTGACACTAAAAGTTGCAACTATTGCCTTTTAATTAACATCTCCAGTGCAAGGCACTTTGATAGGAATTGTAACGAGTTCGGTTCAAGTTGAAACTACTACCTCGCGAAATTACATTTAAATTGATCCGTAGTACCTCAGTCTTAACAATCAAATACAATTGGCATATTTCACTACAGCTTATTCATTCAGATATTTATTCACCAAAAAAGCAGCGTTTGACAGATTGCAATTCTTGTGAACACGGCCTTCTGAACGATCTTGGGTTGTACTTTCTATTTGAGAAAATAAGGAACACGACTGACATCTGGTGGATTCTTTGGTACTAGTCATGAGGGGGATCATGGAGGATATCAGGGGGATATTTATATAAATAAATTATATTAGGTACATTATTAACTAAATTTAAATTTCAATAATTGTTTCTCCTTTTTCACTGCCTTGTGGAAACACAAACTTCAAAATAAAAAAGGGCATCTAAAATGTTTCCTGCCAGAATTGGCTTTATCACATATCGCTTATTTGTTCGAATTGCCTACTTTTAGTGTCTGAGATGTTCATTTGATGAGCAATGAGAGGAAAGAGATGTTTTGAACGGAGACGAGGAACGACGTATTAAATGGAAACCCCAAGTGTGATTTTCACACTTTCAGCTGCTGCGAATGCCCGACTGTTGGCCGCCCTGCTTCCGGGTTCGTATTCTCCGCAGAAGTTTGAGGGCTTGGATTCAAACCCGTCCGATGTCATCTTCTGGGACTCGAACTACCGTCGAGCTCTGCTCAAACTTCTGGCCGACTTCCGGTCCGAAACGCCCGGGAAAGACACGAAACTTTTAATGAAGCAATTCTTCGTCGTCGAGGGAAGTGATTTACAAATGTTGAGCGATTCTCTGACGACTTTAACAGACGCTCTGAAAGAGACAAAACCGGATGTAAAGTTGGACTTTGTCGTCGCTTTGCTGGAGAGTTTGGTGCAAAGCGACGCTCTTCTGTCGGCGACGTTGGAAATGTGTCGAACTCAAGACTTGTCGGAAGTGAAGCGAAACGGTCTGGAAATCTCCTGGGAAGCTCTGGTTCAAACTGTCGTGTCATTACCCAACAGAGTCGCCAACGTAACAAAGACAAACTTCCCCGACGCTTTCCTTCCCGAGAACTTCTGCCGCATCGTGAGCGGCCATCTTGGAAACTGCATTTCCTTCTTATCCGAGGCCCAAAGACGTGATTGCGCTTACAACGTGAAACCATTAAGTCTCGTGTTTTCCAAACTGCTGGTAGATTTCAACTCCCTCGGGCAATCGGCTGCTTTGAGTTGTCTGATGAAGATATTGAGTCAATGGAGCGTGGAAACTCATTATAAAGCCGTGATTCAGTCCGTCTTCTTTAACCTCACTTCTCGAAGCCTCGAGGCGGCGGCCATCTTGATTCTGCACACGTGTGAAGACGGAAACGCAATCAAAGATATTCTCGGAGATTCCGCTGTGAAGTCAGCCGCTTGGAATCAACTTCTCAGCGGAAAACTGCTTCTGATCCGCTTCTTCGACTGGCGAGACGACAAAATCCTGCGCAACCTGATTGGCTATTTGTCCGCACTCGATGGACATTTAATGGCCGACGTTTTCATCAGACTGCTGACTGTTTGGAGCGACAAGAGTTCAATGACCCACGCGATGCTCGGACAGCATATTTACATCACTCAAGCCCTAGTTCTGAGTTCAATACATCCACTCGAACTCGATGAGCGGAAACGAGCTCTGGTTCGAGCCAAGCTGTTCGCCGGCGTTCCGAACCATCTGGAGTCGAACAGCGCGAATGTTCGAGGCATCGGAATGATTTCGGCCGAGCTTTTGGCCTCGTTTCTGTCTGAACACTCGAACTTGACGTTCGAATACGAACCGATGGGCGAAGAAGTCAACGAGATCGTCAAAAACATTCGCTCGTTGTTGGAAAACAAAGCGAATGGAACACCAAGAAGTGAACAACAGGGAGATGCGTTGTTTAAAACCCTCTTTCGTCCAGAACAGAAAGTGAAGCCGAAAGGTGAGCAAGGGGCTGAGAAACCTGTTGATATGAAACCTGTTGAAACCAAGACGGAGGTTTTCAACGAGGAAATGATTCCATCCGACGAGGAACTGGATTCCGACGATGACATTGCGCCCTACAATCTGACCGCCGACACACCTGCGTCATTCAGGAGACCCAAGTACCTTCGCGACCTTCTGCAAGGTCTTCTGGAGACCCAAGAGCCCGAGGTCTTTATCGCGAGTCTGGAGACCGCCGAGGGAATGATACGGACGCAACTGTGTCGAGACGACGAGACTTTAGCGCTCGAACTCCTCGAACTGTTTCTGTGTCTCGAGGAGAAGTTCGTGGTGGACGAGTTCGAGCGGAAACGGTTCGAGTGTTGCGTTGCGTGTTGCGTTGCGTTTCCCGTTGCGTGCGCCGGATTCCTCGCGGGCCAGTTCCACGCCGTAGTCGGACGCCATTCCTTCGCGCGCCGTATGATGGCGCTAGACGTGTTAGTCGGCGCCGCAAAGTCCCTGGCTAATCACAATGCAGCGGCAAAGTCCCTGGCCAATGACAACGCAGCGGCAATGTCCCTGCCCAATGAGAAGGCAGAGCGAATCACGCGCCACACGCGCCGCTTCTTCTCTGCTCCTAAGCGGGTGGAAGGGAGCGTGAACCGCTTCTCTGCTGTGGCCCGCTGCTTCGTGTTGCCGCTGCTCTGTCAGAGCTCCGTGACAGAGCCGATGTTGTTGACTCACTTGCTCAGGACTTTGGCGCTGCTAATGACTTTGTCGGGGTCCCTCGGGATCGCCAAGGAGATCCTGGATACCTTCTGGAGCCTCCGACTTCATCCGGAATCCTCCGTCCGCAACGCCCTGGTCCAATGTGTGGCGGCCATCTTGCTTTCCGTCTCCCCGGCTCAGCTGAGGGACGGTCTGCTCACTCAGCTAATTGAGGTCAAACTGTGGCTGGGATTTGTCATTGAGAAGGCGGTGGACAAACATTCAGTCAACAATGCAGTTTATGTGGCGGTGATGATCGAGAAGGCGCTGGCTTGGGACGAAAACCAACTCTATTCTCTCACTCAGTCATGAAGTGAAATCAACAAAGTAGAAGTTTATCGATGGAAATCTGTGAAATTTGTGACACTTTCTACAAATAATGTCTCCCACCTGGTTTCTGTAGCTATTTATTGAAAGAAAGCCGACAACAAGTAATTGATATTTTGTATGACTATTTGCATGAGTCTTGGTTTGATTTGATGATTCCAATGAACTTATTGCTTTGTGCTTCTGATCTTATTTGATAGGTATATCTTATAATGCAACTTGTTGTTAATATACGAAGAAGATTCCGAACATTTTAAATTGCTAGCGAGGAATCAAGTTAGTCTCTAATGGCAAGTTCTATAAGACTTAGTTATTTATGTTTGTTGGTAAACAGAATAGTGATTGAAATGTTTATCTTTGCTTGTAATGTTTTGTTTATCTTTTATATTCTTTGCTTTCTCTATGATTCAACTCAATGTAACCATTCCTAATGTCAAAATAAACATTGCATTACAAACTGATACCTATTGATTTATTGAAATACCGAGTCGTAAGGCATACAAGTGAAATGTTGGCCAAAGCTGAAACCTGACCTTGGGTTTAAATATTATCACTATTAGTCACTACCTTGTCACTTTCATTAGCTTTTTTAACAAATTCGTCACTATTTTAGACTGAAATCCTAAAACAATTAAATTTTTATCGTCCTCTGCCAATAATTTATATATAAATATCGACACTAGATAGTGTTGATATTAACTCAACACTAAAATATCCAAAGAACATTCACAGTAAGGGAATTTATTGAATTTTATTGAATCACTGCGATCTGCCAACAATATCCTCACTTTCATCATTGGAAATGTTATCAACAACACTATATATTTAGTGTTGTTTAATGGCGCGTCGACAGCAAGGTCATTTTGCGCAGATTAAGATTCTATTTACTTTGTTGAATAATAGGGAGGACATGGGGAGGTGTCAACCAAAAGGGGCCCGGCCCGGAGGAGTCCAGCACTGCTGGGAAGGTCAGGTCGACCCTGAACTGCTCTTAGTTGGCCCCTTAAGCCCCACCACCGCGTCAAGATCCTTCGGGGGGTCTACAACACTATTCTGCTTCAGAAACTCATTCATTGTTACAACTTGAGTATTTGTTGTCAATTTCATCATCTTGAATGAATCTCTGATTCACTCTGATTCACTCTGAGAATCATCTAAATAAATGTCATGCCTCAACTTCTTCCTAGGCGCAATTTTGAACTTGTCGTGAATTTGTTGGTGGTTTCAGAAGGTAAAATATTTTTTCAATGCATTTAAAAGTACCTAGTTTAGAAGGCCATGACATCGCTGGCTCAATAGGTAGAGCCCCGTGAAAATGGTTTTATTTTTTAACAAATTTCATTTAAAAAATTAAAAATAAGAAATTTTGCGTTTTGGCGGTGTTATTTAAATAACCCTCTATTTTGTTACCACAGCCCTGAAAAATTAAAATAGTGTAGGAATTAGGCCTATAAATTTATGTCACTTCGGTCTAAAAGGAAGGATAGGTTCAAGTATAGGAAATAAAAGATAATGGTCAGGACTCATGATACTAATTGCATTACAGCCTCATTCTCAAAAGTATTTCTAGATTTATCGACGCAAGTGGCCAGAGTCTACTGGATTCCGTCCATAAGATTATTAGCACACGGTCTTGTGGTGTTGAGGACTGACATCCGCAAACATCTACTTGCGGACGCAACTTCTTTTGAGCATGAGGCTGTTAGGAAGGAAACCATTTTTTAAATTTTTTAAATTTTTTCTTGTTGCATTTATATTTTATAAGGTTGTTTTGGAAAATATGGCGCGATTTCGTGCTTATTTCGCAGTAAAACGACCTATTTTCTTACATATTTGAACTTCAAATTACATGACTCGTGCACATTGAGCAAAAAGAGGGTTATCTGAACAACTTTGATTATTATCGCGATATCGCGCTTCGCAAAATATACGTGGCTCTATCAATAGGACATTCATCGGGACAGGTCAAGTCCAACGCGCAAAACACTTTTGACAGGCATAACAAAATGTACTTACATACAGTTGAGATGTATCTATTTTTTAGTATTATAACTTTTTTGAAAATAAGAAGATATTGCAATTTCTAACTCCAAATCCATGTCATTGCGAGACAACACCCCTCAGTTGTTTAATTGTTTCCATTATGCAGTGAGCTTTTCAAGAGATCTTTGCAAACAAAAATCATACTGACAGCTGTTATTAAACGATCAAAACATCATTATTACACTACAATATCTAATAATTATCCACTATTTTGGTAAGTAACCAAATGTCAACATCAATTTTAAATTCGTATTCTCAACTCTTATGAAAATATGGTCTGTGTAGCAAGAAATACTTTGATTTAAAAGTGACCTCTCGACGCTAGCGCTAACTGTAGTATAACTATAGTTGAGAGAGCGTCTCCATTCTGCACTTTTGGACACTTTCTCTGTTGTTTTTTTTGTGTGTGTTTTTTTTGTGTGTGTTTGGACCGACGACACAGGCCACAATTTTCTTTCGATCGAGCTGAAATTTTGCACACATACTAATATCATTCTAACTTAATCGTGTATAGTTGTTGAGAGCTGTCATTTGATTGGTTCAAAATAAAAATATCTCCCGATTGGTCGAAAATCAAAATGTTCCGATTAAGTTCATATTTTGCATGGACATTAAGACTACCATTTTCTATAAATTTACAATTTTTTAGCCCAATCATTAGATAACTTATGCACTTATTGAAATTTTTCAATGTTTGGAACTGTCAGAATTGATGGTACCTACTGTATGTATCGGGAAATTCCACCGCTTTCTGGATTGTTTTATTTATGTACCAAAGTGTATAGATAGCTATTCAGAGTTTCAATGAAAAATATATTCTTGTCAAACTTGGTTTTTTCTGATGACCTCAGATGGGGTGATGATAATTAATACCAACTGACTATAATACAATTAATAAGAGATGTATATTATGTATAAGTATGTCTTCATAGGTTTTTTTGAATATTGATCGTGTTTCACAGTTATGTTAGAAGCAACATTTTGACTAGATAGCACATGTAAAATCTCATATTTTACACATTATTCCAGCCCAATCAGTAAAAAATTTACATACTTATTTCTGCTTTAAGTGTTTTGAATATCTGTTCACAGAGATTGATGGAGAAGTACCTATCAAATTCATGTTACATTGATTGACCTGTTATTAAATGTTTCCAGAATGTTTATGGAAAGTTGCTATGAAAATCAGTAACGATGTATAGTTAGTTATCTTTGATTGAAAGGATCGTGCTCGATTTTGTGATGTTACAGTTGCGCATGTCGGTGCTCGCTCATCAACGCGTTACACAGAGCGTTTTCCTAGTATAACTAACCCTATAGGTAGGGTTGGCAAGCCGGTCGATTGACTGGTCAAAATATTTCATTTGACCGGTCAACTGACCAAGTTTCATTTGAACGGTCAAAAAACTGGTCAAATTTGTAATTAGGTGCCTAAAGTATTGTACATTCATTTGTAAGTTGGTAGGAATTATTTCCAATCTCAGAAAGTAGTGGAATATGATAAATAGATCATTGTAAAGTCCATGCACCACAGGCAGGCAGGTTTTAGCATGATGTTCGCGAAGTGAAGTGACAGACTGACTTATCTGAATTCTGTGATAATTATTGTTTGTTCTCTCTTCAAAGACCACCATAATAACAATACATATATCTTTTATTTTGACAATTATAATTCCGAAACTAATTCTTCTCCCGCTCTCGCTAGAAATTCAAATTTTTAGTGCTACAAACCTTACCCATGTGAATTCAATTCACCAATTATTCCATTATCATTTCTCCCATTTCATTTTTATGACGTCAAGACCAACTAATATTCAATGATTTATTTTAATAGACTCTGAAAGTCTTTGTGCAACCCAAAATGCCAAAATTAAGTGCTACAATGTCTATCTGCAAAAAACATAATTTGACCGGGGTCACGGTCAATTGACCAGGGGGCTTATTCTCGAATAAGTTATTACCTCATAAGTTATGACGTGATAACTTTTTCGAGAATAAGCCCCCAGTCAATTGACCGAATTTCATCTGACCGGTCAAAATGCCGTCCCTACTTATGGGTATAAGTCATCTAAGTCAATTATATCACAATAATATAGCGCTGTGGGATCTTTAGCTGGTATTCTGGCGCAGATATGGTTGTCTGTCTGGTCTCCCCGCCAGAGGAATGCAAAGGGTTCAAAATTAGGAATGCTTAGAAATGAAATTTTAATTATAAAGTTAACTGTTGTTTTAACACATTTTATATTAGGGTCGTTCCATTCTGCTTTTAACCCAAAGTCGTTGCGCTTAGAATTTTTATATTTTGCATAGTTGTTCCTACATATAAGGTGAAGTCAAACCTCTAGTTTCAGTTCGTTTCAAGTCGCCCTTCTCAAATTACACGTATTTAAAGATGGCACGGGCGGGAAAATTGCGGTTTTTAAGCGTCGAGGAGAAGTGCTGGCATTTCTATACTATTCAAGATAACAGGACGATCTTTATGGCGTTTTGTTCATAAAAGACCAGTCTAGAAATATGTTCAGAAGCATCATGCTGTATAATGGAACCCTTCATCACGTAATTTTCCCTCAAACTTGGACAACACTTCTTCGATTTTGGTAATATTTGATACATGTTCATGTACTACAGAAGGAGGTAATGGTAGACACTCATATTTTTTTTTAGTTTCACCTAATATTTGGTAATAGATTTTAGCATTTACTTGTTAGATTGTATAAATACGTTTTTGCCAAAAACATATACAATAGTACAATTTTCCAAAAAAGTACCATTTTACTCAGGTGGGGGTCCAGATAAAAAATTGATTTTTCGCCAAAATATCAATCATGTACCTTTGTGTATAATTGCTGAAAATTTGGACTTGTTTTTCTTAACGGGTGTGGAAATGCCGTGTTGTTATGTGTGCATAGTATTGATGAAGATTGTACTATCTTAAATTATTTCAAAAAATGATTCAACTAGTGTCAGATCAAGTTGTGATTACAAAGCATGTTATTGATGATGCATAACATGCTTAATTACATGCATACTTGCATGTACATGCAACATGCATAACATGTAATTTTATCATGTACATAAAATTACATGATTCTTGACATTTTAATCAAATTGAGATGCTTTGCATAGCATCTGGGGGCACTTCAGTTCTCAGGACACTTAAGTGCCCGGGCACACTCGACTAAATTCCTCACTTTCATAAAACAATATCACTTGTTTATGCATATTGTCACTAACTCTGTACCCTGGTTTCTTGGGACTCGTGTTTGGGAGAACACCTTGTTTTTTCACTAATTCACGGGATAGTCTAACAACATGTCTGCATAGAAAAAGGAATATTCCCAGAGAAATTAAAAGTTGCAAAAATTATTCCAATACATAAAAAGGGAGATAGCAGATTAACAGAAAACTATAGACCAATCTCTATTTTACCCTCTATCTCCAAAATATTAGAAAAAATTATGCACAATAGAATTTCATATTATCTAGAAAAAGAAAAAATAATATCGGAGAGCCAAAGCGGATTCAGAAAAAATAGGGCAACAACTAACACGATGGAGCATTTCATAGAAAATACAGTAAAAGGTCTCGAAAGTGAAGAACTAACTTCTGGTGTCTTCTGTGACCTATCAAAAGCTTTCGATAGTATAAACCATTCAATTTTAATAAATAAACTAGAATATTACGGAATAAGAGGAGTACCACTTGAACTAAACAAATCATATATAACAGGAAGAATGCAACATATATAGAAATAACTTCGACTAATAAACAAAATATAGAAAGTAAAATCCTTTCCGATCAGATTGAAACAACAAGTGGCGTCCCACAAGGATCCATACTTGGACCTCTCCTATTTATAGTCTATGTAAGGTCAGTTGGGGTAATTGGGTCATGATTTTACAACGTGAGCGCAATGTTCTCACTTTGAACTTGCCTAAGAACCACTAATAAATTATATTAACATCAAACCTATTTTTTTATTTATAATACAATATGTTAGCTACAAATATATAATAGTAAAATTTAATTTAATTTAATTTAACCACGGAGGCCGTGGTTTGACACAGTTGTGAGGTAGAACTGCTGCTGAATTTATTGTATTTTATGGAAATTCAGCTTTGTTTGTGATTTGAAGTAACAGCAACATTGTAAGGAAAGGCAAGAGGAACAATCTGAGGTAAAAATCGTGAAAATTAAATGTTTTTTGGTTATATTTTAATGCCAATATAAATTCATTTAGTTTCACTGATTAGAATTTCTTGTGAGATAAAGGAACATTGTTTTTCACGGTGACGTGGATTGCGATTTCTAAAGTCAAGGTCACTAGAACATGGAGAGAAATTTACGATCTAAAGAGAAGGTAGTTTTGAGTGCGAAGAAGGATAAGAACAGCAGAAGAAGCAGAAAGATGGATACTTCACCAGGAAACGAAGTGGACAAACAGCAAGTGCGAGTAAAGCATGTGAGTAAATCGAAATCGTTGTTGTTAGGACCGCAATATGATCATGATTTCTTGGTGACAGAGGTTAAGGAAATGAGAGAAGAAATGAAGGAGCTTAGAAATGAGGTGAAAGAACTTAGGAAGAAGTCAGAAAGGGAAGAGAATGAAGTTTGTGACATGTTTGGAGAAGTAATAGTATGGGAAATGGAAATGGAGGAAAAGGTTAAACATTTGAATGAAATGTTATGTTTGAATGAAAGAGAAAATCGAGTAGCATGTGTGCAGATAGCAGTTTGGAAAGAAGAGATTGAACATAAAAACCACAAGATCTTGATGGAAATAGACCGATTAGAACAAGAAAATATTGCAGATCAAGTTGAAGAGATTAAGAGGAGGGAAGCTGAGTGTGCAGATAGTATGGATATCAGAATGAAAGGTTTTGAAGAAATGAAGGAAATGGTTGATAGGTCTGGAAGAAAAGAGCAGCAGGAAGGACAACAACAACAACACCGGAGAATAGTAACAAAAAAGAAAGCAGAACAAAACAACACAGTAGAAGGAGAAAATAACATGATGACTGAGAACGATATATGTATTCATGGACAAGACGATCAAGATTATGAAGAAAAAGAGAAGAGCCAGGTGAAGAGGAGTGAAGAAAATGAAAAGTCGTATGAGGAGCACGATGACACGAGATCGTCTGACTCAGGACTCAGGACTCAGTCGATTTTGTTGGTTGGAGATGTGAGTGGTAGTGAAGCCTGGGTTTTCTCTCTAGGGGAAGGGTGTTACGTAAGAAGAGATCCCGGAATAAGAATCAGAGAAATGTCTGCGCGAATTGAAGAGGGATACTATGAAAAACATAGTAATCTGAAGAAAGTAATTTTCCAGTTAGGAAATATTGAAGTTTGGACGCGAATGGATAAAGGGGAGATAATGGAGGATTTTGGGGGTTTGATGGAGGTGTCTAGAAGCTTTTTTGGTCCAAATATAAAAATAGGCATTGTGGGACTACTAAGTAACTATTCAGACTACTCAGCCAATTTGAATAAAGGTTTGAAAAAGTTGGTGAATGAGAATGAGGGGGAGTTTATTGAATTAGACTACACGCCAGGGTTCATGATGGACAGAAGGAAGTGGGCCCGAGAAGTTGGGAGAAAGCTGAAAAATATGCTGGTTGAGGAGAAGGTGGTTACCAAGAAGAATGTATGGACTCAGTCGAAGCGGGTTTTTCGGACAAGTTGGTTTTCAAGGAGAATATTGTAGGTAGGAGAAAGAGGCTGGACAATAAAGGAAGGACACTGGACAATAATGAGAAGAAAATATCGAGAAGACGAAGACGGCAGTATTTGTTGAAAATAGGCACATTAAATATTGTCACGTTAACGAACAACATTGAACAGATTGTGGATTTGATGATTGACAGAAATCTGGATGTGTTGGGCCTTAGTGAGACGAAGTGGAAGGGGGCAGGTGAGAAGATGCTGCGAGGGGGATACCAGCTCATGTGGTCAGGTGGTGAGACGGGGAAAAGTGGAGTAGGATTTGTCGTAAGCAGCGCTTATAAAGAGAAGGTGTTAGAGATTGAGAGAAGAAGTGATCGACTAATCAAGATGAAGCTAGCAATTGATGAAAACATTGTCGAGCTGGTACAAGTGTACGCACCCCAAACATTGAGACCAAAAGAAGAAAAGGACAAGTTTTGGGAGGAGCTAGAGGATTTAGTGGAGTTAAAGGAGGTCTTGATTATTGGTGATTTTAATGCCATGGTAGGGATGGACCGGACGGGGTGTGAGCTAGTGCTTGGTCCGCATGGGTGGGGTAGGACAAATGTTGAAGGGAAGAAAATGATAGAGTGGTGCAGTTCGTTGAATTTAAAAATTGCAAATACTTGGTTTGTGAAGAAGAAAGACAAAATGATAACAAGAGTCGGTCGAGGACAAAATGGAACAGTTTTGGAATCAGTAATAGATTATGTCTGTGTAAGCAGAAGCATGGACAGATATCTGCTGGATGTTGAAGCAGTCTCATCTGGGACAGTAATTAGTGATCATAGACTGCTGGTCACAAAGATGAGGGTAGAGAGGAGAGGAAAAGGAAATCGAAACACGGGAGTGAAACGAATAAAAACATGGAAATTGCAAGAAGAAGCGGTGAAGGAAGATTTTTGCAGAAGAATAACAGAGCAAGTTCCAATAGGGGAGATACAAGACGTAGAGGTGGAATGGTATGGTTTTAAGTCAATAATGGTGGCGGTAGCGGAAGAGGTATGTGGAAGGTCTTCAGGCAAGAGAAAAGAAAAAGAAACACCTTGGTGGAACAAGAGAGTGAAAGCAGCAGTTGAGGAAAAGAAGTTGGCCTGGATGAAGAAAGTACACGACAACTCTGAGGAGAATGTAAGAGCTTATAAAGCGGCTAAGATCCTGGTGAAGTCAATTGTTGAAGAGGAGAAGAGAAAGACGATGGAGGTTCTTGCAGACAAGCTGGAAAGAGATTATGATGGTAGTAAGAAAATGTTGTACAACATGGTTGGGATGAGACGACGGGACAATGAAGTGCAGTCGGTGATGAAGTTGGAAGATGGAACAGTGACAAATAAGCCGGAGGAGTTAAAGAACATATGGAGGGACTACTTTAAAAACCTGTTGATGGGTGACGAGGAGAGGGAGGATACAGACGCAGATGTGAGGGAAGTGGATGCTCAACTAATAGGAGTGAATGACCGCTATGTAAAAGAGGCACCAAGTAGAGTCGAGGTGAAGAACGTGATAAAGAGAATGAAAAATGGAAAGGCTACTGGAATAGACGAAATAAATGTTGAGATGTTAAAGGCAGCTGGCGATGAGGGGGCGGAATGGCTTCGTAGAGTAATCCATGCAGCTTGGATGGAATGTAAAGTACCTGAAGATTGGGGTAGAGGTATAATTACTCCAATCTTCAAGAAAGGGGATAGAAAACTGGCTGGCAACTACAGAGGCATAACAATCATATCGCAGGCAGCCAAAATATACGAGAAGATACTAGAGAGAAGGCTCATGCTATACTTGGAGGAGAAGATAAGGGAGGAGCAGTATGGTTTTAGGCGGGGGCGGTCGACCATTGACCTAGTATTTGCACTGCGGCAGCTGATGGAAAGCAGATGGGAAGAGGGATCCATTACAAGGATGGTTTTTTTGGACCTCGAGAAAGCTTACGACAGGCTACCTAGAGAGATGGTGTGGTAGTGTTTGAAGAGGAAAGAAGTGTGTGGGGAACTAATAAAGAAGATAAAGAGTACGTATAAGAACAGCTGGAGTTGTGTGCAGTGCAGTGTAGGGAGGACAGAATGGTTCCAAGTAAATGAAGGCTTAAAGCAAGGTAGTGTGTTGTCACCGACTCTGTTTGGTGTTGTAATGGATGAGATGGTACGGGAAGTGGAGAATGACGAAGTGGAAGGAAGGGATTCAAAAACATTTATATATGCAGATGACATTATGATATGGAGCGAGTCGGAAGATGAGATACAGTTGAAGGTGGATAAATGGAATTGTGTGACAGAAAAGTATGGCCTACATATTAGCAGAGAAAAGAGTGAAACATTGTGTATGGACAGAGGAAAGAAGGCGAGGTGCAAGATTGGAATCCAGGGAGCAATGCTGCAGGAACGGGAGGAGTTTAAATATTTAGGAAGTGTTGTGACAAGGGATGGTAAGGTGGAGCGCGAGATAAAGAAGAGACGAGCAGCGGCGGAGAGCTTTTACCAATGTGTTCGGAAGCTGTTATGGAAGGAGGGTATACCAATGAGGTGCAAACTACTGATATACAAACTGTACTATATTCCAATCCTGACATATGGGGCGGTAACATGGCCAATGGGCAGAAGAGAAATAGCAGAAATCCAGGCATCACAGATGAAGTTTTTGAGAGGGGTGGCGGGAGTGACCAAGTTGGATAAAATCAGGAGTAAGAAGATAAGACAAGACTTGGGAGTGGAGAAGTTAAGTTTGAAGATAAGTCGAGAGAGGTTGAGATGGTTCGGGCACATGAAAAGAATGGGAGAGGAGAGAATTCCTAGAAGAGAATTTGAGAAGGGAAGACAAGTGAAGAAAAAGAAGGCTGGGCATCCGAGGACCAAGTGGATGGACAGCATTGAAGAGGATGTGGCGGAGAGAGGCGAAGATTGGAGGAGAGTGGAAGGAGAGAAGTGGTGGGAAGATGTAGAAAGATGGAACGAGTTGGTGGAGCGGCAGGTGGAGGAATCAGAGGAGAGTGAAGACGATGAGGAAGAAGACGACGGGGAAGAAGTTGGAATGGCCGGCCGACTTCGGCATCCCAGGAGGCCCTAGAGGAAGGTGGAGCTACCTCCACCCCCCAACCCGACTTTAGTTGGATGGGGTAATTAATTGTTAATTAATTGATATAATAAAAAAAAATTATAATTACAAAAAAACAAAAAACAAAAAAAGGCCTGTTGACCCAGTTACCCCTTGAAATTGGGGCAACTGGTCCAGGGCAACTGGAAGTTTCATACAAACCATTAGTATTTGAATTGAGATAAATGGACCTGTTGGCAAACATGTGAACCTAATTAAAAAAATACAACAAGTCATTGTTGTACACAGTAGTCGAGTTATGGCTGATGTAAGAGGACTCCTACATAATGATTGGGTTTAAAATGAATCAACATTTTGGAATAACACAATTTTTATGAAGGAATAAGAGGAATTAAACAATTAGAAGTAAAACTACTATTAACTACTATTAGTAGTTAAAAAATATTAGATAAGTCACTTAAATCATTAGGGAAACTGATCATGTCTTTGAATCTAGCAGAGCTACTTTTAATGGGCTTTGATGGCTTCCTCACTATATCTATTTTTTGACGTAATAGTTGTTGACGTACTGGGTCCAGGCCAGACCCAGTTACCCCGAGCACCTATCCCATTTACCCCATTTTTGAAAAATTTCGGGGGTAACTGGGACACCCCCTCAATCTTTTAGCCTAAAGGAGAACACTTGCTGGCAGTGTCAATTCTACGTTCTGTTATGCTTCTAATTTATGCTAAATTAACTGTACTGTTGATAATACTTACAGAAAAATTTTAGAAATTTTGAAGGCACATGATACTACCACGTTGTAATGGAAATATTTCTGTGAAAATTTACAAACTTTGCTCCGTGAAAGATAAATCACTCAGCAACACGAGAGTGGATGTTTAAGGCGGTCGCCATTGTCCTTCAGTGTTGCCAAATGCTCGAAGTGAAATATTCATCACAGGTTTCATATGAAACACCCATGGCCCAGTTACCTCGTGGGCCCAGATACCCCAACTGACCTTAAATGATCTTGCTGATAATATTAGTGAAGCGGAAATGTTTGCGGATGATGCTAACCTAACAATAAAAGGTAGAACCAAAGAGAAACTACAAGAAAATTTTCATAAAACACTTAGTAACACAATAACATGGTTCAATAATAACTACTTATTGCTGAATACAAGCAAAACAAACTACATACATTTCAACATAAAAAATAACACGGAATCCTTCAAAATGGAAATCAAATTCCTTGGAATAGTAATAGACGCAAACTTGAACTGGAAGAGCCATTGTAACAAACTTGTGAACAAACTTCACTCGGCATACTTTTCGATCATATCAATAAATATTCTAACAAACATTGAAACAACAAAATTAGTTTACTAGTAACTTCGAATCTCACATGAGATATGGAATCTAAGTCTGGGGTAATTCAACAGATGCCCACAAAATATTTGCCATTCAAAGAAAAACAATAAGAACCATTTTTGATCTTCCCCAACCAAAAAATACTTACAGGAAGCCTGATTGCAAACCAGTTTTCATAAAAGAAAAGATATTAACGTTCCCATCTTTATACATTTTAGAATCTATTTTACTTATAAAAAAGAACAAAGTAATGTCCACAAACAATGACATACACAATCATAACACAAGACAGGGAGCCAACATTCACACAAACCACCATCGGACAAAATGTACTCAAAATAATTCAACCTACATCAACTCACTGCTCTACAATGCTCTGCCACTCTCTCTTAAGGACAAAAATATCAGCTTCACTGAATTTAAACACAAACTTAAAATTCTCTTAACAGACAAAGCCTATTATTCTGTAGATGAATATATGCAGGGCAAGAACTGAGGCGTCAGTTGTCAAATTCATTTAGACTTAGTATTTTATTTTATGTTAGGTATACTTCATTACCTACTATATTTAATTATTAATAAACTGTACAAAATATGCAACTAAACACAAGTTACTTTTAAGATACCTACTTGATAAGGAGATCATCAATATTTATAACCTCATATTCATATGTACATAATATTCGATTTATAATACATAATATTCTTTCCATGCTAATCTTAAGATTACTTTCCATACACCTGCACACTGATACTTGTATCATAGAATATTATATTTGTTAAAATGCTACATCTGTAATGTAATAACAAATTTGGAAATAAAAACTACTACTTCTACTACTACATACTCTTAAAATTTACATTCTGAACACACTTTTTCCTTTGACCAGGACTGCGGAAGTAGGCTTACAATTTTTACCTTTTCGTCTATTGTCAATGCAGTTTTCATTTGATTTTTTAGTTTCTTTATCAGGTCCGACATATCGTCATCTTCACTAGTGAGCTCATATTTGTCACTAACTCGCTTGGCTATTTCCTGCGAAACTTGAGCGAGTTTTTTTCCCGATAGTTGCTTGATGTTTAATTTTGCGACTTTTGATGCGGGTGTAAGATCCAGAGCAGGACATACGACATTAACACTGTGTAGTGGCGATTCCTCATCGGGTAGTTGAAATGCATCTTCTGTGTCACTCTTTTCTTCTTCTGCTGAGTGTGAAATTTTATCAAAACAAGCCGAGCACAATGATTTCCCTTGCACAAAATTATGTCTTGGGAATTTCTTGGCAAAATCGAATGATATTTCTCTTAATGATTTGGTTATAACTTTTTTGTGCCGACACAACGAATCACTGCCTTTTTGCCCAAATAAGTGATTGTACTTATTCAAAAACTTTTTTAAATTACTATACCGGGTGGCGCAAAAAAAATCACCCTGTTTGAGAGGTCACTATATCGAAACTATTATAGATAGGATTCTGAATTTTGTACATATATTAGAAAACATACCAAAATTTAATATGTGCAAGTTTCAAAAACATTACTGTTGTAGGAAAAAAGTAACAGCTGTTCAAATTTGGTTGTCAAAAAATGGATTATACAGAGCTCAAATAGCGCGTGTCCAGAAAACTTCCAATGGCCGGGACGCTGTTTCTTCAAAACTACGTACGATATCAAGCTGAAAATTTCAAATTATATTGAAAATATATTAAGATCGATTGTGTAAAAACTTCAATCAATTTGAACTCATGGAACGAAAATTATGGAATCTTGAAGTTGAGCGTAAAATCAGAATAGTGGGAAAAGAATAACTTTTATAACATGTGTAAGTGTAAATAAAAGTTTAGAAATAATCTACATATTCTGATTTTACCCTCAACTTCAAGATTCCATAAATTTCGTTCCATCAACTCAAATCGATCGAAATTTTTTACACAATCAATCTTAATCTATTATGAATATAATTTGAAATTTTCAGCTTGATATCTTACGTAGTTTTAAAGAAACAGCGTCCCGGCCATTGGAAGTTTTATGGATGCGCGCTATTTGAGCTCTGTTTAATAATTTTTTTACAACCAAATTTGAATAGCTGTAACTTTTTTCTACAAAAGTTAGGTTTTTGAAACTTGCACAATATAAAATTTTGTTATGTTTTCTAATATATGTGCAAATTTCAGAATCCTATCTATAATAGTTTCGATATAGTGACCTCTCAAACAGGGTGATTTTTTTTTGCGCCACCCAGTATTTATTTCGAACGCCATAATATGTGTTTTCACAACTTTCATGTAAAATAACACCAATAGACCAATACATGGGTCATTCTCCACTAAATGGAATATTGAAGAAGCTAAATAATTTTTTAAATAATATGATTTTTTCTGCTTTTTATTTCATGGGGTCTTTGAAAATACTTGTTGAAGTATTATTAAGGCGACTCATCCCCACGTGACCAGTTTGATGCCTAGGTTTGATCTGACTAGCCTGCAAGCCCACGGTGTACGCCATTTTACGTCCCAGTAAAGAAAGGGGTTACCTTTCAGTACAAATATCTTTATAGTGGTGTTGACTACAATAATGCGGTTTGTGTCGTAAGTGTTCACAAAAGATCGCTCTAATGTTTCATATGACACTTTAATAATGAAAATGCTTTACTTTCTTGAAAAGGCTCTGTGAATTACGAAGAAACATCGACCAAAGACAGATTATCAGCCTGTGTTCAACTGGACAATACAAAGATATTAAACACATACCTGTAATTCTACATCCTAATTCTTCCTTATTTTTCACCACGATTCTTCTCATATCAATTACACATCACAAAACATCTCCAACTCGCCTGTGCTGTCAATGCATTCTTCATTTTCGTCCACCACATTTTACGCAATTTTGTGCAATTGTTTTGATAGTCACGGCCTCCTTATGCTGTTCAATTGATTTTATGATGTCGCGACTGTAAAAAAATTGCGTAAAATGTGGTGGACGAAAATGAAGTATGCATTGACAGTACAGGCGAGTTGGAGATGTTTCGTGATTTGTAATTTATATGAGAAGAATCGTGGTGAAAAATAAGGAAGAATTAGGATGTAGAATTACAGGTATGTGTTTAATATCTTTGTATTGGCCAGTTGAACACAGGTTGAAAATCTGCTTTTGGTCGCAGTTTCTTCGTAATTCACAAAGCCTTTTCAAGAAAGTAAAGCATTTTCATTATTAAAGTGTCATATGAAACATTAGAGCGATCTTTTGTGAACACTTACGACACAAACCGCATTATTGTAGTCAACACCACTATAAAGATATTTGTACTGAAAGGTAACCCCTTTCTTTACTGGGACGTAAAATGGCGTACACCGTGGGCTTGTAGGCTAGTCAGATCAAACCTAGGCATCAAACTGGTCACGTGGGGATGAGTCGCCTTAATTGCTCATCTGAGATCAAAATGAAATAATATAATTTACTGTGTTAATTAGATTAGAGAAACATAGGGGAATGACGAAATTTGAGTGCTAGGGGAATGACATACTGAGTTTAAATATGCTGCCAAATCTCTAGTAATACATTTTATGAGTTGAAATTTTGAGGTTATGTTTGGGTCACTATTACTATCACGTTTCAATTGACAATAAGTATGATTTCAACATAAGTACATAATTATAATTGAATAGGGGAATGATGGAGAGAAAACATACGCCCCTGAAAATCGTAGCATTTTTGCTATTTTAGCCACAATTATCATTCAAATCACATGTTTTGAGTGTTCCTGGCTTGTCAGCACCATTAAGCTAGTTGCTTCACTTAGACACATGTTAAATACCAACTGCAAATAATAATAAAAAAATGTAATAAATTGGCTTCAGAAAGATGCCAAAACTCGGGACACGTTTTAATTACAGTTAAAACATAACATTTTATAAATATATGAATGTGAATTTGATACATATGTCAAGATACACTATTGATAAGCTTAACATTTATTTTTGGTACATTTAATTAATGTACTTTAAGATATATGGCAAAAGCAATGCTGGAAAACAGGGTGAGGGACAAGCTAGGGGAATGACTTTTGGGGGGTATTTTGGGCTGTAGCTCTTAGATGTGCATGATAATAACCTTACACTATGGCTGTAATTGTCAAGTAGCATCCACCATAAAAAACACTCCGTGTAAAAATACCAGCCAAGTCTCTTCAACTTAAAAAAAATAATGAAATCTAAAAATTCTGCACTGAAAAGTAGTGATATCAAAAAATTAGCCAAGTCAAAACTTTATTTGAAAATCAAAAAATACTTGGCGCATCGTGTACATAAATAGCTTGGAAGTATAAGCCAATTATAAATTATACATGAAATATACATATACATAGTATACCTATAATGCCCTAAAAAAACGATGCGCCAAGTATTTTTTGGTTTTCAAATAAAGTTTTGACTTGGCTAATTTTTTGATATCACTACTTTTCAGTGCAGAATTTTTAGATTTCATTATTTTTTTTAAGTTGAAGAGACTTGGCTGGTATTTTTACACGGAGTGTTTTTTATGGGGATATCACTACTTTTTTTAGTTTATTCTTACAACTTATGTGTGACACATATCACATGAACAATTACTAAATCCTTTAAAAAAAATTACCCTTTACAATTTGGTTATTCTCATGAAAAAAACAAAGGTTTCATTCCAATCGGTCAACCCAGTTCCGAGATATGGCAACACTTCGGTTTTCAAAATGGCCGCTGAACTTTCTGCACTGCCACATAGAATTTATAACTATAAATGATGTGTATCATTTTTAGCTTTCTGAATATGTATTTATTGTATAGGAGAGGATTATAATGATTTATAAATTTGAATGACGTCATTTCCGGCCTCATAAATAGGAAAATTCTAGTTTGACTGTTCCTATTCCATAGAGATGTCCTTCCGAATCGTTTGGCACTAGTTTCATACCAATCTGTCAACCAGTTTTCGAGATATTACGTCGTTTCTTCCGATTTCAAAATGACTGCTAAAATCACTGACCTCTTGAATTATAATTTAAACATGATTTCATTTTATTATAAGCAGTCTCAAATAGTATATTTATTGCATCAAAATGTAAATTTGTGCGATTTTTAAAATGTGTGACGTCATTTCCGGTTTCAGTATGGGAAACTGCAAATATTATTGATGATAATACATAAAGTTGACCGTCTAAATTGTTTAGCGTTGGTTTCGTTTAAATCTATTAAGACGTTATTAAGATATGATGTCATTTCTGGTTTCAAAATGGCGGCTTCCGGTTGGTTTTATATCAAGTCAAATAATATCACAAAAGAACATACGTTACATAAATATCAAAATAATTGGATCAAATTTGTTGCCGAAATGCCAATCGATGAATTAAATTTCATGACGTCATTTCCGGTTTCGTTAACATAAATTTTAGTCTGTTGCTATTGATTATCCATATAGATGACCGTCCGAATCGTTTGGCCCTATTTTCGTTCCAATCGGTCTAGCCGTTGTTGAGATATGACGTCACTTCCGGTTTCAAAATGGCGGCACAAAAAATTCATGGGGTGAAGGTTAAATCAGACGCCAAAAGTGCACTTGTGGTAAACATGTGAGATCAATCGGTTCAGCCGTTTAGGCTGTGGCCTGTTTACCGGATTTTAGCTCCAGCCTACTACTACTACTGAGATTATTACTGATTATTATTATGAAAACCGCCCTAAAACACTGTTTTCACGGCCCTCTAGCGTGCAAAGGGCGTAACCTATTGTTCCCAAATTTGGTATATGTTGTAGGGTGGGCCATAGCTCGTGGCTTGCCGATTATCACAAACCAAGAAGCACATGCTTACCAATAGATATATATAGGCAGGAAACGACATTTTAGTATAATACAAATTGTTATATTAACATTATGTTTCACCATAAGTTACCGCATCCAATAATTGGTCCAATAAATTTGTAAATGTGTGATTTTTATAATACAAATTAAACTTATCTCATATTTTTATCTACCTATACAATAAATTAAATTATACAATTTTCACAAATATGCACTAATTTTTAAGGATCTCAATATTTTCCAATTCTTGTACATGATACTGAAATTTACACCTAAATCAAATTTTCGTAAAATTTGACTCTTCACAGCATTTTCGTGTACACTTACATTCATATTGAAACAATACCGTAACTTGGTGACATATTTATAATTATTCTATATAGGAAAGACTTTTAATGATCATCATTCGAAGATCGCTCTTTCGAACGTTTCTGAGCCATGTTTTATTTGAATTCCCCGCTCCGTTTGTCAGCAATCAGAAACGTTATTATCGAGCGTCGATCTAAGTTCTTTGCCGATCACGGCCCATTAGAATGATTCAAACGAGATCCACCGACCGCGACTTCTTCCTCGGATCCGGAGGGCGGTGAGTTCTCTATAAAGAGGCGCGCAATGTCGCATGAAAACATTCGGAAAAAATCGTCTTTGATTTGAAAAGCAACTGGGCCATTTCCTCCCCACTTGAGTTAGGAGATTCTCTGATGGGGAAATCTTTGCGTTTGATTCGAGACGAGTTACCGCCTCCCTTAATTTTATTCGGATTCTGGAAAGAAATGTCTACAAGCAAAATATATTTGGAGTTAAAATCGCTCCATGAGTGATTCTCACCACTAAATAGTTTCTTCAAAGAGTGGCCTATACGCTGTCATCATTCGGAGCAATCTCATATCAACTAGTACTTTAGAACGAATGAATAATATACCAATTAATACTTTTGCTGCAGTAATCTGATAGTTTGAGATAACCTAGAAAGTAGAAACATAGTTCAATTTTGTATATTTTTCTATAGAATTAAATAATAATTCAATATTATACATTTTACATAAATTTCTAAAATTCAAAGGTAAATTATTTCAACACAAACCGAATTGTCACGGAAATTTTCTAAATCGGAATCGTTAATTTTACTGATATATTTGGTCTAGGTTATTAATTGACATACTTTTTTAAATAGATATCTACTTGTGTAGGTATTACATTTTCCAATCGATATTAGTATGAAATCGATATGTATGTCTAATATCAAGTCCATCTGATATCACAGTCTACTCAGAACTTACAATATTGCTGAATATGAAAATGGATATTTCTTGACCCGTAGGGAATCCCCCCCCCCCCCCCCACACCCACCCCGGGAGCCCGCGCACATTCTATGATGTCTGTAATGGGGTTATCTAGGATTTTACTTGCCAAATTTAATCTATGTATTCACTCGAATGAAGGAAAAGGGGTAGAGATAGAGGTGCGATGCTCAGGGGTTGGGGGGGGGGGGCATTTTCAAATCCCTGACATACTGGCAGGGGCGGTGGAGGGGAGGATAGCTCTTTGGCGGTGGAGGGGAGGAAGATCTGAAAGTGGTTTTTGGTACCTCAAGGTACGCACATTACACTTTCACTTGTTTGACATCTGCCCTTTGGGGCAGCAACCCCCCAGAGGGGCACGAAGGGTGATTTTTTGGGTATTTTGCAACATGTTTTAATTTTTTGTGGGCCAACGGTGCAAGATAATTGCAATCAGTTTGCATATTAACCCTTTCCCGGGCAAATTATTTGAGCTTATGGAAACCAGTGACAACAGCAAATTAGTGAATAAGATAACATTTAAAGCATGTAGACACTCTTTTTTTTTTTTTAATTTTCACTTCAAAAATTTGGTGGGATAAATACTTCCCACCGCCCATATAAGAAGATAAAGCGTTATAAAATTTTTTTTAATGATTCTTTTTTGAATATGATATATTTTTGAATCGAGATTTTGATTTTGTTAGAACTGCATACTTTAATACATAATTTATGGTTAAAAGAAAAGAAAATATCCATGATTATCTCATGGATATTGAACATAACCTATCATTTTCGAATAAGAGAGACTATTGGCGATTAACAGCAAAGCTCAGTGACATCTGGCGGCGAAACGCTGAACCCGCCAGGTGCGGATTGAAGAACCCAACATGGCTGCTATGCACGCGATTAGTCATTGACGCTGGCCACTGCTATCTATTTGATTGTTCTTAAATATAATTATGGAAATAGTGTCAAAGCACGGATATGCGTTAGGAACAAAGAGTGCCGTTAGTAATAGATACTTTTCAGTGCCACAATGTAAAATAGAGCGGGAATAAATTCCTTTCATACATTTCAAAATGAACCATTAATGCGGGCAAATTGGGCGAAACCAGTGGAAATTTCATACAATCTTGATGGTTCGGTTGATTAAAACTTTTGTAGTTCTATAGTGAAATATAAAACCTTCATAATCTCTTCTTTAGCTTATGATTAATTAATTAATTGACACAAAAATCGAAATGAGAACAGAACTTATGAATGAAAAGCGAATTTGTTACACGGGTACAAAATCTATGTGAATTTGCCCCATTTCCTGTCTAGGTTTCCATCCATACATCATTACGCATTTATTGCTGCCACTCTATAATAGGTTCCTGAAAATTTCCCACGTACTTCATGATTTTATATAATTAAATGTCCGAGGTATCCATATTAATTCGTAAATAAAATAAAACTCCCTCAAAACTCGCCGAAAAAATCCCGCTGTTTGCGAGTTCACTCCGACAGAATTACAAATGATAAGGAGCTGAAATTTGTACACGTTATAGGACACATATGATAATTTATTGCATGCGATTTGTAGAAATATTTGAGTTATGAGAAAAAAGTTACATACATTTGAATTGAGCCTTTGATCAACAATTTATACCTAGCGTTCGAAAAGCACACGTTAGAGATTAAACAATTTGGTAGCTTGTTATAAAGAATCAGCTCTGTTTTGCAAAGAAGTTTCCATTGTTGTCATAATTTGCCATAAAAGGTGTCTCCATTTAGTATAAAGTATCTTATTGATAATTGTGGTTTCAAGAATAGAAATTGAGAGGGAAGAAAATAATTGTGTATGTGTTTTCAGCGAAGATTTAGACAATGTAGGTATTTAAACTCCCGTTAATGTCAGTGGACGAAAGTTAAATACATTCTCACACATAACTCAATAAACCAAGGATAAATTCACATAGATGTATTAAAAGTTATTTCATGTTCATTTATGAATTCATAAGTAAACATAAAATCACCTACTTCCTACAAAGTAACTGCAAACAAATCCTTCAAACACGTAATTTTGTATGGTTTATTCTGTTTTTTCAAAAACAACTTCGGTAATTTTTTACATTTTTCCCATTCAAATTATATGCCAGTATGTTTTCTAAAATATGTTCAAGTTTCAAACCCCTATCTTTAATAGTGTTGATGTAGTGACCTCTCAAACAAGGGGATGTTTTGCGCCACCCGGTATAAGAATAGCACACAGCGCGTGAAATCTCCACCTGCTTATCCGCACCCGGTCCGCCATTCGCAGGCGATCTCAGCGCTACTAGCAGAGGTGGTAACCGCGAATAGGTTGGGCAGTTGGAAGACTACTTCCCGTTTGTAAATGATTTCGTAATTAAAAAAATCTAGCGGTCAAATGTTCATCAAATATTTATCTAATATTACTTACATGATACCTTACATCAAACATTTACACTTTAGGTTATCAATCCAAATTTACATATAGATATTGGATATAAATCGATTTTTTGACGAAATTTGGCGTTCCGTGTGTCATCCGCTATTTGCCACGGCTTTCTTGATGGTCTAGAGATCAATTTTACCGACCAAACATTTTTTTTTGAAGTTGTGTAATATGCACATAGAGAGCGCCACATCAAAGACCCGGGAAATATATCACCCGTCGCCCATACAACGCATAGAAGTTACTGGGAAAACCGTTTCCCACCGCCCGGAAAAGGGTTAATATGTAGGTTGACATTTGTAATGTTATCCATATTTTTTTGTAAGGGTAATACCCTTCAATCAAAATTTTGGAAATTTTGGAAATTGGGGGGGAATTACCCAAAATAGTTTTGATGGCAGTTAATCTCTTCGTGACAAAAAGTTATTCATAAATATGCCATCAAGGTTGCCATATTTTGTGTTTACAACCTGTTTTAATGGGATTAAGTGTCTCTTATGGGTTTATAATGTTAAATAATTAATTTTTTTAGGGTCAAATGTAAAAATTAAAACTATTTTTTTTCAAAATTATAAATTGGTATGACATACTCCAATATATTTACATATTTTTGTTGAGGCGGAACCGTTATTTTTAAAAAATTTAAAATTTTTTAGAAAATTACCAATATATACCTAATATTGATGAAATATGATTTTTACTGAATCCCTCAGTTAGGTGAGTGTTAATAAATACCAACTGCAATGTGAAAAGATTTTCCTCGAGTGGGACTCGAACCCACGACAATATACCTAATATTGTAAATTTTTTAAAAATAATGGTTTCGCCTCAACAAAAATATGTAAATATATTGTAGTATGTCATACCAGTTTATAATGTTGAAAAAAAATATTAAATTTTTACATTTGACCCTAAAAGAAATCCAATATTTAACATTATAATCCCATAAGAGACACTTAATCCCATTAAAACAGGTTGTAAACACAAAATATGGCAACCTTGATGGCATATTCATGAATAACTTTTTATTACGAAGATATTGACTGCCATCAAAACTATTTTGGGTAATTTCCCCCCAATTTCCAAAATTTTGATTTAAGGGTATTGTATTGCCCTTACAAAAAAATATGGATAACATTACAAATGTCAACCTTCATGCAAACTGATTGCAATTATCTTGCACCGTTAGCCCACAAAAAATTCAAACGTGTTGCAAAATACCCCAAAAATCACCCTTTGCGCCCCCCTGGGGGGTTGCTGCCCCAAAGGGCAGATGTCAAACAAGTGAAAGTGTAATGTGCGTACCTTGAGGTACTCAAAACCACTTTCAGATCTTCCTGGACCGGGGGGGGGGGGGGGGAGGGTCCACTACGACTGGCTCATGGTCTAATATGTCAAATGGTGATTTTGGTGAATAGACATCTAGTTTTCACAAGAATTTGAATGAATATGTGCTGAAATGAAATATTCTGATTGTATTTGTTTGTTGACACCGAGGTAAGCATCAATAGACCAAAACATAAACTAAACGCGCATGCCCAACCCGCCATTTTCTCTTCCAGCTATGTGTGACATTCAGGCAAGGCACTTTATATGTCAATCGTATAACGATAGTTCAGTAAAAGTTATAATTACATCGCGAAATAACAGAAATTGATGCTTACCTCAGTGTCAACATTCAAATACAATCGGCATATTTCATTTCAGCACATATTCATACACATTCTTGTGAAAACTAGATGTCTATTCACCAAAATCACCATTTGACAAACGCATTTGTTTTTATCACGGTCTTCTGAACCTTTTCTGATTCAGAGCTCATTCAGAAAAGTTTCAGAAGACCGTGATAAAAACAAATGCGTTTGTCAAATGGTTATTTTGGTGAACAGACATCTAGTTTTCACGAGAATGTGTATGAATATGTGCTGAAATGAAATATGCCGATTGTATTTGAATGTTGACACTGAGGTAAGCATCAATTTCTGTTATTTCGCGATGTAATTGTAACTTATACTGAACTCGTTAAGATTGACATTTGAGTGACTTGGAACATGCGCACTTAAGAGTGGTCACACATAGTGACACGCCCTTTTTTAGTTCACTTTGAGGGCGCCACTAGTTTATGTTTTGGTCTATTACTGTAATTTCGCAATGTAATTTTAACTTTTACTGAACTCGTTAAGATTGACCCAAAGTGCCATGCCTGCATGCGCAGTTAGAATGGTCACACATACTGCCCTGCCCCCTTTTAGTTCGCTTTGAGGGCGCCCCTAGTTTATGTTTTGGTCTATTGAACTCAACTGCATTGCGAACAAATTTATCGAACTTCCTTTCTTCAAGACCATTTCAAACTGACTGAATATCTTCAAGATACATTGACTTCACTGATCGGGAATATTAAATCATTAGAAGAGGGTTTGTGATTCATCACTACTCCAAAAACCACATGTTAAACACTTAAGGGTTAACCAGCGCCAGGCGACCGACCAACAACCTTTGATTTTTTGCCCTTTTTGGGTTCTTTGTAGTTAACTTCATTATAGGCAGCGTGTTTAGACAACAGATGGCACTGTAAAAAGTACAGACAGAGCCACCTAATCTGTGGGAAGGAAGCTTACCTTTTGGCAAGGCGTCCAAGTCGCTGCAGTTATATGTTATGTTGCTGCACATATTACGCATTATCAATTCTTAAAATTTACACATGTTTATCTAATGTTTATTCGCCTACAAAATATTAATAATAAAGTGTTCACAATTTCACTGAATCTGATCACAATATTAATTTGCGCGACTTAGTTTGATTCCGAAATATTTTGAGTACATTTGTTGACATCTGATCGGTTGCTAGGTCACGGCCAATGAGAAATAAAACAGTTGACGATCTTCCCACAAAAGTTGCTAATTTCTCTCACTCGTGGCGAACTCTCGGTGCCTATATAAAAAAATAAAAAGAGAACTTGACGGAGGAATTTTTGAGATATTCATTACTAAACTTTGTAGTTTTCCCATAAGCTATCATGTGCAAGGTCAAATATTTGTCAATATATCACAGATATCTAAAAATCAAGAAGATGAATAATTTTTAAAAACTGTTTTTTATCATCATTATTTCCATATCTTCGTAATAAGCACTTCAAAATGTAGGGTTGACGGACTAACTACAAAAATAGAACAAAAACGTGTTCTTAATTTTGTGTGTTTTTCTTCTACTTGAAAGAAATCATTCACATGTGGTAACGTTGTATTCGAACAAATAAGCGATACGTGATGGAGCCACTTCTGGCAGGAAAATTTTTAGATGCACTTTTTTGTTTTGATGTTCGTGTTTCCACAAGGCAGTGAAAAAGGAGAAACAAATGAAATGTAGATTTAGTTACAAGTTTACTTTTTCAGCCATAACAAACAACTAAAGCAAATTTTATATAATTTATTTACATAAATAAACCCTTTACAACCGCCATTATCGTAGTACCAAAGAATCCACCAGAGGTCAGTCGTGTTCCTTATTTTCTCGATCCAATTTAGTACCAATTACTATCTAGCATACAACCAGTACACTTATGGTTAATATACCTATTTAAACATCTCAACAATAACAAAATAGTATGTAATATTTTATGTAAAAGATGTGTATCTTTCCAAAATCTATCAAAACATTTTTAATAAGTGTAAAAATATAAACAGTGTATTCTGTAACATCATGAGACCCTGACTGTACGATCTAGGTGGCTGAATTAGATGTCGTTAGTGTTTTGTCTTGTCACTGAAGAAAATTGCGTTTTATCCGCCATTTCTAGCTCTAAACAATACAGAACTCTTGCTGCTGCTGGATTGCATGACGTTTATTTTGCAGATATGAGAGAGAAATTACGATGAAAAGTCAAATTAATTCTCACAATCATACCCCATCTCGATATTAGATATCAATACAACCAGAAGTCTAAGGCCTTATTATAACCCATTATAAAGTTGAATATTGAAACATGTTTTATGTTCACACATGTCGGGAATATTTAAAATTTTCTTTAGTTTCTCTGCATGAATATAGTCCTTTACAGTGGTTGTTAATCCTTAAGTGTCCTGAGAACTGAAGTGCCCCCAGAATCTAGATGCTATGCAAAGCATCTCAATTTGATTAAAATGTCAAGAATCATGTCATTTTATGTACCTATTATTATGAATCATCAATATAACATGATTTGTAATTACAACTTGATCTGACACTAGTTGAATCATTTTTAGTAATAATGTAAAGGTCCATTCACACGGTTGATTGCACGCAACTAATTGGTATACTTCTACCATAAGTCTCATTGGATGTGCGCGTGTGAACTGGCCGATCATCCGATTCTTACCAATTACCGATCGAATCGGGAGTATAGAGACTAGCTCTAAACTGGATGATTGAAGATTCCCGATTGGCGTCGTTGACCAATCAGATGTGAGAATTTCAGTCACGTGGTACTTACAAGGTAATCAAAATGGCTCCGAAAGTGTACAATGACATTAGAACGGTAATCACTACTGTTTTATTATAACAAATAATTAGATATAAGACGAAATAATGATGACAAAACTTCCTTCTGGAACATTTCAACAAAACCAAAAGACAAAATCTAGTTCCTACGCCTTCTGAAGCAAGACAAGTTCGTGTGATTGAATACATTGTCGTCTGAACTGGAAAATCGCGCACATCCAATGAGACTTATGGTAGAATTATACCAATTAGTTGCGTGCAAGCAACCGTGTGAATGGACCTTAAGATAGTACAATCTTCACCAAAACTATGCACACATAACAACACGGCATTTCCACACCCATTAAGAAAAACAAGCCCAAATTTTCAGCAATTATACACAAAGGTATGATTGTTATTTTGGCGTAAAAATCTATTTCCAGAGTAGAATGGTACCAAAAATGTTACTTTTTTGGAAAATTGTACTTAAGTTCGTTCACGATAAGAATATCACTGACGTTTTAGTCGATCACGTCGTTCATTGGTCAGTCACTTGAACACTGCCCTGTCAATGGCAAGACTTTCTTCTTTGTATTATTGAAATTGTATAAATTATGTCAAATACACAATTTTTAATAGTAGTAAATATTATAAAAATTCAACAAAATTGATTTATTTTTATCTACAGCCGTATTATACACATTTTTTGATTATTATATTGATATGTACATGTTTAGGTATACGTTCACTTGACTACGGTAGTACACGCCGCCATTACGTCTTGCTATTCTAATCGTGAATGAACTTTCTTGTATATTTTTTTTTGGCAAAAACGTATTTAAATACAATCTAACAAATAAGTGCTAAAATCTATTACCTACCACATATTAGGTGAAACTAAAAAAAAAAATTAGTGTCTAACATTACCTCCTTATGTACACTAGGAAAACGCTCTGTGAAACGCGTTGATGAGCGAGCACGGATACACGCAACACCTCGAACCGAAATTATGTCTATCGAATGTCATTAAAAGCCAACAATTCTTTAGTTTCGTCACAGACTTGTATAAAAATCACCAAAATCTCCAAAAATATTGGTGCCAATCCTTGCTAAGTTTTAAGTTGATCGATTAAACCTTTATGATTGAACGGTTCCTTGTTAATTTTCGAAAATCACAGGATCTCGTTCAAAAAATATACCTGGGACCACTCATATAATATGATATGTAGTGTGTGTACACAATATCAGATCAATCTGTTGAACGGTCATTATTAGTTTCATATCGTTTAAAACTTTCTGCTCTAACTACCTTGCCTTGAACTAAAGATTCGAAGTCGCCGTGAATTTGACAGCCAACACGCAAAATGTCCCTAAAATGACAAAAACTTTTGAAAATAACGACAGATTAGAGTGAAAATTGGCAAAAATACCATAAATGTTGGTACCAATGACCATGCGAAGTTTTTATTTGGTCGGTCAATCGGTTCCAGTTTAAATTTCAAAAATCACAGGAAAAATGGTTTCAAATTTGAACCAATTGGAGGATTTGGCTGAAATTTTTTTTGATTGGGTACAATGTTGGTTGCAATGACTTTGCTAAATTTCAAATTGATCGAACCAACCAATCGAAAGATAATTTTTATAAAATTTGAACCAATCACAGGATCTCGTTCAGAAAAGATCCCAGGGATCGCATAGATTACGTTAGTATGTGTACAAAATTTCAGATCGATTGGTTGTGCGGTTTGACCTGGGCAGTGCAGGCAAAAAAAAAACAAAAAAACAAACAAACAAAAAAAAAAAAAAAAAAAAACACACAGAGAAAGTGCCATAAGAGTACCGTGGTGACGCTCGCTACGCTCGCTCAATAAACATGTATCAAATATTACCAAAATCGAAGAAATGTTGTCCAAGTTTGAGGGAAAATTACGTGATGAAGGGTTGAACCTATATGATATACAATAGATGGAGGATCTTATCAATAAAATAATAATGGGTCGTTCCATTCTGGTTAACCCAAAGTCCCCCAAAGTAACCCACAGCATGATGCTACTGAACTTATTTCTAGACTGGTCTTTTATGAACAAAATGCCATAAAGATCGTCCTGTTATCTTGAACAGTATAGAAATGCCAGCACTTCTCCTGGACGCTGAAAAATCGAAATTTTCCCGCCCGCGCCATCTTTAAATACGTGTAATTTGAGAAGGGCGACTTGAAACGAACTGAAACTAGAGATTTGACTTCACCTTATATGTAGGAACAACTGGGCAAAATATATAAAAAATCAAAATTCTATGCGCAACGACTTTGGGTTAACCAGAATGGAACGACCCATTATTATTTTATTGATGAGATCCTCCATCTATTGTATATATCGTATAGGTTTATATTTCCGTCATGTTTCAGGCTCTATGGTTGGCGCCCCTGTGCTGCAACCGGCCTGTATCAACGCGCACACAGCCGAGCCGCCTCGCGCGACCTCCAGCGCGACTCTTGGTTCCACCTGGGTCGACTCCGGAATCAACATCGACCTTGACAACTTGATCGGAGGAACGCGGAAAACAAATGCAAACGTCGCGCCGTCGATGAACCAATTGGCTGTTTCGAGCCCAAGTCCGACCGGTTCGAGACTTTTCCCCGCGTTTAACTGAACTTTCAGACTAAATGATTTCAACTTTCAACGTGTAAATACAAAAGCCGACAGGCAACTTCCACATTTTATATTCGGTGCAAATGATTTGATTTGATTGGTTGTTTTGTATTTGTGATCGATGAATGATTGCAAGAAGATTGAAAGCGATTTCGGTTGAAATATTTTGTCTTAGCAATAACTCATGCATCCCTGGACGTCTCAAATCATACATTTACAAACCCATTGGCTTTCTGCATTGGAAATCAATCATTTTGAGACTTTCACGAGCATTTTGATTTACAATTTCCTACAAATATATTGTTTTTGGAAGTTAAATATGGTTCATTTTGTCACAATTATTCAAACTAAATGACTGAATAATATGTATTAACTTGCAATGAAAATTAAAACCGAGTAGTTTGTCAATTAACAGATCTTTGAAAACCGAACACAAAAAAGTTTCCTGAAAGTTTTGCATAAACAACGCTGATTACAATGTTAACAAATGTCATTGGATTTGTAAGAATTGAAAGATGTCGACTTCGATGAGAATGGCGGAGAAATCATTGGTGGTCTTTCCTGTTAATTAACATAATTTTAATAATAATGTAAGGAAGGAAGTTGCTTTGTTTTGATGATGTCCGGGCTTTTGTTAATCGCTCATTCCACGATCCTGATTAATATTCATTACGTATGTTATTCATGTACGTATGTTATCCTTGTACGTTTGTTAATCTTGTATGTATGTATCCTTGTACATATGTTATCCTTGTACGTATGTTATCCTTGTACGTATGTTAATCTTGTATGTATGTATCCTTGTATGTATGTATCCTTGTACGTATGTTAATCTTGTACGTATGTATCCTTGTAAGTATGTTATCCTTGTACGTATGTTATCCTTGTGCGTATGTTATCCTTGTGCGTATGTTAATCTTGTACGTATGTTATCCTTGTACGTATGGTAATCTTGTACGTATGTCATCCTTGTACGTTTGTTTGTCACTTCTTCCAACGGCCGAGTATGAGCGTGACCATGAAAAGTGTTTTATTAATCTGATTTTTATCAATATCTTGTAAAAACGTAAATGTTTATAAAATAAGGCTTCCTAATAGAGTACCTACTAGAGTGCCACGCCCACTAGGCACTTCCGGAGTCTTTACTAAATCCTCTTATGGAAAATAACATAGGGACTTACTTTGATTGCTGGTCATTTGTAAACAAAACAGAGTTAAGAAAATTCCAATACACCAGCATTAACTTCAATCTTTCATTTATAATATTATGTCGACACATCTCTTCAAATATATACCAAATTTAAACTGTTACAAGTTAAACAACACACTACACAGCATATGACGTCACGAAAGTGTACACCGTTGCAAGATGTAAATTCAATGAACTGTCAGTCTACATTTCAACAGCTCATAACATCTCGTTTTATGGTATCCTGAAATTAAAATAACTATAATATGAACTTGATTCAGTGTATAAACTCGAGGAACACAGAAATACATCAGTTTTGTTTATTTTCGTCAACAATCGAAAATTGACGTGCAAGGTCTGGCATCATTGTTGAAAATTGTTTCATTTGTTTTTCAATTTTGTAAAGTCGCAGTTGCCAACTTGCTTCCCAGGACATCGCGCTGCGCCGTGTTACAATTTATTATTGATGTAGATTGCAACGTCGCACTTTGGAGCTGTTTAATATCTTAAACAGATTAACTATGGTATATATTTGAAGAGATGTGTCGACATAATATTATAAATGAAAGATTGAAGTTAATGGTGGTATATTGGGATTTTCTTAACTCTGTTTTGTTTACAAATGACCAGCAATCAAAGTAAGTCCCCATGTTATTTTCCATAAGAGGATTTTGAAAAAGACTCCAGAAGTACCTAGTGGGCGTGGCACTCTAGTACTCTTATGGTCTTCAGAACTGTTAACTGAAAGTTATATCATTATTATATGATATATTATATCATCATTATATCATGGATTGATTTATTGGTTACATTTTTTCTTCCAGATGTTTAGTGTCATATTTTTAACAATTGTCAGGCACTTAACATCTGTAGGATGAATGAATGGTCATAAACTGTTCAATTTGTGGCTTGATTTAGAATTAACAGTAAGTAGGTACTTACCGTGCGTGAAGATGCAATTACATTTGAAACGGGTATTAATACAATTTGGATTGAAAAGTCTTCAAGGACTTAGAATCTGCCAGCAAGTTTCAGCAATGAATGAATGTCTCGTGCATTCCAAGCAAATCCTGGAGAGATTTCTCTGCTTTACAAAGTATTATCTGTTATGTCTTCCTGATTAGTAATTGTTACCCAAAGCTTACACAAAAAGAACACTGGAGTGCTTTAGGAACTTTCACCTCAACAAAACATTTCATGTAATTGTCCTATTTAAGTTTTGAGGACTTGAGAGGTCGTAAAGTACTCTGGCTTTGTTTGAAATGTGCGTTTCTTCTTGATGTTTGTATGTTATACTTCTTTTCTCATGGTTTGAATGATGTTTGTATGTTATACTTCTTTTCTCATGGTTTGAATGATGTTTGTATGTTATACTTCTTTTCTCATGGTTTGAATGATGTTTGTATGTTATATATCTTTTCTCATGGTTTGAATGATGTTTGTATGTTATACTTCTTTTCCTCGTGGTTTTGAATGATGTTTGAATGTTTCGCTGGCAACTAGGTAGTTATTTGCACTTGTTTGTTGCTTATGTGATAGGCACTTTGTCGTGCCAATGGTGGAGGACGTAAATGTTAGCGGCCATGTTCATTCCTCTTTGAATGTCCATTACGAAGAGTTTTCAACCCTTCTACTTCTAACTTGCATAATGTGTAAAGATAATATTTGTTTGATTATTTTGTTTATAAAATGCATGTATTTACATAAATTGATGATTAGAAATCAAGATGTCAAACATATCGCATTTAACTAAGACAATTTGATTGTTTTCTTGATTATTGTTACGGAATGCGCATGGCCTTGTTAGGAATATATGTTGATGACCTAAAAGTGCCTTATGATGGTTATTGTTGCCATTCGAGGATGTACACAAGATTAATACTGATTATTGAATAAAGTAATAATATCAAGTCTGCGTTGTCATTTCATCCTTCTAATCAATCATCAGGTTATAGGCTACTTGTACAGAGTAAACCCTTGTTCCAGTTATCATAGAATAAAATGGCATTGAACAAATTATTTACTTTGCTAAAATTGCATGTATTTATTTTTATTACAAATACAAATAAACTGCAATTTTTTAAATTTACATTTAAATAACATTCTTGAATGCCATCAATGCCATTTTATTCTGTATTTTGTGTTGTGCACATTACTAGTATTTTTCTTTGTGATGCAATTTTAACAATTGTTTCGGCGTGTCTATTCACACGGCGGCCGTGCCCACAAGGGGTTAAAATTCTATTTACACCAGAAGTTCGCCGTGTGCCCAAGAAGGCGTATGCTATTTACCAGAGTTCGCCGTGCGCGCAAGAAGGCGTATGCTATTTACACCAGAGTAAAACCGTGTGTGGAAACGGCCTTGTATTATGAACACGACACGGTAGTAGACCGTGCAAGTGAGCTGCGAACACATTAGATACCTACCGTAAAACGGGGTGAATAGGAACGGCGAGGTCAATAGGAACAAAACTTTGGTTTCAAACAATAATATTCATATCTCCCACAATTTTTGAAGTTTTGATGTGATTTTTTCATAAGTTGGTAGCTAGCATATGACTATGTAAGCCAATCTAAGCCTACTAAACTAAAATGTTGGATTTCACTGCCAGTGCCACTTGGATGTCACTGCCATAAATCAAGGTCCACTCGATCTCCGCCAGATGGCGGACAGCCGGTTGTCCGCTAGGCGGAGATCGAGTGGACCTTGCCATAAATGGGGGAAACTATTAGTGGTTAAACTTGTGTCTCAGAGCCGAATTGGAAAGTAATAGGTCTATTTATTTTAATCTCCCTAATAGCCTCAAATATTCTCTTTTCTGTGGTACCTTTTTTATTATTGTGTCTCTAAATTCATAGAAGATATGAATTTTTAATGAAACATGTGACGACTTTTAGGTTAAGGGTGGTGAATAGGAACATGCTGAGATTTGACTCTAATGGGCGGAAATACAAGAAGGTAGATGAACAAAAGACGAAAATTGCATTGCAAGCACTGAAAAATGGCATGAGCTACAGGAAGGCATCGTTAAAGTTTGATATTGCAACTACTTTACTTCACCGTCATGCCACTGCCCACGGCGGTCAGACCACGTTAGGCTCCGAAGTTGAGGAACTTCTTGTGGATAGATTAATCGTTTGTTCGGGGATACCCGATGGACAGCTATGATCTTCGATGTATCATCAAAGCATACTTGGACAGAAGGGGCCTGACTATCACCAAGTTCAAGGATAACATGCCTGGTGTCGAGTTCGCCAAATCGTTTTTGCACCGATGTTAATCTAGGAGTTCTTGTACTCAATTATACTTAAATTATACTTACTAATCATATTTAATAATGTTTGGCACATCCAGAGATGTGAATTTATTTGTGTTCAATTTATATGGTTGCCTTAATTTCTTAAATCATTTAATCATATGTTATAATTGTAAATTATCTTAATTAAATTGAATATGTAGCCTACCGCTACAAAAACCGAGTAAAGGAATTTTTTAAATTTAGGTCGGTACCTGGAAAATGTTTTTAAAAACATGGCATGTGTTCCTATTGACCCCTGTAGCAATACAAATAGGTACACACAGCTTTATATATGAGTGTTCCTATTGACCCCAACCAAAAGGTGAATAGGAACAGCAAAAAAAACAAAAAAAAAATGTTAACTGATTTTTTTTTTGGCAAAGTCTGTGGAAGTTGTTAGCTAAGGTCCATACACACAATCCTAAAAAAAAAATTGTGACAATAACTTCATAAATGTAGGAATGAAACAGAAAATGGACCTATAATCGTTCCTATTCACCCCGTTTTACGGTAGTTCAAATTCTAGAGTGACACCATATAGCAACTGTTAGCGCCTATTTTTGAACTTCTCATAACACCCTCATGGTTGCCAACCCCTTTGTCTTTAGTTCCGCCTAGGTCCGCATTTCACACCTTTGCCTCCCCCTCAGTCACCATCCATCCGTCATGGAGAGGAGCCAGGATTAATTTCGGATCCTGTTTATTGCGTTAGTGTGCGTTTGCGTTTTATTTAGTTTAGTTCTTTATTCGTGTATTGTCTCCTCAAGTGTATTCATCAACTCATCACTTAATTTAATAAATAACATTTCGTTTCTTTAAATATCATGAACTGTGTTTACTTTAAAGCCCGTAATCCTGACCACGTTTTTCAAACAAAGTGTTTTTAAGTATTCATCAGCGAAGAAAAAGCAAGGTTTAACACAACTTAAGTTGAAATCTAACGCAACAATTCCTCAGTGGCAACAATAGCCGGTTGGTTAGCCCATTGGCTTAGGGCGCAGACGATCGGGGTTCGACTCCCCGTCAGGGTTTATCTTTTTTACTTCTGTAATTTAACTTCATTTACAATCTACTGGTCATTTGACATGTATTTTATTGTTTAATATAAGGTTAAATGCGTCATACAATTATAATAGTAGTTTTCCATGGTAAAACATTGCCTTCTAGCGCTCGCGGTCTAGTCACGGCGGCTGTTTGCGCAAGGGGTTCAAATTCTATTGCCACCAGAGTTCACTCCAAGACTCAACAGCTGTTTTCCGGAACCTATTTAGAGTTTTTATACTAATGCAGAAGGATCGTGACGTTTTGAAAAGTGTAGGAACTGAACAATTAGCATAAAAAGGACATTCACAATCAAAATTTGAATAAAGATATACACACACATGATACAAGAAGGAAGGAAGACATACATGTAACTAGCCATAGCACAAAAAAAAAATAAAAAAACTCAAACTATGAAAAACTTAAACTATACAATAACCTCCCTGAGAACATAAAAAACACATCGGACATAGATAGTTTTAAACACAAGATAAAACTATTTCTAGCAAAGGAGGCATTCTACTCCATTGAAAGTATATGACAGACAAGTAAGATCTACGAATAGCAATATGTAAACTAGGAATTTATTGTACGTACCTATCAATGTAATTTACTGTAAGTCAATTCAGTCAATTCTAGCAGTGATGACTGATATTAGCAATTGCCATTAGGGTAATGGTCATCAGCCACTCAGATTATTAAATTAAATTGGGACATGTCTACTATCGATTAATTTGTAGTGCCTGCCGAGGGCTTCTACTTATCTGGGGTATGTAATTGGTAACGTTTGTGCTGCTACCACCTGACTGGGCCCTGTTTAGGGGCTTGTCAGGAAATTTAGAAGAGTTGGATGGGATCGTAGATAAATTAGGTTCACTTACTGATTGTCGTAGAGGCGCGGGGTGGTCGGTGGACCGAACTCGGGTATGCTGATAACGTTGTCTTAGGAGTATGATTCTTGATTCTATGTCGTATAATAATTTAAAATAGCTTTCTTGAAGTGCAGAATATTTAATATAAATTTGTGATAAGGATTTGGATAGGAGTGTGACTTTTCGGGTTTGTTCGTACTTACTCAATAATGTAGATGTTGGTTGAGCTTCACTGATTTTCGTATATTGTAAATATTTCCTAACGTTTGAATCGGCGTTTGACTTACAAATTAAACACTGGTATAAATTAATAAACACTAAAAACTGATCACTTGAATATATAAGTCGAGAATTGAATCTTGATGTTTCACTGACGTATGACGAAGAATGTGGATGGAATTTGTTGGATTTTGTAGAGTAAAGTAGAGTTGTACTGAGGCTCATAGGCGTGCGCACGGGGGGGGCCGGGGGGGCCTTGCCCCCCCCTAATGGGTCAGACTCAACTAAAAAATTATAAAATGAGGTCCTCATAGTGTCAAAACTTTGATTTTAAAAGAGTTTAAACAAAAAAATCTCCCTGCGGGGCAAACTGGAGTTGCTCACATTACTGGAATCAAGTATTGGTTGATCAAAAACACAATATTTTGAAGAAAATACCACGAAAACATGCCTAAACGACCTTCCAAAAACACGATATTTGCAATAATTTCTAGGGTTTTCCCCTACAAACTATTCCTTTTTAATATGCCTCAAAATTGCTCTAATATGTATGAACATCAGAGTATATTTTCTCGCGGGCTTCGCCCCCGCTCCCCCTTTCAGCACAAATATTTTATGTCGTGAAAAAATAAAGTTTTGTGGTGCTTAACGTATAGGTTGCAATATGTGAACAAGGTGCACCTTAAAACGTCTCAAATTCATTTTGAAGTGCCAAAAAACTACAAAACGCTCTGCCGGGTTAGGTTTTGGGGCATGCCCCCCACACCTTATTGTAGTGAAAAAGTAAGTGAAATAAAAAAAAAAATACTCCTCAGAACGCCTCATAATTGATTTTAAAGTTCAAAAATCCAAAAAAAGCCCTGCGGGGCAAAGTGGGGGGCGCGCCCCCCACACCCCCCTTCACCCGTGGCAATATTTTCGCGTCGCATTAATCCTGCCGGCGCCCCTGTTGGCCCCCCCTAATGATTTCTCCTGCGCACGCCTATGCTGAGGCTGGTCAAAGACACGGTTCAGTAGAAGTTATGCTGAAGAGTTTAAAAGGAATAAGTTCTACCCTGCTTGAAAAAAACATGAAATTTCTGATAATGTCTGGAGTATTTACCAGACATTCCCAGTGAATTTCAGACAATCTCAGAATCCAGACACACTTTCACCAGACTCTTCCAGACTTACCAGAGTTTACCAGAGAAGCCGCAAGACACCAGAATTATTCAGACATAACCAGAATAAACCGGGCAAAGTAGTCAGACTAACTCAGAGTTTTCCAGATTATTCAAGACAACCAGAATTAATCAGGCATAGCCAGATTATTCCAGACAAAAGAAGTCAGACGGACTCAGAGTTTTCAAGAAAAGTCAGGAAACCTTTACATAAGAATATATCAGACTATACCAGACAAAATGAATCCAGAGTTATCAAGATAGATCCAGACATATGAAGAAATAGTAAATAACCAGAAAATATCAGACAAACCAGAAACAAATCTTGCCAGAACTCACAAGACAAAACCAGAAAGAGTCAGACAATTACTGTCACCAGAATATACAAGAAGAAATCAGACATAGTTCTAACCAGACTAAACCAGACAATTCCAGAATGAAAACAGATCAATATATTCACCAGAAAATCTCAGAATCCTCCAGACAATTATCCAGACAAAACCAGACGATGCCAGACCAGCTATCAGAATACACCATATCCAGAAAATATCAGAATATACCAGAAGAAATCAGACATAGATCCAACCAGGCTAAACCAGACATTGTCAATTCCCCAGAATATCTCAGAACTTACCAGACAATTATCCAGACAAAACCAGACGATACCAGACCAGCTACCAGAATACACCAGATCCAGAAAATATCAGAATATGCCAGAAGAAATCAGACATCCCAGCAAACACAAGAGTGCACGCCTTGTATCATTTTTGTACCTTCATGCGGTGTTGTATTTGTGTTGTACAGAAGTTACTGGGCCGGCAAAATCATGTCCCGAAAATATGCACATTTTCCATCATGTACAGCGTGCACCAACCCAGTTGCGGACCAGCATCTTTCTTGCACAAAACCAACTGCCATGAAAAGATACCTCGCCGTTAACTTACTTGCACTAATCTTGCAGCCATGAAAGGCACACTCCCAAAACCGGGCGTGCATCGTCCGTGCGGATTGTGTGCACAAAATTTGCGCCAACGAAACGGCATCTTTCTTGCACTTGCTCTTTCGCATGTAAAACGCTAGTTCCAAAATTAGCTACGGTGATCGTTACTAGTTCATGTTGCCGTATTTAAAACAAACATTATAGTATTCAAAATCGAAAAAATTATCTCGTTTTATACAAGGAGGTAGTTTGTATTGTGTGATAGAAGACATTGCAATTAGTACATGAAAGACAATTTTATGAGACATACACTGGATTCGAACTCCGGTCGTCGATTTGGCGCGCTCCCGATGTATCCACTCCTCCACGGTGACGATGGAGCTTCGAGGGTGAAATAAGACATTTGACCGGCGAGCGAGCGCGAGCGATCGTACGACACAATTCTGATACAAAACGGGTACCTACTGCTGGGGCACTCCAATACCGCGCAATTCAATTTGTTTAAAAGAATGCATTAAATATCATAGTATTTTCAATTTCCTCATCAATTTTATCATCAAATAATTTTTTTATGTTATTAATTTGTACAGTGCAAAGAAATTAATATAATGAGCATAACAAATAAAATGTGTTCATAATTAAAACATCCCGTTAAAATATTGATACATGAAATTATTATATACGTCATGACAGTCCAATTCATACTTATATAATTATTTTATATTTAAGTAACATTGAAATACTTGATTTCTTGTGGATGACCGTATACAATATTTGTACCACGCCGGCACCATTGCGTGCACTTTTCGTGCACTTTATATTTAAAATGCTCATTTTGAAGACTTATTGCGAGTATTAACTGAAAAAAACACACGGACATGTATTGGGATGTGAAATAATACAACTGATATAGATTAGAATTGATTTCGCATAGATATATTCACGTTTTTTTATTTATATTTTCGCTTTAAATTATCTAAACACATCCATAGCGTGACTATACAGATTGGGTAGGCAAGAAAGTGGAACGAATAACAGCGTTGTACAACATTGGGCCAGCAATGGTTTTGCATGTTTCCGATAGAGTTGTTTCGCAACGCAAGAAACATGCACTCCTGTTGATACCAGCCCAGCATTGTTGAGTGCACTCCTTGTGTGTATACAATAAACATGCACGTCGGTCAACACCGGCCCGGTATTGTTGCGCGTGCAGCTTCTGGTATGCAAGAAACATACACGTCGGTCAACACTGGCCCGGTATTGTTGCGCTTGCAGTATTTCTGTATACAAGAAACATACACGTCGGTCAACACTGGCCCGGTGTCGTTGCGTGTGTAGTTTTTCGGTATACAAGAAACATGCACGTCGGTAGACACTGGCCCGGTATTGTTGCGCGTGCAGCTTCTGGTATGCAAGAAACATACACGTCGGTAGACACTGGCCCGGCATTGTTGCGCGTGTAGTTTTTGGTATACAAGAAACATGCACGTCGGTAGACACTGGCCCGGTATTGTTGCGCGTGCAGCTTCTGGTATGCAAGAAACATACACGTCGGTAGACACTGGCCCGGCATTGTTGCGCGTGTAGTTTTTGGTATACAAGAAATATGCACGTCGGTAGACACTGGCCCGGTATTGTTGCGCGTGCAGCTTCTGGTATGCAAGAAACATACACGTCGGTAGACACTGGCCCGGTATGGTTGCGCGTGCAGCTTCTGGTATACAAGAAACATGCACGTCGGTAGACACTGGCCCGGTATTGTTGCGCGTGCAGCTTCTGGTATGCAAGAAACATACACGTCGGTAGACACTGGCCCGGTATTGTCGCGCGTGCAAATAAATTGCAGTGTTGTACGCGGGTACAGGCCCAGCATACAAAAGGTACACTCTCTGAAGGTGCAATTTATGTGTGTAGACGAACAGATATCTTTCTTGTATCAACCGTACAACGCCCAACACTTTCCTTGCACATGATGCGTCGGGAAGGCACAATTAAGGTACAAAGCGTGCAGTGCTGTGTTTGCTGGGATAGTTCTAACCAGACTAAACCAGACAATTCCAGAATGACACCAGACCATAGTTCATTCACCAGAATATCTCAGAACTTACCAGACAATTATCCAGACAAAACCAGACGATACCAGACCAGCTACCAGAATACACCAGATCCAGAAAATATCAGAATATACCAGAAGAAATCAGACATAGTTCTAACCAGACTAAACCAGACAATTCCAGATCTACACCAGACATTGTCAATTCACCAGAAAATCTCAGAACCCTCCAGATAATTATCCAGACAAAACCTGACGATGTCGGACCAGCTATCAGAATACACCATATCCAGAAAATATCAGAATATACCAGAAGAAATCAGACATAGATCCAACCAGACTAAACCAGACAATTCCAGAACTACACCAGACATTGTCCATTCACCAGAATATCTCAGAACTTACCAGACAATTATCCAGACAAAACCAGACGATACCAGACCAGCTACCAGAATACACCAGATCCAGAAAATATCAGAATATGCCAGAAGAAATCAGACATAGTTCTAACCAGACTAAACCAGACAATTCCAGAATGACACCAGACATTGTCAATTCACCAGAAAATCTCAGAAACCTCCAGGCAATTATCCAGACAAAACCAGACGATGTCAGACCAGCTACCAGAATACACCAGATCCAGAAAATATCAGAATATACCAGAAGAAATCAGACATAGTTCTAACCAGACTAAATCAGACAATTCCAGAACTACACCAGACAATTGTCAATTCACCAGAATATCTCAGAACTTACCAGACAATTATCCAGACAAAACCAGACGATACCAGACCAGCTACCAGAATGACACATTGTCGAATACGTCTGCTATAATCTGGTATGCTCTGGTTCTGGTGTATTCTGGTTTCGTCTGGTATAGTCTGGATAATTGTCTGGTAAGTTCTGAGATATTCTGGTTAATTAACAATGTCTGGTGTTGTTCTGGTATCGTCTGGCTTGATCTGGATAGACAATGTCTGAAAACTTCTGATATTATCTGGTATTTTCTGGATGTGGTGTATTCTGGTTTCGTCTGGTTTAGTCTGCTGGACTTAAATGTCTGGTACTTTCTGAGTGCACCTAGTGATCTAACTGATCATCTGGTGTAATTTTATTTGGAATTGTCTAGTTTAGTCTGGTTAGACCTATGTCTGATTTCTTCGAGTAAATTCTGAAAATCGTCTGGATCTGGTGTATTTTGGTAGCTGGTGGTATCGTCTGGTTTTGTCTGGATAATTGTCTGGTAAGTTCTGAGATATTCTGGTGAATGAACTATGGTCTGATGTCATTCTGGAATTGTCTGGTTTAGTCTGGTTGGATCTATGTCTGATTTTTTCTGGTATATTTTGACAATTTCTGGGTCTGGTTTATTCTGATAGCTGGTCTGACATCGTCTGGTTTTGTCTGGATAATTGTCTGGAGGGTTCTGAGATTTTCTGGTGAATTGACAATGTCTGGTGTAGTTCTGGAATTGTCTGATTTAGTCTGGTTAGAACTATGTCTTATTTCTTCTGGTATATTCTGATATTTTCTGGATCTGGTGTATTCTGGTAGCTGGTCTGGTATCGTCTGGTTTTGTCTGGATAATTGTCTGGTAAGTTCTGAGATATTCTGGTGAATGAACTATGGTTTGGTGTCATTCTGGTATTGTCTGGCTTGGTCTGGATAGACATTGTCTCAAAGCGTCTAGTTTAGTCTGGTTGGATCTATGTCTGATTTTTTCTGGTATATTCTGACATTTTCTGGGTCTGGTGTATTCTGGTAGCTGGTCTGGTATCGTCTGGTTTTGTCTGGATAATTGTCTTGTAAGTTCTGAGATATTCTGGTGAATGAACTATGGTCTGGTGTCATTCTGGTATTGTCTGGCTTGGTCTGGATAGACATTGTCTCAAAGCGTCTGGTATTATCTGGTATGATCTGGAAATGTTCGTGTATTCTGAATCCTTCTGGTTATGTCTGACATCAGGTCTTGACTATTCTGACTTTATCTGCATAACTCTGATACAACGGTTTTTTTGAATAATATGATTCATCATGTTCTCACGCTGAACTGGATCGAGCTAGTTTTGCATCGACATCAAATTCTTAGTCAGTCAGTCCCCAGCCAGGCGGGTGGAGACTGCAGGAGGCCAAGTCTTGAAACTTACGCCTTCAGGACGCAAACGCTCTAGGACGTCATAAAGTCCCATTTACTGTAAGAGTGATCGACATTGAAACATAAAGTCAAGCCACTTATTTGATTGTCATCCAGCAATCTATTGGAAACAATTTATTAACATTATAATTATTATTACAGATGTTATTTAGTCATAAACCTTATTCAAAATTAAGATAAACAGTTAACAGTAGATTTCAAGGTCGTCATTCTTACAGTAAATGGGACTTTATGACGTCCGAGAGCGTTTGCGTCCTGAAAGCGTAAGTTTCAAGACTTGGCCTCCAGAGTGAAGTTCGAGCGGTTTTTTAATCAGTATTGTGATTTATGTAAGAACGCTCGGTTCTATACAGTGTGATAGTGAATGCATTCAAATACATTAATCAATTGTTTATGTATAATTTGGAAAAACATAATTCTTTTGTTAGTTTTACGCGGATTCTCAGCAGTGAAAAAAGACAATTTGGAATACATAGGTACGAGCTATCAGGAAAACGGTAAGAGAGCAGTCATTTCAATTATACCTACTCCTTTGAAACTCCCCAAATACTGTAAGCATCTTGCATTGAATTTACCTAACACTTTATTGACAAATAGTAGGTAGATACAATATGAGCTGGTAAAAATGTCACCCTGCCACCTGGGGCGGAGAGTTTCCTACCTCGCACGGTAAAATTGCACTTAGATGTTTGACACTTACATGGATGGGCGACTTATGGGCGACCACAGCGCAGGAAGGGGGGGAGCACTTGCCCCCCCCCCCCTCCCCCCTGGATGTCAGGAAATCATACAATTTGTGTGGTGTTTTACATTTACCTAGTTTCATTTTGTAAACAAAAAATACACAAACTAATAATTTCAACGTGTCGAAAAACCAAAAAATGCCTCAGGGGCCACGTAGTTAACTTCCCCCCCCCCCCCCCCCCCCGTGTCAAATGTATACAATATTGAATATTTCCACAAAATTCACCTCATATCGTCTCAAAATTGATTTCAAAGTCCGAAAAAACAATGGGGGGGGGGATATGTTTTCCTTGCCTTGCCCCAACCTGGCAGAAATTTTGCGTGAAGGACAGAAACAAAACCTCAGGGTCTCCCTGAAGGTTGTTTTTAAACCTTTTAAAAACCTTTGGGAGATTTTTTTGTGCAGTCTGCTGGTGATAATTAATAATTACAATCAGCTTTGACATTGAAAATGGCATGACATTTTTTTGGGTAGGTAATCAATCGATTCTTCATTTGTGGTTGTTGATGATTATTAAACCATGAATGATCATAATCATTCATCCGTCGCCATTAGCCTCGCTGCAGAACAGTGCGACGTTAAGCCTCCCCCCCCCAAAAAAAATTATACCATTATTGCTAAATTTTGTATTGACACTTCTTTTATTTGCTGAATTTCTTATCTAGTTTGATTTTTGCGATTATAATCTATTATTAATTATACCGGGTGGCACAAAAGACATTCCCCTGTTTGAGGTCACTCCGACAGAACTATCAAAGATGAAGTGCTGAAACTTACACACATTATAGAATAAGTGAAACAATGAAAAAAAATTGCTGCAGTTGGTTTTCCATTTTAATTCGATTGCCTCTGCATAACTAGACTGCTGTCATTTTAACAAAGATAATTATTTCAAATTGGTATTTTACCAACTACAAGCTCATCGAAGCGTATTGAATAAGTTTAGTTTCAGCTGTTTGGAAAATGTTTACAGAACTTGAGCTTTCTCGAGCGTCGTAACGCTCTTGAGAAGAAAGATGCTAATTTTGTCGTATTCATTAATACAAATCCAAAACACCTATAGCCTTAGCCCATAGCCTACGAACCCTATAGCCAAAATTACACGTTTAGTGCACGGCAAAATTTTCTGTCATATCATTTTGATTAAATCATTGCTTGAAAGAAATGTGTACATGAAAAAAAAACGAATTTGATGAAAATATTATGGTCTGTCAAAGAATTTGATCACTTTTGTGTTAATGTTGTAAAGCATACGTTTTAAATGTAGGTACACTCGGCAAAACAAAAAAAGTTATCACATAACTTGATCCTTTGAAATAGGGTTGTCAAAACCGGTAAAATAATCGGTAAAATGTATGCATTGTTTTCTTATTTCGTTAATATGAGGTCAAGCTCAACTAATATTCAATGCATTCTAAATAGATTCTGAAAGTCTTGGTGAAACCCAAAATGAAGTGCTGCAATGCTGCAATGCTGCAATGCTGATAGATCTTGACTTGACCTAAACTTTAATTTTCAAAACAGAACCCACCCACATTTGCTGTGTACCTATACTATACACTACACACTGTGTAGTGTATAGTATAGGTACATACTCTATAAATATACACTACACACTGTGTAGTGTATATTTATAGAGTGTTTTCTTTGCTAATTTACAAAACGGAAAAAAACGCAAAACGGAAAAAATCCACATTTTTGTGGGTTGGTTCCTTTTCACTATTAAAATTTATACATTCACAACAATTTTTTTTTTATTTATTTATTTATTTCATAAGCCTTTTTTCCACGTTACAATAAAAATTATACAAAATGTACGAATGTATAAAAGTTGTCAAGTAAAGCATAAACATGTAAGTCAGCTGAACGTAACCAATTAAAAAGCGTACGTACTTACATATAATAAACAATAATTTCACATTGATCAAAAAGGAACCAAGCTACATTTAATAAATTGTTGAAGTTACCACAGTGTGATTTAATTATTAGTAATTACAAAAAAATATAAAAATTCTGCCGATCAAACAACAGAAAAATCACTGTAGTCCATACATTTTAAAAACTATTATGTAAAACGCGTTTTCCTTAATATCTCAGTTCATGATACCTGGGGTATGGTTCCTTCTAGTTCATTTTTGCATTTAATTTGTTTAAAATATGGTAAGAAGGAACGTCACAAATTTAATATTTTACTTGATAAATACCAGAAAGTGAAAGTATCTACAGTCTGTTACTCAAAAAAGTATCTAGATAATGATTTAATAGAAAATGTTACTGTGTTTTACCGTGCATGTGCGTTAAATTGTAATTATTGAGTAAGTACACCCAACAAATCATAAAACGGTATTTGAAAGAAACGGATTCGCTGCTGATCAGGTTCCTTGAAAATCAATCCTTGTTGTTATCAATGAAATCAGAGCATATTATCCACCTACTAGGTAGATGACGATTAGCAGAGACTTCAACATTTTGATGCCATCACATTTTTATCAGCTAATCCATTTCTTTCAAATACCGTCTTATCATTTGCTGAGTACCTACACAAAAACGGAAATTTTATAAGTGTGAAAATGTGATCGCCTACATTCGTGCATTTCGATATTTAATCAAATTCAACGCGTATGAATAACAGAATATACAGTGTTGTGTTACGATGAAGAATGGAGGAACAGCAAAGAACAAACATCTCTGTCTTTGGAGGTAAGTGTACGACCTACAAGTGGGTAAATGAGTGATACTGCCTTTTCTAAATATTTTTCAAATTTGTGTGATTTATCTTCTATAGTCGTAAAAAGACAAATGTAAATTTACGTACCTATCAAAAGTTCGTTCTAATGTCATTGAGGTAAAAGCTTGGGTAAAAGAATATTTGCGAAATCTGAAAATCAAATTTGATGGCAGATCCCATTTTCTTTCACTCACATAAATATATTCTATTAATAGAGTTATGTCAACAAATTCAAGAACTTGTGCTTGAATTTGTTCAACTAATATTCAATGCATTCTAAATAGATTCTGAAAGTCTGGGTGAAAGTTGAAACCCAAAATTAAGTGCTGCAATGCTGCAATTCTGATAGTATGTAGTAGTAGTATGTATTATGTAGTGTATGTATGTACTATTATTCTGTCATGAAACACTGTTTTGAATGGTAATTAAGGACACTTCTAAAACAGACACTGATGTAATATTCAGGTAATATCTGAGTTTAATAATAATAATAATATCAAAACGATTGATTTATTTCAGAAAAACTTGGTACATGGCATTACTACATTCACCATATGATGTGATAATACCCAAGAAGGGACTGCCCTGCTGAAACTCTTGCCAAGATCTCGCTTATCAACGCGTTATACCGAGCTAATATTTCCTAGTAAAGTAAGCTGAAGATATAACTGTGCTACGTAAAACATATGAGATAATATCCTCAGTTATTACATACCTTTGACTGTTTTCAATTTGTATTTGTATATTATTTTGATTAATGATGTACGGTGTCTATTTAAATAAGTAATTTCTGTTACAGAATTTTTCATTGAACAATCCAAGTAACATGATCTAACAAAACAATGGCACCAAACCAATTCCGTCATGAATGCACTGTTTAATGGTAATTAAGGACACTTCTAAATCAGATCACTGATGTTATATTATACTCAGGCAATATCTGAGTATAATAATAATAATAATATTAACATAGGTAACGATTGTTTTATTTCAGAAAAGCTTGGGACATGGCATTACTACATTCACCACATGATGTGATACTGATAATACTCAAGAAGGGACTGCCCTCCTGAAACTCTTGCCAAGATCTCGCATATCAACGCGTTACACCGAACTATTTCCTAGTTTAGTAAGTTGAAGATATAACCAAATATAGAGATGTAAAATTACCGGTAATTTAAAAAATGGTAATATTACCGGGAATTTTACCGGTAATATTACCAAAATCTGGTAAAATTGGTAATATTGGAAAAAAATGTGAGTTTCGGATACAAAACGATCGTGGTTCATTTACGAGCTACTTCTCTGCCTATTATGAGTGTACATACGACTAATACGAAATTCCATGGTCTTTCATAAGATAATTTGACTAAGTATCTTCTGTATTGGAAAAGATTCAATGATGATGGATGACCAGTAACCACCAATATTTGATGTGTTAACTTTATAAGATCCAGTTTAAAATACAAAATGTACCTAGGTACTCCAGCAAAAAAAGAAAGAAATGGTAATATTACCGTAAAATTGCTTGGTAATATTACCGCGGTAATATTACCGATTTACATCTCTAACCAAATACATTAATAATGAAGGTTACTATTATTAATGTATTTGGTAAAACATATGAGATAATATCCTCAGTTATTACATACCTTTGACTGTTTTCAATTTGCATTTGCATATTATTTTGATTAATGTTGTACGGTGTCTATTTAAATAAGTAATTTCTGTTACAGAATTTTTCATTGATCAATCCAAGTAACTTGATCCAACAAAACATGGCACCAAACCAATTCCGTCATGAAACACTGTTTTGAATGGTAATTAAGGACACTTCTAAATCAGATAACTGATTTCATTTCATTTATTTATTTAATTGTCATTTACAAAAATACTTTGTTTTAACAATACAGTTAGTGAATGATTCTTAATTGTCTCTTACTTTATCAAACAAATCCCAACTTAATTTTACATGTTATATTTTGTAGACATATAGTAATAATAGAATAATGTATATTATTTAAAGAACAATATTTTTCGAACCAATAATCATGCTCAATTAGACAACAGGGAATAAAATAATTACTAATATCCTCTGCTAGGCTTTATTAATCTATTCAACCATGTATTCATGTACTGTATATATTGACCTGTTAATTAGGTAATCTTTGAGGATGTTATAAAATATACTCGAATCCTTCATTTCTTTGATGCTTTTTGGCAGTCTATTAAAAAGTTTTATAGCAGCCGCACTTGGAGCTTTACTTGAAGTTTGTAATCTACCTGTTTCTACATGGACATCATTTCTGTTTCTTGTTTCATAATTATGTACAGATTCATTTGTTTTTATCAAGGACCCATTTTTAACTGCCAGCATTATTGTTGTGTGGATATAAATACCTGGGACGGTCATTATTCCTAATTCCTTAAATTTTGTTTTACACGACTCCATACTTTTGAGTTCTAAAATTATCCTTACTGCCCTTTTTTGTAATATCAATATTCTATCTAAATTTTTCTTTGAACTGCCCCCCCATACACAAATGCCATACCTTACGTGTGATTCAATAATTGCAAAGTACGCTAACATTAATAGTTCTTTGTTTCGATGTAGTGCTAGCTTCCTCAATACATATAGACCTGACGACATCCTTTTTGCAATACTATCAATATGAGAATTCCAGTTTAAATGTTGGTCGATAATTGTGCCTAGAAAGGGGAAATTACTCACTTGTTCAAGTTGGGTACAATTCAGCAGTACGTTAATATTATCTCGTGGCTTATGGCCCAGGTTGTACACCATATATTTTGTTTTGCTTTCATTTACGATTAGACTATTTTGCTTGAACCATTGTATTACTCTATTTGCCTGAATGAAAGTATTTATTTCTAAAGTTGCCCTGTCCTTATGGGAGATGCTTAGGGTAGAATCGTCCGCAAACAATATCATGTTGCCCTCAGTGATGACATCCATTACTCCATTTATGTACACGTTAAAAAGCAGGGGTCCAAGCACTGAACCTTGCGGGACGCCACACACAATGGTGTCGTTCTTTGATCTAGAGATCCTGTCAGGCCCCTTGTCATCCTGCCCCCTTAGTTCTACAAATTGTTTCCTATTCTGTAAATATGAAGTCAACCAGTCAATCGCATTGTCTCTCATGCCATACATATATAACTTCTTAAGCAGTACACTGTGACTTATGCAGTCAAAAGCCTTCGAGAGGTCCATAAAAACCGAAGTACCATGTTTCCCTTGTCTAACTCTTTTACTACCCAGTCGACGTGGCTTGCGATTGCTGTGTCAGTTGATCTCTTAGCTCTAAATCCATGCTGTTCTCTTGCGATTAGCCGGCGAGACTCGAGAAAGTTTTTTAATCGTTTTTCAAATGCTTTTTCAAATACTTTTGATATTGCCGGTAGGATGGACACGGGTCTATAGTTACCAACTACCTTTCGACAGCCCTTCTTGTAAATGGGGATTACCCTTGCTGTTTTTAGCGACTGGGGAAATTTACCTTCCATGAACGAATAGTTAACTAGGAATGTCAGAGGCCAGCTTATAGCCGATGCGCACTTTTTAAGTAGGAAAGGAGAAATATTGTCATACCCTGTTGATTTCTTATTCTTCATTTTTCTAATAATTGAAATGATCTCCGCTCGTGTTGCGTTATATAGCAACATTTGGTCGTCAATGTGGTTTGGCATAACCTCTATTTTCTCGTTCTCTGACCTCTGCTCCTTATTTACGATGTTTTGTGCTTCATTTATAAAGTAGCTATTAAATACTTCAGCGACTTGTGTCAGCTCCCTGTACACACTCCCATCCTTTTCTAATACAATATTTTCATTATTCTTCCCACACCCTTTTTTGCTTCCTCTTTCATTATTTATCACTTTCCAAACTGTTTTCGATCTATTTTCCGATTTTTTTATGTAGTCTCGTATTTCATTCGCTTTTGCCTTCCTAATTACTGTTCTGTACACTCTTTTGTAATTTCTTAATCTAAGTCTAATTGAGGGGTTGCAGTTAACTTTGACATCGGCAGAAAGTATTTTTAGAGTTTCTCTGGACTTTCTAATACCACTTGTAATCCACTTTGCTTTTCGTACAGCACATTGGTCAATCCTTCGTCTCTTAATTGGAAATGCTAATTCAAAAATAATTTGTAATTTGTTCGCGAACGCGTTATATTTATCATCTATCCCATCTACAGAATCTATATCGCTCCACTCCTCGCTAGAAATTAGATGACAAAAATTTAAAATATTCCTTTCGCACATATCATTGTATGTCGTCCACTTACTTTTTGCATGATTCGACGGTTTACATACTGTCCTAATTACCATTTCCTGGCCGTAGTGGTCATTTATTGTTTCTTTGAAAGTGATTTTTTGAAGAATGCTACTTAGGTTTGCGAGGAAGGTTGTGATATTCAGGCAATATCTGAGTATAATAATAATAATATTAACAAAACGATTGATTTATTTCAGAAAAACTTGGGACATGGCATTACTACATTCACCACATGATGTGATAATAATACCCAAGAAGGGACTGCCCTGCTGAAACTCTTGCCAAGATCTCACTTATCAACGCGTTACACCGAGCTATTTCCTAGTAAAGTAAGTTGAAGATATAACTGTGCTACGTAAAACATATGAGATAATATCCTCAGTTATTACATACCTTTGACTGATTTCAATTTGTATTTGTATATTATTTTGATATATGTTGTACGGTGTCTATTTAAATAAGTAATTTATGTTACAGAATTCTTCATTGAACAATCCAAGTAACATGATCCAACAAAACAATGGCACCAAACCAATTCCGTCATGAAACACTGTTTTGAATGGTAATTAAAGACGCTTATTGTACTAGTCTATCTAAAACAAATCACTGATGTAATATTCAACGATTCTTTATTTCAGTAAAAAAACTTGGGGCATGGCATTACTACATTTACTTACCACATTCAATGATGATGTTTTAGTACCCAAGAAGGGGCTTCCCTGCTGAAACTATTTCCAAGATCTTAACAAGATTTTGTCAAATATTAACAATTTCATTGTCTGAATCAGCGATTCTTAAATTATGGTCCGCGGAGGCCTCACAGGGGGTCCGCGAAGACTCAAGAAATAGCATTGAATATTTATATTGGGTTTAAATATAAAATTTAAAATACACTTAAACTCAATAAAAATATAGGGTAGGTATACAATGTGTGCTTCTTCTCCCCTTCCTCCTATTGTGGAGTAATTCTTAACTCTACGTCACTAAAATTACATTAATTTTTTTTAAACATGAGCTCATTATTGTGAAAATATACTTTGTAGCCAAAAATAAAAACGACAAAAATTATTGTCCAAATCGCATAGGTAAATATAGTCCAAATTCACTTTCGAATTTCAAAAATTTCCCGGGTCTTTTCGGACCTATCCCTTGTCGCTAAGGGGCCCTCCCCACAGTCCCCTCATTGTTTCTTGCGCAAAATGTTTCCCCGTAATTAGTCGTGCCGTACTAATATAGAATACAAATATTTAAATGAAAAATAATGCTACATTCCAATAATTTTTATTATTTCATATTATTATCAAAGTTAGACTATCTTTGGGAATAAAGAATAGAATTATAATCTGATATGATGAATGGGGGAATATTTCAAAAATGTCACGGGTAAGTTTTGGGGGTCCGCGACAACAAACTAAACTACCTATGTTTTAAGGGGGTCCGCGGGGTAGAAAAGTATAAGAAACGCTGGTCTAAATCAAAAAAAAATATCTAAACAAGAATACAAGATCTCGCCAAAAGAAGTAAAATATTATCATTTAAAAAAAATTAGAGTCAAACTTTCTAAAAATACAATCATCTTGGCAATACAATGATCCTTTACTATAATACGCTTAAAAGAGAAGAACGTCGTCCCCGTAGCAACGTGGCTGAAAATTTCGTTTTCTATACAAATCTTGAATTTTCCACCGATCAAGTTGAAACTCGCCAGTAATGTAAACAATTACGTGACTTGATTTATAGTAACACTTTCGCAATATTCTGTTCAGTATTTACCGAGTTATTCGTGAAAAACATCGCTTTTTCTGATGTCTTAATTTTAAACGTCAATTTCAACTGTGCAGTGAAAATTAATTTTAGTAGGCAGTGAAACTATGTAACTTGCAAAAATCGACCTGAAAAATATTTTGCCATGGAATCATCTGAGAGAGAAAGGAAATAAAAATATGCTCACTGCCACTAAGATATGCGCTATGAGAAGAGTACAAATCCATGACCTATCTATGCCCGACGTCGCGCTACCGATACGCGTTTACTTGGAGGCAAGGATTTTCTTCTTGGAGGGATTTCAAGCAAACTTTACCTGTATTACAAGGCGGCCACCGAACTACGTAGGATCCTACCATAGTGGAACTTACCATTAAACGTTGCCCTCTATGGCGAAACTTCAATTCGCTTCGCCTCAACGTCAACATGCGAGTGAGGGAAAGAGAAGATAATTTTATGCAATTCCTTCTCAATGTTGGAAATGGAGAAGTTCTTAACAATTATCACCTCGATAAAGAAACAATTGAAGTTTGATGCTGTTTACTGAGAGGCAATATCTGTCGATCAGATTGCTACCGTCAAAGACTCTGCAATTCTATGCCCTATAAATGTTGACTCTCTTTCCATCAACGTACAATGGATTCAGCTAACTTTTCATTGAAAAAACAAAATTTTACTTGCTTTCGCATAGTCGAACATTTTTGCATGCGCTTTCAACCAGAGAATAGGCTCCCAGATGCAGTTACACCTTCCGAATTTGGCCTACCATTTATGTTTAGCGGGAGGCAATTTCCAATCCGATTATCTTTCGCAATGACCATCAACAAAGCACAAGGACACACGTTTTCCCGAGTCGGTTTATTCCTCTACAAACCTGTGTTCTCACACATAGTAGGCAGCAGGCAATCTGTGGATTAATTTCACTTTTAAAACATTAGTATTTTTATGAACTCCTTCCCAGCAAACACTGTTACATGCCAGGCAGCTCCCATGAGATTTGCCAGTTACATGCCAGGGAGGTGCCAGGCATGTAACTATGACTGGACAACGGGCTGCCAGGCACCTCCCAAGGTAGCTGCCTGGCACATGTCTGGGAGCTGCCTGGCACATGTCCATGGGAGCTGCCTAGCACATCCCAGCAGGTGCCTGGCACATCTCTGGGAGCTGCCTGGCACATCCCAGCAGCTGCCTGGTACATCTCTGGGAGCTGCCTGGCACATCCCAGCAGCTGCCTGGCACATCTCTGGGAGCTGCCTGGCACATCCCAGCAGCTGCCTGGCACATCCCAGCAGCTGCCTGGCACATCCCAGCAGCTGCCTGGCACCTCCCAAGTACATCTCTGGTACATTCCAGCGAGTTCAGCTGCCTAAAATTAACGGTTATTTTGAATTTAAACTGTAAAAAGTAAACTATTATAGCGATATCTACACGGGTTTTCATCATAATTACATTACGACAAGATATTCACAGAGATTATTACAATTGCGAATAGAATCTGAAATAAAACGCAAATGGAATAGACGTGATTTCGATGGCAGGACCTCCAGGTGGCAGGCAGACGCGCTATCCAAGGGACCACGATGGCAGCTGAAGGTTTGGTGCGTTGAAACATAGGTAGTTGAAACGAGCATTTGAAAGGAGATAGGTTGCGGCTGTTATGCTCACGTAAATAATTGATCCACAAAATTAATATGAAGTTAAACTAATAGGCAAATTAAAATGTATTATTTTTAAATAAATCAATGTTAGCCTGGGATTGGCACTTATAGTGTTATCACTATAGTAATACAAACACTGGGCTATTACGACGAACGAATAACATTACTAGTTAACTATAGTTATGTTATTATAATATATAAAAATTTAAGAATGTTTTGTAAAAATGGGTGCCTAATCTCGAGTTTGTTGAAAATGTCACCATGCGGAAATGAGCACATTACTTTATCTTTGATAAAACAAAAGATTTCCCTTGGTATCGCATCTAGTCTCATTTTCACATGCGGTATCAACTCGAGAATAGGCCCCAGCTGGAGTGCCTCTCTTCTCTCCTCGCGATCGAATTCATTTCACTTCTATTATAAGATTTACGCCGAATGAATTACGCCGGTCACGACGAAATCAGAAAAAGACTCCATGGTGCAATGGAGTGCTATCTACTTCTATCTATTTTCCTTCCTTGCAAATATATAAAACCTTTTTTTCCGTCGCCATTAGCCTCGCTGCAGAACAGTGCGACGTTAAGCCCCAGGCAAAAAAATAAAACCTTGAAGTTCGAGGTGAATAGGTATTACCTAATTAAGTTTAGGTTATGCTTAGTTCTTATAGCAAACTAATTTTAGAATTATCTATAAGAGCTACTTGTTATTTTAACAAGTACCTATAGTATGGCAGTACCTCACAAATATTCAACTAACTTACAAAATGAGTTTGAACATTTGGGAGGTCCCCGCCATGTAACAGGGATGTGCCAGGCATGTGCCAGGGATGTGCCAGGCATATGCCAGTTTCATCCCAGGGAGCTGCCTGGCACATCCCTGTTACATGGCGGGGACCTCCCAAATGTTCAAACTAACTTACAAAATGAGTTTGTCCATTTGGGAGGTCCCCGCCATGTAACAGGGATGTGCCAGGCAGCTCCCTGGGATGAAACTGGCATATGCCTGGCACATCCCTGTTACATGGCGGGGACCTCCCAATGTTCAAACTAACTTACAAAATGAGTTTGAACATTTGGGAGGTCCTCGCCATGTAACAGGGACCTCCTAAATGCCACCACATTCCTCTCGATAAGGTTTGAACATTTGGGAGCTCCATGTTACATGGCGAGGACATCCCAAATGTTCAAACTCATTTTCTAAGTAGTTTGAACATTTGGGAGGTCCCCGCCATGTAACAGGGAGCTCTCAAATGCCATATCCCAAATGGTTAAACTGGGATGTGCCAGGGAGGTGCCAGGCATGTACCTTGTTTGCTGGGTTAGTTCACTTAACCTGAAGTCTGGAATTAATAATGGAGATGAGTCTAACAATGGTAATGATCCTGGACTCCAAGTTGAGCTAACTCAGGTGTTGGTAAAATAACGGTTTTAAAATAAAATCCAATCCACAGATGGGTCCGCCTATACCTGGCAATGCTAAACAGGGTTCAACTTAGCCTGTCCCCGACCTTACGTAGCATTATCCAGAGCCCGCAATTTCCAGTCAGTCTTCATAGCAGTCATTCATGGAGAACAACCAGGAAAATTGGCACAATCGACCGATGCAATTTTTACGCAAACATTGTGTACTTATCCTGAAATTCTGCTATAGTTTTCTCTATACGCCAAACATCATGAAAATTATTCAACATTTTCCTTCATTTCCATAATTTTACCTATGAATTGTGAACAACTCTTTTCTTACTTCACTTGCACCTCCTACTTTCCACCATTATCCCAATTGAAAAAAAAATATAAAAATCTATAAATTACCAACGTTTCATTAATACAATTTGTATAACTATCGCACAAATTATTGCCTTTGTCATGTGTGACATGACGGGTCCCTCAAGTCATACAATGATCTTGGCAAGAATTCTCAGCAGGGGTTTCAAAGGCATGCACACTACCTTCTTACTCGTCCCTCTATACCCAGTACCAAGATTTTTTATTGTGACGGTAATGAGATAAAATTATTTTTAATGTATCTCGTGACTACTTTTCTCTTCAATTCATTTTACAGGACATATAGCCACAGCCTCTTTGAAAGCCGATGACAAAATTCCATTGTACTTATAGAGGCGAAGAACTGCAAACCAGGATCGGTAACCACTCCATCCAATGCATTTTTATATTTTGTAATTATATTGTTTCCATTTGTCTATAGGTAATAATTTTTTACAGGGCCAAATTTAGTTGTGCGTTAATTTTTAATAAGAGTGTATTACAATTATTACATTATGATTAATAAAAACATTGGGTTATGTGAGGCATTTTCATTACGAATATGCAATGGGTTCTTTCCTCACAAGGAAATTCATAAGTATACCTGGAGGCCTATTCTTGAGTCCACACGTTTTGAAACCATGTGTGTTTTAAAAACGTATCTTGAAACCACGCTTGGTTTTGATATTGTGTGTTTTTGCCCAAATACCTATTCTTGAGTCAAGCCGTGTGTTTGTGTTTTCAACTTGTCCTTGAGCTCGCCATACGTTTTCGAAAACAATAGAAACCCGAACATCCCCGAGTGTCATCAGAGTCCAACCAATCACAGCGCTGAATTCCCAGAAACAGCACCCCCACCTCGGCGAGGGTGAACACTGAACACAATATTAGTTACTTCCCGTTGTTGACTTAGGACACATGTGTCCGTGCGTCGAAAGTCAGTCCTTTGAAGTTGTGATTTTTGTATTTTTTCGAGCTCTTTAGGTTTGACACAGAATTAGAGTTGCATAAATATATCACATACATAATGCTATATTACAGATGTGATGATAATAATAATAATAATGATAATAACGATGTGAATGTGATGAAGTGTGACCATTTATTTAGATGGGATGCCCCAATTATAATGTAATGATTAAATACAATGCAATGCACTTATGCGTGTTTCAGCAGTAGAGATGTGAACACCGGTAATATTACCGGTAATATTACCGGTAACCATGGGCGCCCACAGGATTTCTGCCAGGTGGGGGCAGGTCAAGGAAAACAATATTTTACAAGTTTAAGGGGGGTGTGGGGGGCGCGCCCCCCACCCTGCCCCGCAGGGCGTTTTTTGGTTTTTGGACACTTTGAAATCAATTTTGAGACGTTTTGAGGTGTATTTTGTTGAAATATTCAATATTTTTTAATTATTGCACTTTGGGGTGGTGGGGGACATGTTCAAAACTGCCCCGCAGGGCATTTTTTGGATTTTTTACACTGTGAAATCAATTTTTTTTAGTTCTTTTGATTACAAAATGATACTTTATGTTTTCCTGACATCCAGGGGGGGGCAAGCGCCCCCCCTTGCCCCCCCCTGCGGGCGCCCATGCCGGTAACGGTAATATTACGGTAATATTACCCCCATTGTTGGTAACATTGTAACTTTCGGTAATTTTAGAGAAAAATAAATAATGGAAGTGTTCAAATTTTGCCACAGTACACCACAGTGTAAAAAGAGGATGTATAGAGATTTGATTATATTTTTATAAATCAACAAGATATACTGTAGGTACCAACATCTAAACATTATCAAATGTAATATTTTCCACGTTGGCTACTTATTTTTTTTAAATTTACTTTCTTTTACATAATATACTACCTAATTATTTTGAAGGAAGGGTCTTTCAGAGTTCGCTCTTTGATTGCAGGATATTTCACTGCGACTGTAAAAGCATGATGTTTAATTTCGTAATTGTTAATCATGCCCATTCCAACATTAATGAAAATTTACCTCGACTCGAAGTCTTTATTTAAGATGAATTAACTAGGAAAACGCTCGGTGTATAACGCGCTAATGAGCGAGCACCCAAAGGCGCAACATCTCCATCCAACCGGAATATCGTAATGCAAAGAAAACATATACATCCATAGGAATTGAAATACGATCAAAATAAAATTACACGACTTCATTGAAAATGAGAATAGCCATCACTCTGATCCATAAAGAAAAACAGATGTAAGTTGCACAGGAAATTAAATGACAATAAAATACCTTCTGGCATTCTATTTAAATATCAAATGAGTATACACGTTCTCTACCGATTAGGCTGAAAACTTATAAAATAAGAGAAAATGGTAGGTAGTAGTCTTAATGTCCAGGCAAAATTTGAACTTAATCGCAGCATTTTGATTTTTGACCAATCGTGAGATATTTTCATTTTTACTCCAATCGAGGTAAGCTCACAAAAACTATACACGATTAAGCAAGAATGAATTTGTATGTACTATGCAAAAATTTTAGTTCGATCGGAAAAGAATGAGACCTCGTTTAATGTTTGGCGTCGGGCCAAACAAACAAACACAAAAAAAAACAGAAAGTGTCCAAAAGTGCAGAATGGAGTCGCTTTTTACGCTCGCTCAATTAAAATCGCTATTGTAAAATTGAGATGTATACCTATCCTCAATCAATAAATAGTAAATACACAATACCTATGTAAACTAAGTAATATGAAAAAATTAATTAATTCACATTCATTAATTTTCTTACGCCATATAGTTAAAACTGCGCAGAAAATTCAATATTACCGTGCTCGGTAATGTTACCGGTAATGTTACCGGTAATATTACCGGTAACATTACCAATTTCAATGTTACCGGTAACTTTACATCTCTATTCAGCAGTCATAAACTCGAATATACTTCATCTATTATCAAAAATTCTTTCTTCTCCTTATTTAGTTTGGATGGTCAAATAAATCTATTAGGACTTTCCACAAACTATTCTTTATTTCAATCAATATTTCGTCCACCCTTCTGTGGACTTTAACAAGTAAACAGCAAAATATTATGTTCAAAAAAAATTAAATTACATTTTTTCTAAATAAAAATGTTTACTTGTTAAGTTTCCTAAAGGAGTCCACAGAAGGGTGGACGAAATATTGATTGAAATAAAAAATAGTTTGTGAAAAGTCTTAATAGATTTATTTGATTCATCTCTTATATTTAATATTATCTTTACTGAGCTTAAAAACTTCATAAACGTAATATCTGGTACTAAAATACAAAGTTATAACCTCACAATATTCGAAACCGTGAGGTTTCACTTCACGGTTTGAAAACATGAATTTTAAAACACATGTGTTTTTAAAACTGTGCGTTTTCGTCCCAAGAATACCATTTTACACTTTTGTGTGTTTTGGGTGTGGGCGGAGCTTCAAACCACGCGTGGTTTTAAAACGCACGGACTCAAGAATAGGCCTCCTGGACGCAGCCCACTTTAGGACGGAAGTCTATCATTGACTATGTTATACAGAGGAAATCATCATTCTTAAAAACCCTGATGTGAAAGTGTACCGAGGTGCTGAATGCGGTACCGACCACTACTTGGTTCGAGCTTGTGTTAATATCAAACCTAGGAATCATGATGTTAAAAGGAAGGAGAAACGGGATCGGAGTCTTACTGGAATTCAGCAAGACCGTTTCCAGTTGGACTTACTACGTCAAGACTCCATTAGATTTTTATACAAATTGAGACTCGCTGCGAAGATAAGCGATGTGTTTCAAGGTGATTGGCATGAAGCGGGGGCGGAGGATTTGTATGAGAAGATAAAGAGGGTTATCCTAGAAGCTGCAAATGAGGCTCTCGGCATAGAAGTAAGACAGGAAGTAAGGAAAGATTGGTGGAACAAAGAAGTTGAAGAATTAGTGATAGAAAAAAAGGAAATGTATAAAAAGTGGTTATCAACACGAGATCTCGAGGATAGAAAGATGTATGCTCGAATGAGTAGAGAGGTGAAGAAGATGGTTAAGAAGAAGAAAAGTGAGAGTTGGGAGAAGAAATGTGAAGAAGTAGATCGGTGTTTGCTGGGAACCAAACAAAAAGAAGCATGGAAGATAATTAAGAATTTGAGACAGGATCATCGGAATTCGGCGCGAGTGCAGATGATTAGCGCGGACCGATGGGTAAATTATTATAGTGAGATGCTTTATGAGGATAGAGATGAGTATCGGGATGGGTTAGAGGAGGTGCTCAGGGCTACGAAGTCAAATGAAAGAGTGGAGAGGATTTCAAAGGAGGAGATCAAGTTCGCTTTGAAAGGCATCAAGAATGGGAGAAGCCCGGGTCCTGGAGGTGTGCACATTGAGTTGGTCAAGAGTGCCCCAGATGTTGTTCTCGAGATAATGGCCTGTATATTTAACAAGTGTTTAATTGAAGAGGATTGCATACCCAAGGAGTGGAAATTGGCGTATGTTACATCCATCTTCAAGAAGGGATCTCGACTCGAATGTAAGAACTACAGGGGGATAAGCGTGACTTCATCAGTGGGTAGACTGAATGGGCGGGTTATTAAGAAGCGACTTGAAGACCAGATTAATATTGACGAGGAACAATGTGGCTTCACAGCAGGCAGATCATGTGCAGACAATATTTTCTCCATAAAGCAAGTGATTTCGAAGCGAAAGGCAAGGAACACCGATACGCATCTTGTATTTATAGATTTGGAAAAGGCATATGACACGGTACCTCTTAAGAACCTCTTTAAAATATTGGATGAGAGTGGGATCAGCAGCAAGTATATCAACACTATAAAGAGTATGTATTATACCAACAGGAGAGTACAACGGGTTTTTCCACGGGTTTTTCACAAAAGCCCAAAAAAGTAAGTCCCCATGTTATTTTCCATAAGAAGAAATCCAGAAATAATCCGGAAGTGCCTAGTGGGCGTGGCACTCTAGTACTCTATTGGTACCAGAAGTAGAATGTTGAAAACGCGAACTCAATGCGATGTTTGGTTCAGGCGCTAGAGCCCCGCGAAGTTTGAATACCTGGAAGTTGTGACGTAGGTCCCACTCAACCTCTGCCGGCCGCGCGCGCAGTATCAATGTTTACCTATACGCCAGCCAGTTCCCTCGCTCCATGTGCGCTCGCTTCACGTGTTCCTCAGTCTATATTTACATTTTCATTTTCTTTCGTAATTTATGGTGCTGCTTTCATTCCGGATTATTATTTATTATTAACAGTAGTGCATTTCTCGCTGGTGAAAGATTGACAAAGTTCAGTGAGTCAGTGAATCAGTGTTATATTACGTGTGAGAGTGGGATTTTGACTAATGTTAGATTGCGTGTGTGCGTTTGTGTTCTTACTGTGAACGTGATTATTTTTCATCATGCCGAGCTGTTGTGTTTTCGAATGTAAAAATAGGACTGATCATCCTATTATTGATGGCATTAAAATTAGTTTCCACCTTTTTCCCAATCGAGATAAATCTCCCATCCGCCACAGAGCCTGGGTGAAAAAAATATCACGTGATAAATTCTCACCGAGTGCGAGGTCTGTCGTGTGTTCCACACATTTCACTACCGATGATTTTGAAGTGGCATCGCTATTGAAAAGCCAGTTTGGCCTGAAAACTAAGCCAGACCTAAAAAAAAGGCGCCATTCCAACAATGGGAATGAGAGGAAATGTAACCACCACTGTTTCTTCGTCCGAGCCACAAGTCAAGAGGCGCCGTGAATCTGCATATTTGCGAAAAAAATCAGTAGCGGAAGCGATGGATGTTCCTAGTGTGGCTTGTGCTCAGGATCAGGAAGTAGAAACAATAGAGGTTGTTCCTGACTTCACCATTGTGTTAACCGGACATGAGAGAACTCGAGACATCGGTATACAGTGCAATGGCGATGAGTTGGACGAAGAAGTAGCAGCTCTGAATTCATGTAATGATTCAGATGATTGCACGGAAGATTCATTCAATTGTCCAACAGAAGATGAAAGCACCGATGAAGAGATTACCGATTATAACACAAACTATGACGATACCAACAATGACGACACCAACAATGACGGCACCAACAATGACCACACCAACAATGAAAATACCAACAATGACAACAGTGCATCTCAGCCAACGACCACAAACTTTAATTCATTGTGTTCAAAGTGTTCCCAAAGAAACTAAAAATCGCGAAAATAATTCCAATCCACAAGAAAGGAGACAGAGGGGAAATCTCTAACTATAGACCCATTTCTCTGCTCCCTGCCTTGTCCAAGATATTTGAAAAAATAATACATAAAAGACTGTCCTTATACCTTGAATCTGAATCATTACTTTCACCTAATCAAAATGGCTTCAGAAAAAGCAACCCAGCAAACACAGGAGCTCCCTGGGAGGTCCTAATATTAGGATGGTGCTCCTTAAATAGGGATATCCTTACAAGGATGTACTGGGGACCTCCCTGGTACATCCTAGTAAGGAGGACTCTTCCAAATTCAAGATGGCTTATTCTAAAAATGGCAACTGCCAAATTTAGGGAGGGATATCCTAAAAAAAGGCAGAATTCTTCCTAAAAAAGGCAGAATACCTCCTAAAAAAGGCAGACCTTCCTTTTTTTAGGACGGTCTTCCCTAAATTAGGCAATTGCCTTTTTTTAGGATATATTACACTAAAAATGGCCGCTATTGAAATATTTATATAGGTTTCGTTAGCTGTCAACAGAGTACTCTGCCCTTCAACTTCAATATAGATTTATGTTTTACTCAGATATCTTTATTGTTTGTTTAAAGTAGGTAGGTTTTATTATTACCAAAATCTGGCAAAAATTATAAAAATTTGTAACAAAATGAGACACGTTGCTTTACATGATAGGACAAATGTGTATTTCCTCTTTAGTAGTTGTCCCCTGCAAGTTGTCCCCTGCACTCCGATCCATATTGTTTGTAGGTATGATGCATTCAAACTATAAATGAATAAATTCCTTCAAAGAAATGAATGGTAGCAGCTAATCTGACGCTGTCATGTTGGTGTTTGTTGTCGGTGTCCCGCGTGATGCAAAAATGCTTCACTTTTTTGGTGGAGTGAGCCTACCCCTGTCCTGTCAGTGTTAGTGTATATCTATCGATCTATATATTATATCGCTCTGTCGTGTATTAAATATATTAAATAAGGCATTTTGAAAAGGCACTCAATTGTAATATCGTGGAAAATGATCTACCTTATCTAGGAAATTATGTCCTAATTTAGGAGATGGATATCCTCAAAAAGGCAGAATTCTTCCTAAAAAAGGCAGAATTCCTCCTAAAAAAAGGCAGACCTTCCTTTTTTTAGGATGGTCCTCCCTCCCCAGGATGTACCTGGGAGCCATTTAGGATCCCCATAAGGAAGCTGTGGGGAGGCTTTTAGGATCATTTTAGGAAGGACTGGGGATATCCTACATCCTTAATTAGGAGGGACTGGGGAGGTCCCAGGTACAACCTTGTGTTTGCTGGGAAGTCGACATCTCACACAATCGATAACGTAATAACTAAAATCACGAGAGAGTTAGAAAATAAAATGCAAGTATTAGGAATATTCTGTGATCTGTCGAAAGCCTTCGACTGCATAAATCACGGAATACTCTTTGATAAACTGCATCACTATGGAATTAGAGGAAAGTCCCATGAACTAATAAAATCATATCTAGAGAATCGAAGCCAAATTGTCCAAATTCAATCAACTAATACAAAGGGGGATGAGATAAAATATCTATCCGAACCGAAGCCAGTAACATGTGGTGTCCCCCAGGGATCCATATTAGGCCCACTATTGTTCACTATATTCATCAATGATCTACCATACAATATAGAAAATTCAGAGCTATTTGCTGATGACACGAGCCTAGTTATAAGCGAAAAAACCCTTGAGACTCTCCAACTTAAAGCCGAAACTGAACTCGCAAAAATACAAGGATGGTTCAATGCTAATAAACTGATCTTAAATTCCAATAAAACTAACTTTATCCACTTTAATAGCATCAAGAACTTTAACCTTAAAACATATCCGGGAAGCTCAACAGAAACAGAAATAAAAATCATACGTAATCTAGCAGAAAACACAGAAATACAAAAAGTACAAATTATTAAATTCCTAGGTATAACAATGGATGCATCTCTCAATTGGAACTGGCACTGCGATATACTAGCCAAAAAGCTAAGCTCTGCCTGCTAAGCTATGCGTCCCGATAGCTTAATGGTTAAAGCATAGGGCCGGAAACCCGAAGGATCTGGGTTCGATTCCCAGTAGGGGTGCGCGTTTTTTGAGCACCCCATCCATAAAATTCCTGGGCATCCATCTAACTGCTACCCTCAATTGGTCTACGCACATCCAACACACGGTCTCCAAAATCCAGAGTAGCTGCTTCCTACTACGCCGACTCAAGCCCATAGTTAACGCCCATTCCCTCAAACTGGTCTACCACGCTCATTTCCATTCCCATCTCTCCTATGGACTCCTCTTCTGGGGCACCTCTCCCGGTGCCAACCGCATTTTCATCCTGCAGAAACAGGCAGTCCGCATTATTGCCGGCATCTCTCGCCGCAAGTCTGCCAAACCCGAGTTCATTAAGTTACACATCCTGACTCTCACCTGCACTCTCATCCGTATTGCCAGCTCCTTTGCTCGTGAGCACCCAACCCTCTTCCCCCTAAACTCGTCAGTTCATCAATATGGCACTCGAGGGGGAAACTCCATACGTATCCCCACTCACTCTCATTCCTCATTCACTAGCAGCCCCCACTATATATGCACAATTATCTATAATAAGCTACCACAGCACATCACCACCTCTCCCACCTGGGCCAGCTTCCAATCCAGTCTCAATGCCTACCTCCTCCTAAACCCATTCTACAGCCTGCAGGAATTTCTAGACTCATAACTGTACCAGCACTTCAGTGTCAATCATCTTAACCTCAAGCACTCTCGTTCCATTGTTCTTCCTATTCAACTATCGGCCACGTACTACACGGCATTGTCTTAGCCGAGGCGATTTATTCATTTATTTATATTTATTCTACATGTAATCATTTTTATTATTATTTTTCTTAGGTATAAATATTACTATTATTAGTTTTATTATTTACTGTACATATAACTGTCATTGTAAACATTGTGACTTGTAAATATTTCTGACTTTGTCATAACTTGTACATACATTCTTGACGATACCCATACATGTATTATGTACTTGTCCACGGGATGATAATAAAATACAATACTATACTAATACTACTAATACTGCTTCTCCTTGAAAACAATAAAAAAATTAACGAACATAAAAACAGCAAAGCTCGCCTATTATGCCAACTTTGAATCTCACATAAGGTATGGTATTGAGTTCTGGGGAGGATCTTCAGCTCTGAACCTCAATAAAATCTTTAAACTACAAAAAAGAGCGATTAGAATATTATTGGGCCTAGTTAAAAATCGAATGGACGACGGGTCCTTCACTAAACCTCACTGTAAACCTCACTTTATCAAACACAAAATAATGACATTATACAGCCTATTTATTTTTCGATCTTCAATCAACACTTACTTAAAGTGGTTCCATCGTTTCGGCATAGGAATGAGAATTTGCTGTAATTCACACCAAAGATTAATGAAACCATATTACATACAACTAGCAAAAAATATTTGCCCCTTACGGTATCATATAATTAGATATTCTTGATTGAAGATCACTTTTTCCCCCATAATATAACACAGGGAGACATGAAATCGTCCTGGAAAATTGGCCTTAAATTGCTCCTAAAACCGCAAGAGGAATGACAAATTATTGAAAATAGTCTCAAATTAAAGATAATAATTTTTAGAATAAGAGTGACGTTTGAAAATATGGGGTCACGGGCCAAATAAGAAAGAAACTGTGTACAATGTGTAAAATTTACCATAAATCTGGCAACATTGCACTACAAATATGAATTATTTTGGGATAGTTTAATTGGAACTTCAATTAAAAACATATAATTGGAGCACACGGTAAGATATAACCCATAAAAAACACTCCTTGTAAAAATACCAGCCAAGTCTCTTCAACTAAAAAAATAAAAATAGAAGAAATCTAAAAATTCAGCACTGAAAAGTAGTGATATCAAAAAATTGGCCAAGTCAAAACTTTTCAAAAAATACTTGGCGCATCGTGCATATAAATAGTATAGAGGTGGGTGGGTAATCAAATATACTCATCTATACATAAAATATATCATAAATCCCCTAAAAAAACGATGCGCCAAGTATTTTTTGAAAAGTTTTGACTTGGCCAATTTTTTGATATCACTACTTTTCAGTGCTGAATTTTTAGATTTCTTCTATTTTTATTTTTTTAGTTGAAAAGACTTGGCTGGTATTTTTACAAGGAGTGTTTTTATGGGGATATCATTCCTTTTTTCAGTTTATTCTTACAACTTGTAACATATATTGTGGCACCAAAGACTATAATTCCTTAAAAAAATACGCCTTTTTGATTTAGTTGCTAAGAAAGTTGTTCTTGTTACTATGTAGGTATATGCCATAAATGATATGCTATAAAGTATAGCACAAGTTTCATTCCAATTGGTCCAGCCGTTCTCGAGTTATGGCATCACTTCCGGTTTTCAAAATGGCGGCTGACTTCACTGCCACCTAAAATTTGTTTCTATAAAATGTTATTTAACATTATAAGCCTTCTGAATATGTAGTTATTGTTATAAGAGATGATTTTAGTCAGATTTGGCATTTTTATGACGTCATTTCCGGTTTCGGTAATAGTGCATTTCTATCTTGACTATTGATATTTCATTGAGAAGACCATCCGAATCGTTTGGCGCTAGTTTCGTCCCAATTGGTTTATCAGTTTTTAAGATATGACGTCACTTCTGGTTTCAAAATGGTGGCACAAAAAATTCGTAAGGACAAGGTATCATCAGACGCCAAAAGTGCATATATGGTAAAAATTTCAGATCGATCGGCTCAGCCGTTTAGGCTGTGGCGCTGTCAACAGTGTTTCCTGATATCATCAGAATCAGAAAGCGGTGTAATTTTACATATTTCACGGCCCTCTAGCACGAAAATGACATTCCCTATTGTTCCCAAATTCGGTATATGGGGTGGGGTGGGCCATAGCTCGAAATTAAGATATTTTGCAACAATGTGAGATTTTCCAATTTTAAGATCCAGTAGGCCGAAAATGCCATGTTGTTGCTTACAGTAAAAGTGGTTGGTCTGCTCCTCAGTTTATTAGGCATTTACGGTATGTTGAGTGAGTGTGAGTGTACGGTACGACTTGGCTGGGTGGAGCGACCGCTCCACTAGATTGTTTTATGCTGTTGTTTGAGGTATTATTTCATCAGAGATTTGTATGAATTACGGCGAATTCTAAGCACCTTGGCTGGAGCAGTGGGACCACTTTAAATGTATTGTATTGTATTGTATTGTATTTTATTATCATCCCGTGGACAAGTACATAATACATGTATGGGTATCGTCAAGAATGTATGTACAAGTTAAGACAAAGTCAGAAATATTTACAAGTCACAATGTTTACAATGACAGTTATATGTACAGTAAATAATAAAACTAATAATAGTAATATTTATACCTAAGAAAAATAATAATAAAAATGATTACATGTAGTATAAATATAAATAAATGAATAAATCGCCTCGGCTAAGACAATGCCGTGTAGTACGTGGCCGATAGTTGAATAGGAAGAACAATGGAACGAGAGTGCTTGAGGTTAAGATGATTGACACTGAAGTGCTGGTACAGTTATGAGTCTAGAAATTCCTGCAGGCTGTAGAATGGGTTTAGGAGGAGGTAGGCATTGAGACTGGATTGGAAGCTGGCCCAGGTGGGAGAGGTGGTGATGTGCTGTGGTAGCTTATTATAGATAATTGTGCATATATAGTGGGGGCTGCTAGTGAATGAGGAGTGAGAGTGAGTGGGGGGAGTGGGGGAATCCAAAATTGTAACATCCACACACATGATACCAGACAATCACAACAGGTCCATGTTCAATACAAAAGAACAAAACAAATACAACAAAACTCAGCATACATACATTCGAAAATATACAACAAAATTCCAAATAGAATTAAAAAAGCCAAAGACATCAATCAGTTCAAAAATTCTCTTAAAACACTCCTCTCAAAAGCAGCATATTACTCACTCGAAGAGTTTCTTGATGATAAGAACATTAATTAGTTAGTTACTTAGGTAATTAGTTTTGACTAAAATATTAGTAGGTATTCGAAATATACTTATAGTTCATAATTATAATAATTATAATAACTATAAGTTTAATATTAATCTTCACTTGGAATTCCTCAATAATGTCAAATGCCAACTGTAATATTACTTATAAATACCTACATATTTTAAATTTTAATACTCTACTTTAAGAATACTTTCCTAAATACCCTAACATATGGGGGCCTCATCATTGAGTCTCTCAAGGGTCAATACATTGTAATATGTACTATTGTAATGTGAAAAGGAAATAAAACTATGAAAACTATGAAAACATTATTCGTATTTTGGAATTGTTTAAAATTATTGTTCATGTTTTGTATGAAGTGCGGGCATTCTGTCACCAACATTCAAAAAAGAGGTAAGGGTGCCACACTCATTGTTGTGACCATGTGAAGTAGTGGACACAACGTTACATGGAGGTCGCAGACGTCAACAAATAGATTTAGTGTGGGTACCGTGAAGCTGGCGACAGCATTGTACTGCACTGGATCGAGCTTCAAAAAGTTCCAGTCATTTTCTCAGGCAATTGATTTATTGTTTATCTCAGAGGCAACTTATTACCGAATCGTGCGGCGCTTCATTGCACCAGCAATAAAGCACACTTGGACGGAACATAAACAAAAGAACATTGCCGACGTCAAAGCAAGTCCTGGAGGTGCATGGCTGTCAGGTGACGGACAGTATGATTCGCCTGGTTTCTGTGCAAAATATGTCACATACAATAATGGATGTGAAATCTGAAGTTATCATTGACTTCATTGTGCTACAGAAAGGCTTGATCACGGGAGAGCTAGAGAAGCCAGCGTGTGACAGTCTTCTAACCCGGCTAAAAAGTTATGGCATAGATATTGACTTGTTCCTCTCTGACAGGCACCGTGGAATCAGGAAAATGATGAGAGTGAAGTATTCGGAAATAAAGCACGAGTTCGATGTCTGGCATGTAAGCAAGAGCTTGGCGAAAGCTATCAAGGCAATAGAAAAAAAGTCACCTGTTTTAGAAAGCTGGAAGCCAAGTATTCTCAACCATCTCTGGTGGTCTTCGATGACATGCGACGCCGACGCTGATGTCCTAGTTGAAAAGTTCACATCCATTCTCTCCCACGTGACGAACACGCACTCGTGGGACGGCAACGCGCACTTCAACAAGTGTGCACACGAAGACATGGATGATGAAGAGGAGAGAGATGTGGACTGGATTGAAGTCAACTCCCATGACTACAGACTCTTGTCCAACGTCATCACGAACAAGAACTTTATCGAGGACTTGCGTCATACCAGACACTACTGTCACACGGGGAGCTTGGAGTCATACCACAACGTACGACTCAAGTACTTGCCGAAGAAGTCAGCGTTCTCATACGACGGCATGGTTCTTCGCGGCATGTTGGCCATCATAGATCATAACGAGAACATCGGAAGAGACGTCCATCGCAATGAAGTGAGGTATTCCAAACCCACGAAGAAATACGTCAATCGCGCAATTCGTGTCGACAAGAGCTACACTTGGCGCAAGGATCTCATTGACAAAGTGACCGCCTTCCTCGTCGGTGACCTGGATCTGTCAATCGAAGATGACCCCTACGATGTCGAAGTGCCGCAGAACATTGCTCCGATTCCACGACCAACTCTAGAACAATTGCGTAGCTCGCGGTTCTCTCGATTTCAACAATACTAACCAAAGGTATGTACAACAATCAACTCAACAATGAAACTCAACACTAGCTGAACCGTTCCACATTGTCGACACTAGTCAACAATAACTAACTCAACAATACAAACTTTTGAATTGTATTCTATATTTTTATGTTAGACATTATACATATCTAGTTGGTAGTTGGCACCTAAGATCTCTCCATATATTCTACCTATCTTGGTTGGTTTGGTACACGAAAGCGAATAACATAATGAATACACGGGATAATCTTGCTAACGCTGATGATATGGAAATGTATAATTCATATTACATCATCCAACTGTCAACAATGCCCACCTTCGAAATATGTATAATCTGCATCATTGTTTCATTTCATTTTTTAGTTGTAATTGTCACCGTGATGCATTACTCAATATGTCAGGGGGGAAATGTTTTTGGCGTATAAATATAATGTAGGTAGTATTCTATTTTTCCATACCTTACCCAATAAAGTAATAGACTTTGGCGCACTTTTCATATTTTTTAAATTTTTTTTACACTTTTTTTAATATTTCTTTAGGCCTCCTGTTCAGCGAACTTATGAACGCTTTTCACACTAATCGAAATATTCCGTATTTTGTCCGACTGCTGCCGAGAAACCCACGTAATTGCCGCTATTTTCAGGAAACTTTCGTCTTATTTCCTGCACGACGCATGAAGGAATAACCAGTCTTCTGTTCTTCCCCAATGATTCACCGGAATTAGCCCAATTAATAAATTGTCTGTAAGCCACAAATCTCCAAGTGCGATTTGTTGTCTCTTGTAGCTCGACGTGATTAGGATTCTTCTCATACACCAATAGTACTTGCCGAGCTGTTTTCAAAACGTCCATATTTAGCACAACATGGTCGAACGAAGTGTGATGTATAATACATTCAGCACTACCCCTTATCTTATTGATGACAGCACTTTCTGTACAACAGAAACTCTCAGCGTCTGTCGTCATTACTTGGCACTCTCCGCAATCACACCAATCTATTGCACCAGCTCGACCTATGAACTCACGATTTAGCACTCTTGATTTCGGTGTTTTCTCAATTCTCTTGGATCTGCTCGGCTGAAATTGGTATGGATGAAGTTGAGACATAATGCACGGCTTCAAATACGATATTCAACAGCGATGTGACAGCTCGAGACAGTATACAACGTGCTGTGCAGAAGAGCCAAGCGCCCGCGTGTGGCTGGCGCGGCGGGCGGCCTGCCTGAGTTGGGTGTGAATGACGCGTTGCCCCGCCCCCTACCAATCTTCGCTGCGCCGTAACTTCGGTTAGGAATATCATACAGAACTCTAGTTTTCGCCGCTGTGATTGCATGCCTAATGTCATCATGAATGTTAAATAATAAAAAAATGGGGCTCAACCGTGATTGCCCACCTTTAATATTTCACCTGTTCTACAGTAGGCTTCATCAGGAGTTCTTGACAGCTGTAAAAAACTGTTTTCTTACTACTGTCAACTAAACTGTCCTGATGAAGCCTACTGTAAAGCAGGAGAAACCCAGTGAACACAGGTCGTCCCAGGGACAGACTATTTTTAGGATATCCTAGCCTAAAGTAGGACATCCTACTAGGATGTCCTGGGTACCTCCCTGGGATATCCTAATAAAGGAAGAAGATCCTTTTTTAGGAACATTCTTCCTAAATTAGGCAATTGCCTTTTTTAGGAAGAATTGTCCTAAAAATGGCTGCTACTGAAATCCTATTTTAGGACAATTCTTCCTAAATTAGGCAATTGCCTTTTTTAGGAAGAATTGTCCTAAAAATGGCTGCTATTGAAATATTTTTAATAGTTTCTACAACTGTCAACAGAGTACTCTGCCCTTCGACTTTACAATATAGATTTTTAATTTCAGCATATCTCTTTATCGTTTGTTTTTAAGTAAGTTATATTATTTCCAAAATCTGCCAAGTATTATAAGATATTATAACAAAAAGAGATATGTCCTATTGGATGATAGGAAAAATGTGTATTTCTTTTATTTTGTACTGGAACCTAAGTTGTCACCTTGGAGTCGGAGCCATATTTTTTGAATGCAAACATTGATTACTGAATTAATGAATATGAATAATGCGAATCGTGCGAATTGGTGTCTGTGCAAATAGAATCTGTCTATAAAATATGGCAATTGCATCCCAATAAGGGAAAATTATCTTCCATAGGAAATACCGTTCTATTATAATAATAATGAAACATTATATATTAAATTTGTCATTTTCATCCTAATTTAGGAAAAGCATCTACCTAAATAAGAAAATGACGTCCTAAAGTAGGACAATGTACATCTTAAATTAGGCAGTTTCATCTTAATTTAGGAAAAGTATCGACCTAAATTAGGAAATGACGTCCTAAACTAGGACAATGGATGTCCTAAATTAGGCAGTGTCGTCCTTTTTTAGGAAGGTCCGCCTAATTTAGGACGTACCTGGGATCGAAAAACTTGTGTAATTAGGACACTCTGGGGACACTCTGGGGATCATTTTAGGCCGAGTTTAGGACGGACTGGGGATATCCTACCTAAGTAAGTACCCAGTGAACACAGGTCGTCCCAGGGACAGACTATTTTTAGGATATCCTAGCCTAAAGTAGGACATCCTACTAGGATGTCCTGGGTACCTCCCTGGGATATCCTAATAAAGGAAGAAGATCCTTTTTTAGGAACATTCTTCCTAAATTAGGCAATTGCCTTTTTTAGGAAGAATTGTCCTAAAAATGGCTGCCACTGAAATCCTATTTTAGGACAATTCTTCCTAAATTAGGCAATTGCCTTTTTTAGGAAGAATTGTCCTAAAAATGGCTGCTAGTGAAATATTTTTAAAAGTTTCTACAACTGTCAACAGAGTACTCTGCCCTTCGACTTCACAATATAGATTTTTAATTTCAGCATATCTCTTTATCGTTTGTTTTTAAGCAAGTTATATTATTTCCAAAATCTGCCAAGTATTATAAGATATTATAACAAAAAGAGACATGTCCTATTGGATGATAGGAAAAATGTGTATTTCTTTTATTTTGTACTGGAACCTAAGTTGTCACCTTGGAGTCGGAGCCATATTTTTTGGATGCAAACATTGATAACTGAATTAATGAATATTAATAATGCGAATCGTGCGAATTGGTGTCTGTGCAAATAGAACCTGTCTATTAAATATGGCAATTGCATCCCAATAGTGGAAAATTATCTTCCATAGGAAATACCATTCTATTATAATAATAATGAAAAATTATATATTAAATTTGTCATTTTCATCCTAATTTAGGAAAAGCATCTACCTAAATAAGAAAATGACGTCCTAAAGTAGGACAATGTATATCTTAAATTAGGCAGTTTCATCCTAATTTAGGAAAAGTATCGACCTAAATTAGGAAATGACGTCCTAAACTAGGACAATGGATATCCTAAATTAGGCAGTGTCGTCCTTTTTTAGGAAGGTCCGCCTAATTTAGGACGTACCTGGGATCGAAAAACTTGTGTAATTAGGACACTCTGGGGACACTCTGGGGATCATTTTAGGCCGAGTTTAGGACGGACTGGGGATGTCCTACCTAAGTAAGTAGTCTGTCCTGGGGACGTCCCAGGTACGTCCTAGTGTTCACTGGGTAGTCTGTCCTGGGGACGTCCCAGGTACGTCCTAGTGTTCACTGGGAATATTCAGATTTTAAATAAATATAGTTTGTGAAACGTTAAAAAGGGGCGTAAGAGAACATTTATTGGTATTTTCGTGTATATTTTCGTGGTAATCCCTTAGTCGACAGGCAAATTCTGGGAAGGTAACCTACTAATAGGCCACGACCTCCTCCTGCCCACCATCCATCCTTACCTACCTACTCTTCACCATTATCTCCCAATATCATCATCATTATCATTCATCCGTCGCCATTAGACTCGCTGCAGAACAGTGCGACGTTAAGCCCCATGACTAACAAAATCTTTGCCGACATCTAACGTCGCAACTTCTCATTAGAATATTGGCAATTACGTTTTAGGAATCAAAATTAAGTATACTAAAACGATCGTTTATGTTGATTCATACTGTTGATGCAGAGATGCATACTTTTATACCGTCAGGAGGCAAGTAACATCACGTGAGAGCTTTGATATTTAACTTATTTCAGTTTGATTTGAATTGATTCGTCAAAATATTTGGAAATATATAGGTATCATTTTTCATATTTACCCCACAATTACGAAACGAATTTACCCAATGATCTATACGATAATTTTTTTTGTCTGGGGCTTAACGTCGCACTGTTCTGCAGCGAGGCTAATGGCGACGGATGAATGATTATGATGATGATTGGAAGATGATGGTGAAGAGTAGGTAAGGATGGAAGGTGGGAAGGAGGCGGTTGTGGCATTTTTTTTAGTAGGGTACCTTCCCAGCATTTGCCTGTCGACTGAGGGAAAACCACGAAAAAAACCCAGTCAGGAAGGACGGCCGCGGGAATCGAACCCGGGCCTCCGGAATACAAGTTCAGAGCGGTAACCACTCACCCAACCTGTTCCGTAAAATGTGTTGTATTTTTTAAGGTTGAATTTGCAGTACTGTCGCTTTTAAACATTTCTTAAACTTTGGTAATAAAGTTGGTGATAAATTAATCATATAAATGCGAATCACACTGCTTACAATTTGTAAGCGGGTCCCTCTAGTACACTATTAATGAACTAATGCGGCACGAAAATCGTGCACGAATTCGTGTTTCGTGCGAATAGACATCATGTTTTTGCGCCTGTGAGTTTAGTTTGAAACTCAAATTATTTTAACTAAATTGATACCTAAGAAACAAATAATATATTAATTTATTTTCGATTCCAAGTATATTTTGGAGTTCCAGAATATAAAACCTGTTTAAATCTGGAGGGTAGATGCCGAAATGGCAACACTGTTCACAGCCTTCTAAGGGTACGTTTACAGCTCGACACGCCGAAGCGCCGGAGCGCCGACCTTGAAAAGATATGGCGTTTTCCATTGGGCTGCTCTCGGATCGAGCTGGATTTTTTGCTCCGCCCCAGAGCTGCTCTAGAACTGCTCCCAATGGAATACGAAAACGCTTTTGAATGGCGGGTGAGTTGATGTTTCAAATGAGGTTAGATTTACTTTAACATCAATATTCGTGTAATTACATCACTAAATTGTACGGCTGGGCGAATATATTATAAATACAATATTATTAATGAATTGTATTAAGTTATATGACTACTTATCACTGGATTCATTACTTATTCTTGTTAACAACGACGGTCAGTTATTTGAAATTTCTCGTTTTCGCGCCTTGCTCTCGACCGCTCCGTCGAAATATCCGGAGCAAGAGAAGTCGATCCGGGAGCGAGCCGAGAGCGATCTCGATTTCCAATGGAATATGACTACCTGCTCCCGGAGCGAGCTGGAGCAGTACGGAGCACCCAATGGAAAACGCCAATAAACATGGTTAAGGTCGGCGCTCCGGCGCTTCGGCGTGTCCGAGCTGAGCCATCTGATTGGCTAGCGTCAAAGCGTCGAGCGCTTGTTGCCATTCAAAACTCACGTCGTGACTCGCGAGGTCAAATGAAATGAAACGAGACTGTTTGTGGACTTTTTGACGCGAGAGAAGGGTAAAACACATTTAGTTACCTACTATGTTTTATTTTATAACTCCGTGGAACCACTTGGTTATCAGTCGTGTTTTTAAATCAATCTTCATGTTGTGCGCAGTTGTTTATGCAATACACTGCCGTTGATAGCTTACGTGCAATGTTCGATTTCAAAAAGAGTTAGGTTATTGTTTGCTGTCCGAGAGGATATTTACTATGAGCAAGTCTGAGGCCTCGTTCGTCTGTCGCTGGGAGTCGTGTTCTGCGCAATTCAAGACCAAGACTTCTTTGCGCTGTCACATTGGCTCGCATCCGCCGCAACAGGTGTTCATCTGCAAGTGGGAGTCGTGTGAACGACAGTTCGGTCACATGGCACAGTACTTGAGACACTACAAAGTCCACGCCCGTCAGAGGCCCTTCGCATGTGACGAGTGCGGAGACAGTTTCAGTCGACGGACGTATCTCAAGGAACATGTTCTGTCTCATTCGGTGCGGAGTGAAAGTGTGAAGGAAGAGACGGAGGAAGTGATTTACACTTGTCCCGTGGACGAATGTGGCAAGAGTTACCGACATCGACAATCACTGCATTGGCATAAAATGGCTCACCACAAGGACTTTCAGAGGTACTTTCAATGCTTTGTTCAAGTTCATGAGAGCTATGCTATGCTCTCTGCTTTTACTTGATAGTGTAGGTAGTACCTACCTATTCATCTATTTAAAGTGAGAATTACGAACTTTGTAAAAGGTATGAGAATGTGAATGGTACCTAACCTATGTGAATTGTAATTAGCAGAATCCCAGCAAACACTGTTACATGCCAGGCAGCTCCCATGAGATTTGCCAGTTACATGCCAGGGAGGTGCCAGGCATGTAACTATGACTGGACAACGGGATGCCAGGCACCTCCCAAGGTAGCTGCCTGGCACATGTCTGGGAGCTGCCTGGCACATGTCCATGGGAGCTGCCTGGCACATCCCAGCAGGTGCCTGGCAAATCTCTGGGAGCTGCCTGGCAAATCTCTGGGAGCTGCCTGGCACATCCCAGCAGGTGCCTGGCACATCTCTGGGAGCTGCCTGGCACATCCCAGCAGCTGCCTGGCACATCTCTGGGAGCTGCCTGGCACATCCCAGCAGCTGCCTGGCACCTCCCAGGTACATCTCTGGCACATTCCAGCGAGTTCAGCTGCCTAAAATTAACGGTTATTTTGAATTTAAACTGTAAAAAGTAAACTATAATTGCGATATCTACACGGGTTTTCATCATAATTACATTACGACAAGATATTCACAGAGATTATTACAATTGCGAATAGAATCTGAAATAAAACGCAAATGGATTAGACGTGATTTCGATGGCAGGACCTCCAGGTGGCAGGCAGACGCGCTATCCAAGGGACCACGATGGCAGCTGAAGGTTTGGTGCGTTGAAACATAGGTAGTTGAAACGAGCATTTGAAATGAGATAGGTTGCGGCTGTTATGCTCACGTAAATAATTGATCCACAAAATTAATATGAAGTTAAACTAATAGGCAAATTAAAATGTATTATTTTTAAATAAATCAATGTTAGCCTGGGATTGGCACTTCTAGTGTTATCACTATACTTATAGTAATACAAACACTGGGCTATTACGACGAAGGAATAACATTACTAGTTCACTATAGTTATGTTATTATAATATATAAAAATTTAAGAATGTTATGTAAAAATGGGTTCCTAATCTCGAGTTTGTTGAAAATGTTCACCATGCGGAAATGAGCACATTACTTTATCTTTGATAAAACAAAAGATTTCCCTTGGTATCGCAGCTAGTCTCATTTTCACATGCGGTATCAACTCGAGAATAGGCCCCAGCTGGAGCGCCTCTCTTCTCTCCTCGCGATCGAATTCATTTCACTTCTATTATAAGATTTACGCTGAATGAATTACGCCGGTCACGACGAAATCAGAAAAAGACTCCATGGTGCAATGGAGTGCTATCTACTTCTATCTATTTTCCTTCCTTGCAAATATATAAAACCTTTTTTCCGTCGCCATTAGCCTCGCTGCAGAACAGTGCGACGTTAAGCCCCAGGCAAAAAAATAAAACCTTGAAGTTCGAGGTGAATAGGTATTACCTAATTAAGTTTAGGTTATGCTTAGTTCTTATAGCAAACTAATTTTAGAATTATCTAGCTACTTGTTATTTTAACAAGTACCTATAGTATGGCAGTACCTCACAAATATTCAAACTAACTTACAAAATGAGTTTGAACATTTGGGAGGTCCCCGCCATGTAACAGGGATGTGCCAGGCAGCTCCCTGGGATGAAACTGGCATATGCCTGGCACGTCCCTGGCACATGCCTGGCACATCCCTGTTACATGGCGGGGACCTCCCAAATGTTCAAACTAACTTACAAAATGAGTTTGAACATTTGGGAGGTCCCCGCCATGTAACAGGGATGTGCCAGGCAGCTCCCTGGGATGAAACTGGCATATGCCTGGCACGTCCCTGGCACATGCCTGGCACATCCCTGTTACATGGCGGGGACCTCCCAAATGTTCAAACTACTTACAAAATGAGTTTGAACATTTGGGAGGTCCCCGCCATGTAACAGGGATGTGCCAGGCAGCTCCCTGGGATGAAACTGGCATATGCCTGGCACATCCCTGGCACATGCCTGGCACATCCCTGGCACATCCCTGGCACCTCCCAAATGTTCAAACTAACTTACAAAATGAGTTTGAACATTTGGGAGGTCCTCGCCATGTAACAGGGACCTCCCAAATGCCACCACATTCCTCTCGATAAGGTTTGAACATTTGGGAGCTCCCTGTTACATGGCGAGGACATCCCAAATGTTCAAACTCATTTTCTAAGTAGTTTGAACATTTGGGAGGTCCCCGCCATGTAACAGGGAGCTCCCAAATGCCATATCCCAAATGGTCAAACTGGGATGTGCCAGGGAGGTGCCAGGCATGTACCTTGTTTGCTGGGATGCTATCTAAAATAAATAAATACAAATATGTTATACTGAACTCAACCATGAAGCACCTCTAAGTGACATTTTTGATATTATTGAGTTCATGGTATTGGTGGAATTCTGAAGATTTAAGAAGTCCCCAAACTAGCTGTAATTCAGTATAGTGCGTATCATATTGGATTTTAGCTGATTACTTGAATCAGGTTTTATATCGGATCACTTAAGTTATCATTACCAGTTTGTCTTCCCAAGCGGTTTAAATGGTTTATTCTGACGTTCTTATTTCCAGCGAGAAGATAATCAAAGCAGAGGAAAACAGTTCTCCTGAGATGAAGGAAAGAGGAACGAAAAGGAAGCAAGTGGAACAAAATCCGTAAGATTATACTTCATTGATTGACTATTTATTCTACACATAACTGAATGTAGGTAGGTACGTACCTAATTGAAGGTGAATTATAAACTTTGTTCAATTGTTGGGTATTTTTGTAAATATTGTTTTTGTACAGAATTGGCACAGAATTGGCAATTTTCAAGATTTAAAATGTTTCAATTTCAAATTGCACGACTTATAGTAAAATCTAGCTTCTTATCTGTTTTGGCTTAAGGATTTGAGATTTATCGCTGTCTGTTTCAGAAGATCATCGGAAGAAGAAGATGAAGAAGAAGACGAAGATGAAGTAATGAAGCGCAAGAGAAGGAAGGAGGATCGACAAGGCCCCTTCGCTTGTCCGGTCAAGGACTGTAAATCTGTCGTTAAACTCTACTCGAGCCTTCGCAGACATCTCCGTATCCACAATAGCAAGTCAGTAGCATTCAATAGCATTCACAATAGCAAGTCAGTATAGCATTCAATAGCATTCACAATAGCAAGTCAGTAGCATTCAATAGCATTCACAATAGCAAGTCAGTAGCATTCAATAGCATTCACAATAGCAAGTCAGTAGCATTCAATAGCATTCACAATAGCAAGTCAGTAGCATTCAATAACATTCACAATAGCAAGTCAGTATAGCATTCAATAGCATTCACAATAGCAAGTCAGTAGCATTCAATAGCATTCACAATAGCAAGTCAGTAGCATTCAATAGCATTCAAAATAACAAGTCAGTATCATTCAGTAGCATTCACAATAGCAAGTCAGTAGCATTCAATAGCATTCACATTTAGCAAGTCAGTAGCATTCACAATATCAAGTCAGTAGCATTCAATAGCATTCACAATAGCAAGTCAGTAGCATTCAATAGCATTCACAATAGCAAGTCAGTAGCATTAAGTAGTATTCAATAGCATTCACAATAGCAAGTCAGTATCATTCAGTAGCATTCACAATAGCAAGTCAGTAGCATTCAATAGCATTCACAATAGCAAGTCAGTAGCATTCAATAGCAAGTCAATGTAGCATGTATAGTGATGATGGGACAAGAAAATTTTCAAGACCCTTTGAAATTTTCATTTGAAATTTTGAAATTTTTAAAACTTTTTGACAGCAGTTGGTACCTACACTGTTTGTAGCACTACTCCAGTCACTTTAGACCGAAAAGGGGCGTATCCTCAAAGTAATTGCAACAAATTTTTTTTTCGCTAATTATTATCGGGACCATGTACATGTAGGTAACTACCAAAAACAAGTCTACCGATTTTCGAGCCGCCATTTTGTTTTTATTAGGGGTTGATTGAAAATCATAATTATTTGTAATTAAGGCCGGTCATAGGTATATTTTTTCCCGCCAAAAGTAATTTTGGAGCGGTTTTAGAGGATAATACGAAATATAAATTGCCATATTTGGCAAACGGAAAAAGATATCTAAAAAGCAAGAAAGACATGACATGAATTGAACCTTTATCTACATTTTCATAGCTTACTGTCATAACTTTGCTCCTACTATGTGGTCAGCATTAGTTGGGCACGAAAACGCTCTGTTTCTCGACCGTTTTTTGTCGTCGCTCAAACGGAGCGTTTTCGTGCCCGACTAATGCTGACCACATAGTAGGAGCAAAGTTATGACAGTAAGAGATGAAAATGTAGATAAAGGTTCAATCCATGTCATGTCTTTCTTGCTTTTTAGATATTCATAACCGTTTGCCATATATGGCAATTTATGCAGACGATGTTTCTTCGGTTGACGCTCCTTGTGTTGATGTTGGCCCCCAAAAAGGCCGTTTAACACGACGTTTCGACAGACGTGGCTCTGTCATCTTCAGGTGAAGACTGGTGATGAATAGGGGTTGCCATCAGGTATTTATAGGAGCCAGAGAAAAGATACCTGGCTCGCTATTGGCTCGCGTGGTCTAGCTTAGGCCTCTGGTTGGCCGCTCGGTGGGCAGCTGCACGAGTGTAGTATGCACCTGCTTGCATGTTGTTAGCAGCTGCTTCCGTTTGCTGGACTCGCGGGACGATGTTGTGGTCCTTGGTTCGATTGATTGTGGTATCTTGTTTATTCATATAAAATGAATATTTTATATCGCGCACTCTCGACCAGGCAAGGCTCGTTATTAACGCCTCGCCTGTTGAGCTGAGCGCACAGGCTCGCAGTGCCCTGGCGAAGGGTTTTGATTTCGCGATCGCCCCAGGCCGCCTACCAGCAGAACGCATCGTGTGTGGAGTAGAAGCTGCCGTCAGGCGACTACCCCCCGCGATCGCGGAACAGCTGCGCCAAGACACTGCTACCATCCTGCGCAAAGCAAGGCCTCCCAAACGCAACATGACACCGGGCGAGATTACAGCACTGCGAGACCTCCGCAACAACAAAGAAGTTGTCATTCAGCCCGCGGACCAAGGCAACGCCACCGTGGTTCTCAGCGCGACCAAATACCGAGACCAACTTCACAGCATGCTAGCCGATGCAGCCTACGCAAAACTGAAACGCGATCCCACACACGCCCTCGAGACAAGAACCCGCAAAATTATAACTGCATCGCCTATTGAAGAAGAAGAGAAGAGAAAGCTGATCCCACGAGAAAACACTTTGCGAGTACCACGACTCTACGGACTACCTAAAGTCCACAAGCCAGGCATGCCTAGTGATGCCCAGCGGGAATATTCCCGTGGGAATATTCTCCGTTCCCGGGAATATTCCCGAGCATATTTGGGGATTATTCCCCAAATCGGGAATTTACTTTTTCATTATAAATTAAAATGTATAATGTTATTATTTTGTGGTATCTCATTACCTCTTAGTATTCTCTATTTTGTCATTAATTTTCTTGTTATCTTATGACAGGGGTCGGTAACCTTTTTTGGTGACGGAGCCAATTTCCGAAAAATTTATTAATAAGGTAATAATGCGAGCCGCAGCAGGCAATCAAATATAATACACCAAAAATAATCAATTGAAGTTCTAGTTTATTCTGCTATTTCGATGAAGCCCCCCCCCCCCCCTCTCCCTCTCAATGTTGCCCCGCAGGGCGTTTTTTCGAATTTTCAAATATTTCGATTCCAGATCTTTATTTAAATTATAAAGAGCCATTCAAAACCCACCAAGGAGCCGCAGGTTGACAACCCCTGTCTTATGACATCTCAAAACATAAACATGCTTTAATAATGTTTTCTCTTAAGGTACTAGATACCCCTAGAAATTCAAGAACTTCCCAAAATATTACATTTTCATATTTATACACTATATTATTAATTGTTTTGTCATCTTTGTTTTAAACCAACCCAGGAGCAGATTGGACTTGTGGTTATTTTACAATTAATTATTTAGTATTACATCCCCTGCCGAAAAATTGTTCATTTGTTAGCGAATAATATGGGGGGACTGGGGGGGTGAACCCCCTAGGAAAAAGTGAGTCCGGGCCTTGTAGGCCCGGAAAAATGTAGAATTTCTAAAATGGAATTGGTGCATATATCTACGCGTTTTGTACAATGCTTTTCGACAAGACCACCGCTGTAGAAGGCACTATGTATGAAACTAGTCAATTCGATAGCTAGAACAGTGTAGTGTGTAGTTTAACTGTTACTTACTCAAAACTGTATTTAAGTACATTAGTATCAACTTCTAACATGAGAAAACTATACCAAATTTCAAGTTAGAATCATAATTTTTTTTTGTTCTTCAGAGTGGACAAATGATCATGTTCTGTAGAGCCCAAAAATTGTGTTTCTTTTTCTGATAAATTAATAAAAAATCAATTGTATGTTTTTGTATAACAAAAAAACTGTAAATTGATTCGCCAAATTTTAAGATTTTTTTTTAAATTGTCTGGTACCAATTTTAACAAATTAGGTCTCACAGAACATTTGCATATGTGTACTGATTACAATTCAGTTTAAAAAATTAGTCTAGCTTGACCACAACCGTAGCAATCCATGTTAAGAGCATACCATTATATTTGTAATTAAAAATTAATTAAAAATTAATTGATTAAATTTTTTATTTTTTTTTAGTTTTATCTCTCGTTTTGTTTAAGAGAACCAATAGCAGCATTAAAAATGGGTGTAAGTTCAAAAACACGATTTTTTCCCTCTAGGGGTATCTAGTACCTTACTTAATGTTTACTCATCCCTGTAGTAAATTCCCAATAAATTCCTGGTTTGGGGAATATTCCCGAAAAAATAAATTCCCGGGAATATTACATCACTAGGCATGCCACTACAGCCCATCGTCAGTGCGGTCAACTCGGCGACCCACCCTCTGGCAAAGCACCTGACCAAACAACTCCAGCCGTTTGTTGAGTACGCACCATCATACGTCCGTGACTCCACTCATTTCGTCAGTATGCTTGAAGAGACCAAACTCGAGCCAGGTGATACGCTAGTCAGCTTCGACGTGGTGTCACTTTTCACCAAGATACCAGTCAAGGAGGCCCTCGAGTACATCAAGACCCGGTACCGCCAGCCACATCACATCATTGACCTAGCACGCCACAGCATGAGCTCGACGTATTTCATGTTCAACGAGGATTTTTACAAACAAGTGGAAGGCGCACCGATGGGCTCGCCCCTTTCCCCGGTGTTAGCCAATCTCTTCATGACCGACTTTGAGACCCGAGCCCTGGAGTCAGCGCCCCTCAAACCGCGCTGCTGGCTGCGGTACGTAGATGATACGTTCGTGGTCTGGCAGCATGGCTCCGATAAGCTCACGGAATTCCTCGACCATCTCAACTCGGTACACGACAACATCAAGTTCACTATGGAGATCGAGACCGACAACAGCCTGGCCTTTCTGGACTGCCTAGTACTGAAGAAGCCTGACGGGACACTAGGTCACACTGTGTATCGCAAGCCAACCCACACCAACCGTTACCTCAACGCAGCGTCCCACCATCATCCCACGCAAATCCGCTCAGTCGCCAATACACTCTCCTGCCGCTCGAAGCGAATCTCTGATCAAGAACATCTCGAAGAGGAACGGCGCATTCTACACAAGGCGCTGATACAGAACGGTTTCCCGAACCGCATCATCCATCAAGCCTGGAACCGACAGTTTAAACAGCGCGAGCACCCAGACACCGAGGAGAGGGAGGAGCGACTTGCCACGGCCTATCTCCCGTATGTGAGGGGCACGACCGACCGCATCAGCAAAATTCTCGCGACTGCCAAAGTTCGGACCGTGTTCACCACAGACAAGAAGATAGGCCAACTTGTAAACAACGGCAAAGACAAGATTCATCTCGAGAACAAAGGAGTTTACGAGGTCCCCTGCGGTGATTGTAACCAAACATATGTCGGTCAAACCGGTCGTTACATGTCTACCAGACTCAAGGAGCACCGCAGAGCAGTTGATCGCCTCGAAAGCACGTCGTCACTGGCCCAGCACGTCGTAGACACGGGCCACAACATCGCATTCGAGGGCATGAAGTCTCTAGTGAACGATGATTTCCGCGGTCTTCGCACCATCCGAGAAGCCGTGGAAATAGAAAAGCGGCCACACAATATGAACAAGAGAGACGACAGCCTGAGTCTACCACGTGCATGGAAACCTGTGATGGCCATGATTCTTGTCCCGCCCACCGAGCCAGCTTCAAGACCTACGAGCGACGAACAACAAACAAGAACACCGAGCAATATGAATAAACAAGATACCACAATCAATCGAACCAAGGACCACAACATCGTCCCGCGAGTCCAGCAAACGGAAGCAGCTGCTAACAACATGCGAGCAGGTGCATACTACACTCGTGCAGCTGCCCACCGAGCGGCCAACCAGAGGCCTAAGCTAGACCACGCGAGCCAATAGCGAGCCAGGTATCTTTTCTCTGGCTCCTATAAATACCTGATGGCAACCCCTACTCATCACCAGTCTTCACCTGAAGATGACAGAGCCACGTCTGTCGAAACGTCGTGTTAAACGGCCCTTTTGGGGGCCAACATCAACACAAGGAGCGTCAACCGAAGAAACATCGTCTGCATCTGACAACAGCTCCCAGACCCTAAAGCTGCGTTTACAGTCCGCCAGAGCAACGGTTGCTGCTAGAAGCAACATGCACAGAATCGTTTCAAGGTTAGATTTTAAAGAAGCGAAAATAAATCATTTGCACTACATAATATGTCCAATGTTTATATAAATACTCTTCTTGTGGTATATTGTATGTAAAATACAAGAAAGCAACACATATCGGCGATCACAGCAGTTATAAACTCTAGCCGCAACCGAAAAAGATGAACCATGTTTATCTTTTGTGCCGCGTCGCCGTGTCGCTGGGACACAGGTGGCCTTGGCTCCTGATTGGTCAATACGCGTTGCGGGCTGCAAGCAACCGTTGCACGAGTGGACTGTAAACGCAGCTTAAGTCAACTCATGGCAATTTATATTTTGTATTTTCCTCTAAAACCGCTCCAAAACTACTTTTGGCTGGAAAAATATATGACCGCCCTTAACGTAATTGATACATTTTCATCAGATCACAATTTTTGTATTCATAAACGATGTGTTTTACATCATATAAAAAATAATCAAGACGATCAAAGTAACCCTTCTATGTATAACAAAATTTGGGGTAATTTACCCCCAAAAATACTATTAAATGGCCACAGGGGCTAAACTAATTGACTTACAGACTTCGTTTTTGTACTGAAATGATCCTTTGACTGTAAGCTACAACATAGGTACTAAAAGTCTACTCACATAGATTAATTAGGACGACCGTGATTAATTTAGATAATTATTAAAAAATGTAATAAAATTTTTATTGCATATCTTATCTTACAAATAGCAAGTCAACGAGGTATATTTAAAGTTAATTTAGACTTGAAATCACTCAAACTTGAGATTAAAAGTCTGATGATGAGTAGTTGTTGTTTAATTGGAAAACAATTAATGTGTTAATTAATAAATTATATTCAAACATTATTACGGTTTCCCCATCGATATGAATATCAAAATACAGCTTATTTCAATTGGAATGAACAAATTATGGTTGTATTATAAATTATTGTGCTGTTTTTCAAAATTACATATTTCCAAATTCAGAATGAGGTGTGAACAAGAAATTACTGTTTTGTAAAGAAAGTTATGTCTGCAGTTTGTGTGGACACAAAATAATAGCATGTACCGTAAACAAATTACTTCATTTTATGGAATAGATTCAGAATGCTATTCTGTTGATTGTGCTTGACATTGTTGGGCTCTTTATTAGAGGTGACTATTTTATCCTCGTTTTGAAAAAGTGTCATTAGTCATTACCTTCCTAGTAGGTACTGATTGTTGCGATTGTAGGTAATCGCATGTAGACACCACTGATCTCCATGGAAGACACCCGTGGTTTTACAAAACTTAACTATCATAAGTGTATTTTAATATTTTCATTGTGTAAATCTAGTGATGTGAGTTCATATTAAATTAATAAATGGATCAAGGCCTGAGTGAAAACGGGATTTTATGTTTGTTATCAAAATGTATAACTCCAGATGGCATGTGTTATTTTAACGAATAGTTAATTAATTTAAATGAAACAGTGCAATTGCTAAGATAGTCGCCACATTGCAAGATGCTGTAAATTAACGTGGTGATGACTTTTCTGTTAATTTAGGACAAATAGTTCATGTTCAATGCCGTAAAAAAATCACTATTAATAGGGAGATTCTCCTCTGGAACAAAAGGAGGAAATCTATTGACAAATCACTGTCAACAAGTGACAGCAAAATATCCCTTCGCTCATCAACAGCCACATTTTCATGTTCATGTTCATTTAATTCCAGTCAGAACACTAGAATTTGATACCTAATAATTTGAAAAGAGCATGTGAACAAAACGATGCTTGGTCTGCGGCTGTTTTATATCGAGTTGCATCAGTAATTGACTTGCATTTACCACAAAGATGACCATAGGCGTGCGCAGAAGAAAATATTAGGGGGGGCCACCATGGGCGCCGGCAGGATTAATGTCGGGGAGGGGGAAAGCCCAGTGAAAAAAATTGCCACGGATTAAGGGGGGCGCGCCCCCCACCTTGCCCCGCAGGGCTTTTTTTGGTTTTTTGACACTTTGAAATCCATTTTGAGACGTTCTGAGGAGTATTTTGTTTACAAATTCATATTTTTTTAAATTTACAAACCTTTTCACTACAACAAGGGTTGGGTGTGTTGGCGGTGACGCGGTTGTTTGGGGGCTCGGGGGCAAAGCCCCCGAGAAAATATTCTCCGATATCATACATTAGAGCAATTTTGAGGCATATTAAAAAAAGGGGAAAAGCCTAGAAATTCATGAAAAATCGTGTTTTTGGAAGGTTTATAGGATTATATAGGATGTCATAGGATTATAAGATATAGGATATATCTATAGGATATAGATGTTATAGGATGTCATACATATTGTCATACGCATTGTTTTCGTGGTATTTTCTTCAAAATATTGTGTTTTTGATCAAGCAAGTACTTGATTCCAGTGATTTGAGCAACTCCAGTCTGGCCTGCAGGGAGATTTTTTTGTTTAAACTTTTTTAAAACAAAATTTTGACACTATGAGGACCACATTTTATAATTTTTTTATTTGAGGCTGACCCATTAGGGGGGGCCAAGGCCCCCCTGGCCCCCCCCCCCCCCGTGCGCACGCCTATGAAGATGCCAGCGTCAAATTTAGAAATAATCAACATTTAATTCAGAAGATGATGTTTGTGAGAACGCATGCAAGAAGAGAAAAGTTTGTTCTTTTCTTCCAATTGACGAAGAAAGGTCGCTTACGTTCGCGAAAACATTAGATTATATTGTATCCCACAAAGGGCAGCAATTATTAACGGATCATTTGCTTGATGAAATGAAGAGTTTTTTGACATTGACATGACATTGAACCATACTCCAGAGTACATATGAAATTCAAAATTACAGACCATTTTGGGGACAATTTAAAGTCGTCACAGAGATATACTTTCAAACAAACGGCAGCCTCCACACTTAATGATTTTTATTCACAGGCTAAAGAACAAACGATGTAGATGAGAAGATACAATATTTATAAATAGCAAAATAGAATAATAAACCCATATTAATTCGATGTTCCTTCTTTCTTGAGGTTATATGTATAAACAATTACAATGTTAAAGACTTTTTCACTCAAGAGTTTTTAGAATTATTTATTGAAATATTTCGGCTTTTTTACAAATGCCTTCATCAGTCAATAATACTATAAAAAACTAAACTGACAAGCAAGATCTAAACAAAATTTATAGGCTTCCTTAAAATATGTAAAACAAGGTCATGAACTTAATTTACAACATTTCCTAATTTACTCATTATTAGATTCTCAAATTTCTAATTTGAATTGTGATTAAATTTATAAATAACTTGTTCTTTGATAGTTTCAACCCAAATATTATCAAATTCTAAACTTCCCTGGCTTATAATACCAATATTTTCTTTCTTCAAACATTCCATAACTGCACTCTCCTTAAATTTTCTCTTCTTCCAATTCTCTTCATTCATTATCCTCTTCGTTACATTCCAATCTATGTCGTGATTTAATTCAGTTGTATGTTCGGCTACTAAAGATTTTGTTAATGATAAATTCCAAGGTTCTTTCTTTTTATTTTTAATGTTGCATTTGTGTTCTTTTAATCTCACTTCCAAAGGGCGTTTCGTTTCTCCTATATAGAAATCCCCACATTGGCATTCCAGCCCATATATCCAGTTTTTTGATTTTTGCAGTAAATTTTCTGGTTTAACTTTCATTAAAGAATTTTTAAACCCATAATTTGCTTATTCCCATTGTAATAAGCTGTATTTTGATATCCATATCGATGGTAATCTGTATATTGATGTTGAGAATTTGTATTAATTTACACATTAATTGTTTTCCAATTAAGCAACAACTACTCATCATCAGACTTTTAATCTCAAGTGTGAGTGATTTGAAGTCTTAATTAACTTTAAATATACCTTGTTGACTTCCTCTTTATAAGATATGCAATAATATTTTTATTAATTTTTGTATTAATTTATTAAATTAATTACGGTCGACCTAATTAATCTATGTGAGTAGACTTTTAGTATGTTGTAACTTACAGTCAAAGGATCATTTCAGTAAAAAAACGAAGTCTGTAAGTCAATTATTTTAGCACCTGTGGTCATTTTAGTATTTTTGGGGGTAAATTACCCCAAATTTTGTTATACATAGAAGGAATACTTTGATCGTCTTGATTATTTTTCATATGATGTAAAACACATTGTTTATGAATACAAAAATTGTAATCTGATGAAGATGGATCAATTACGTTAATTAAAAATAACTGGTTGATTTTCAATCAACCCCTAATAAAAACGAAATGGCAGTTCGAAAATCGGTAGACTTTTTTTTGGTACATATTATACATGGTCCCGATAATAATTAGCGAAATTTTTTTTTTGTTGCAATTAGTTTGAGGTCAAAAGCTAAAGTGACTGGAGTACACTTTTAACTTATTTTCAGCTTATTCTTGTGCAGGTGTAGGTGGTAGCTTCGCACTATTATACATCTCTTTGACTGGTCTCTATTTTGCCATCATTGGCATCCACGGAGGATGGGGGGGCCTTGTATGTCAGGATTTAAACATAAACTTTTGGACATAAATTTAAATATAAACATAAATTTTAAAAGATTATTGAGTATTTTAACAAAATACAGCTCATTACGTCTCAAAATTGATTTCAAAGAATCCAAAAACCAAGTAAGCTCTGCGGGGCAGTGTGTGGAGCCCCGCACCCCTTAAACCGTGGAAAATTGTTTTTCTAGGCTTATCCCCCCCCCCCCCCCCTGGCAGAAATCCAGCGGATACCCATGCATGGCAGGGAAGAAACTTAAAAATGTTTTACAACATAACATAACACCTCGCATATTAATGACATATCAGCACAATGCAAGTATTGTAAATGGCAATCAACGATAAAAGTTACACGTATAATTTTACATTACATAACACAACATTTTTTTTCACAATTTTCACATGGAAATTTGCATGTTTTTTTTTAAATGTGACATACATCTAGGTAATTTGTGCAAATTTCAAGCCTTGAAAATTTTCATGAAAAATCCTATCACTAAGCATGTAGTACCTAGGTACCTACCTACTACCTACTACTCGAATAAAAGGCTGTTTGTGAAAATCTTATTTTTTTAACACTTGGTCTTCTTTAGTACCTACATATGCAAATGTGAGCCTCCCTCTGGTTTCAATGTAAATAATCTGCCCAAACTGATTCAAGTAGGTATCATTTGGAGGCACTCTTCAACAGATCTTGTCTGTTACAAGATCTGTTACAAGATCTGTTACATACTGAACAAGATTCAGTATGAACACTGAATTAAATTATCACAATACAATTGAATTCTGACCAGAATAAAATATATTTAGGTTGCCCAACTGAATTTTTAACTATCTAACAATGTGACATGACATTTAGAAATGTCATATTTAGACAAAAAAAGCGCTCAGTGTAACGCGTTGATAAGCGAGCAAAACCTCCAACTGAACACGATCCACTCAATGGAAGATAACTCGTGAATTATTTCTGATTTGGTTTCTGATTTATCACATGAATTTCTTCCCACCGAGACAAATGTGTTAAATTTCAGGTCGGAACGTAAGTCTGGCAACGTGGCAAGTGACACCAGTGTAAAGTCGGCTCCGGACTCATTCCCCTGCCTCGTTCCCGGCTGCGGCAAGGTCTATAGATACTCGAGAAGTCTCCTCCGTCACTCAAGCATCCGACATTCCATGGGCCAGGCCAATGACAGGTATCTACAGGCCTTGGTTTACCCCTTGCATTGCAGAGATGGACATTAAAATGTTACAGAACATTTAAGACATGAGGCGTTTGGAAAATGGAAACATTTGTAATTTCAGTTTACAAAGAGATAAGTTGTTTATTGTATTTGAACTGAAACTTTTGCACTGAACTAAAGCTGAGTCCACATAGACCGTTCTTGCATTTTATTTCTGTAAACCAATCACAAGTCTGCCGTGAATGGCTTGTGATTGGCTCGATTGGGTCTATGTGTTTAGAAGCAATTGACCTGAGTCAATTAGTTCTTCAATAATGATTAAATAGGTAGGTAATCAAAAATTACTTGGTACATCGCGTAATATTTCAGAAACCAAATCCATTCGTTAAATTCACTAAAAGCCAATGTGCCAACTTTAAAGAATTGATAAAGATATTACTTATAATTGTATAGGTATGTGTGTTAAAATGCTCTTTCTTCACTGACCATAAATTAAAAACACTTTGTTTGATTAAGGGGGGAAGAGCGTAACCCCCACTTCGATAGAATTCGCTGTAACTTTGCATTCTTATAGACAATTTCATTCTACACCAGAATATGGCCCCCAAAAACTAGCATCGTGAACTAGTTTTTGAGATAAACCCATATGTCTCCCAATGTTAGCTTATGGCAGCCAAGAAAAATCGTGCAATTTTTACGCTAAAATGAAGATCTAATTTTTTTGTGTCGATAGATTTCAACAAAAAACTTATTTTCTAGTAGACATATGGATATATTATCAGGAAAAAAATATAAAACGATACCATCCTGAACTATTTTAAAAGTTAGACAGCAAAAACTAAATCATTTTCCTATACCTCCTGTGTTAAAAATTTCCTCATCTTCTGAAGGCATCAAATTGAAAACTCAATATTGGGAAGCGCAACGGAAACGCACATGACAGGAAGTGGCCGAGTTTAGTGGATCGGTTTCGGTCACGTGTTTGCACAGTGCTATTCTCCTACCCTTTTGCCAGGTTTACCTGTTATTCGGGGACGTTTAGTTACATATTTCTAGACGGAATTCACAATTTTTTACATCTAATTGATAGTTATCATGATGTACTATATGTGTGCACACATATTTCGGGTGTTATTGATGACATAGCACTTACAAAAATGGAATTAAAATCGGATTTCTCAGACTGACATTCCATTGCAACAACGGCACAAGCCATTTGCATTTGTGGCATTTTCCATAAGTATTACCAAAATCACACATAATGAATATTATTTATTGTATTATGGACACACCTAGTTAATTTTTCTTCAGTTCTTTATTTCAACAAACTATGACAGCCATGATCTATCTGTATACTATATAGTATATAGGATATATTGGCAATATCTTTGAGGGCTGTCAGTTAAACTATTCAAATCCAATTCTCTTTTAAGTTTTTATAGATAAATTGTTTATTACGTCTTTATACAGTAGGTTATTTCATAAATGTCTATTTGCTTTTTAATAGATATTTAATAAATTATTTGATTTCATCTGATATGTGACTCGTTTCGCGGAGGGAGATAGATATTTAATTTATCCTCTGAGTGATTATCCTATTATGTTCTTTGTGCATCATTCAAACATTGTTAAAAACATTGTTAAATATTTATTAATTTAAGTGAATATCAAAGATATTTAAGTAAGCAAAATAAGCTTGGAGATCAATAGTAAATAAAAGTAACTATCTATGCATTTCATTGCATTGCATGACTGTGTAATTCTCCACTGGAAAAGATCAGTAATGAAAGCAAAATGGTTTATTAAATAATAATTGTGGTATAGTAGTTCAATCAATCGACGGCAATTGAGAATGTCAACACTCGAAGTGGTAAGAAATGTTATGAATATTCCGTCCCGTTGGCAAATAGGAGCCGTATTTTCACCCCATCGCATTCTTATGAAAGGTACGGTCTACTTTCGTATTTATACGTCTTTGTATACCACATACCTACATTTAGTTATAAGCTCCAGTAGTATAGTACAAAACTATTATACTCATTAAACAAAATACCTGAATAGGCGCGAAATTCACTGAAACTCGCAATGTATGGCAGCTAAGACTAGAAGACATGATCCGTAAAACACATGCAAATAACGCTATCATGTATTATATTGAAATCTAATTGAACTAAATAAATAGTATAATGTGTCAAACGTTTGTGTGGATGAAAGGTGCGAGCTAATCAAATCATCAAATAACCGGAAGAAGTACGAAAATATCTCCGTTTAGTTGCACTTAGTTAGCCCGTGTAGGCGGCCCGAAGTGAATGTTGATCCACCAAAGTCAAGTTCAAAAATCTACCACCAGATAGCGTATTCGAGCGCTGCGCGTCCCAATAAGTCATGGGTTGCAAGTTACATGACATTTTATGAATCCTTCATACTTAAATAAGAAAAAATGGCCGACAATAAGGCTTCTACTTGCGGTGTCTGCAGTTCAAATTGCACCAAAAGGCAAACTGCAGTCCAGTGTTCAGGGAAATGTAAAAAGTGGCACCATCTTAAGTGTTTAAACTTTACTCTAAAGCAATTTGAAGCTGCTTTCCCTGGAGACAAAGTGCAAAAATGGACATGTGAAAAGTCTCAGTGCCAGGTTAGTGAGGTTAGGTTTGGTGCTCACCATTCAGATTCTATTGGATCTCTAGTTAATATCCAACCGGATGTGCACACTAAACTAGACCACTTACTTCACCTAATAAACCTGTTACGTAGTGACTTTAACAATGAAGTTCGTCAGCTGAAATATGAAAACGCCGAGTTGAAGAATATCAGAGTCCAGCCTCGACTGAAATGCAAACCCAAACAACATCCACACATGTTGCTGCAGAAGACATTGGGCAGACTTCCCATGTACTGGCGTCTGCCCCTGAACTATCAACAACGACATCAAATTCAGGATTAGCTGCGCAGGGAAGGAATTACGCTAATAGTTATTCGTCAGCCGTCCAGACAGCGTTGGATCCCTATTTCCTACCGGATTCCTACGTATCAGATACAGCTCCAGTAGTCCAGACAGCTTCGGTTTCTAAGATAGCCGATGTCCTTGCACCAGGAACAATTTTTGAAGAGACAGGTGACATATTTGACCTGCCCGCTTCGAGATAGCCTTAGCTCACTGCATTTCAGCTAATGTTCATCTAGTTCGTGGAATAGCAGTGTCATTCAGAGACCGGTTTCCGATTGTTGAACCACTCAAGGAATCTAACCTGCAAATTGGAGATTGTGCCCCAGTACTGACAAAAACCAGGTTGATCTTCAATCTTGTGACAAAAAGCTTGTTCACGGACAAACCTGATTAAGAGAATTTGGAAGTTTGCATTAAAAATATGATTGATTACTGTCAAGCTAACGGAGTGAAATCTATTGGAATGTCAAGAATAGGATGTTTCCGAGACAGACAAGAGTGGCCGAATGTAAAACGCATGCTCGAAAAAGCTATCATTGGAACTAACATTGCAGTCATTATCAGTACACTACCAAGAAAAAAAATCGAGGTAGAGGACGTGGTACGTTGATCCAGAACACTGAAAATCCGATTCCTTCCACAAGTAAGGATGAGAGGATCTCCTCAAGCCAGGATGATGCAGGCTTCACAACAGTCCAAGGTAGGAGACGTAAGGCAACTAGCAGGACTTATATTGTTGGAACTGGCAAGAGTAGTGAAAAAGATGTTCTCAGACCTGTTCCTCGTAATGTGTACTTCCACATTAGCCGCATAGCAAAGAACATCACGCAAGCCGATGTGAAAGAGTACTTAGTGAAGAAGTACTTAGTGAAGAAGTACAAAAGTAACGAGTTTTAGTGTGAGCAGCTGCAAAACAGAAGTGAATCATTCAGTTCCTTCAAAGTCACGGCAAACCATACTCCTCTAGCCAGCATGAATGATCCAGCCTCATGGCCAGCAGGTGTATTGGTCCGGCGGTTTTTTCGCGAGAAGACGAGGGAGACTCCACCATCATGAGAAGCAAAGAACATGGAACGACCAGACGCTTCAAAGTACTGCTGGGTCATTTCGGCTCAGAACAACCAACGAATTTTCATGACCCCTTTCGATTATGATCAAACTTGGTGAAGTTGTTGTTAAAAGCAAAAAATTCTACACGTATTTTTTTGTTTGGTAAATTTTGACCCCCTTCTGGTACTTGCATCCCTTCGAAAATCTCACTTTTTAAGAAACCCTTATATACATAACTGCATGTAACTTTGGACCTGTTTGAGATATTTTAGTGATCTTTTTTAACATTTGTACACAAATGTAAGTAGTTTCATAATACGCAATGATTAATATAAAAAAAATTAAATAAGGGGTGACCAAACCAAATTTTGACTTTAAATGGGCCCCCCCAAAAAAATACATTTTTTAAAATTCTGAAAAAAATATATCTTGTTTATCATTATTATGTTAACATTCCCTGAAATTTTCAGAGTGGTAAAATGTTTTGTTATTTTTTTATGCATTAAAGTTCACCGTCTTATTTTGGAAGATCATAAAATTTCACTCTCCGTGTGGTATTATGATATTAGGTGTGCTTCAATTATTGATTAAAATGAATCAGTGTTAGAATAATGACACAATTCTATATTGATTTTGTCAGTTACGCGATATTTTTAAATAGGGGTGACCAAATCGGGAATGGTATTACAGCAATTTAATATCCACTGAAGCAGTCTTAATTTTTAGATTATGCGCTATTTCTCAGTACGTTTTGGTGTTCGCAATCGCCAACGATTGTATAGATGTTCTTTGTTTGTCAGTTTTAATTGAGAGTTCAATAAAATATATGCAATGAGATGATTATATATTTTTATATACATAATTTTACTGTGATTATAATTGGTAAATTTTTTGGTTGACGCTAGTAAAAGCCCCGTAACCTCGCCAAGGTCTCAACAATTGTATGGGGTCTTTTTTTAGTGTGGAAAGGTTAAAACCACATACTGACATGTGAGAGAAAAGGGATCACTTCGCGACTTTAACGATTTCATCTTTAGATTGAGCGGCATATGAATTGATTTTGGTGGATACAATGGAAACTGAGACAGGAATGAAGCAATGAAGTTTCTGAGTTTCAGTGATGGTGCGTAAACTCAGAAACCTATCATTCAGGAGTCTTGCCTTGGCTGCGTGGTCTTCTTCCGTGCAGAAAGTGATATCTTCCAAATAAGCTTAATTTTGGCAGAGGTATCAATAATCACTATTTACACGATACTGTGAAATATGAACAACTTCTCGTGTCTAGATTTTGAGATATTGTAGTTATAAATTCCTATTTTTAACATGTAGTCTTATGGGGGCCATTAAAATCATGACGATTTTCATGCTATTTTTGAGTTTTGAATTTTACTGAGGTTCAACGTTTTTTCAAAAAACTGATTTCTTGGTAGATAGTTGGACATTCTATTAGGAAAAAAATTGAAAACAATACCAACGTGTGCTATTTTAAAAGTTATCAACCAAAAACTAAATGATTTCCCTATACCTCCTGTGTTACAGTTTTGTTCATTCTCGGAAGGCAATAAATTGAAACCTCGCTATACGACAGGGGTTGCAAGTTAAATGACATTTTATGATTCTTTTATACTTAAATATAGTTGAAATGTTGAAAAAAGTAATTCATGATGGTAATTTCAAAAAATAAATATTTTGGAATGTTCGATCGGTTGAGCCCCCTTAATCAATAATTGAAGCACACCTGATCTAGTGATCCACCCAGCCAAGTCGTACTGTACACTCACACTCACTCAACATACCGTAAATGCCTAATAAACTGAGGAGCAGACCAAACACTTTTACTGTAAGCAACAACATGGCATTTTCGGCCTACTGGATCTTAAAATTGGAAAATCTCACATTGTTGTGAAATGTCTTAATTTCGAGCTATGGCCCACCCCACCCCATATACCAAATTTGGGAACAACAGGTTTTGCCATTTGCGAGCTAGAGGGCCATGAAAACAGTGAAATTATACCCCTTCTTAAAGCTATCTGATGATGATGATTCAGATATCAGGAAACATTGTTGACAGGGCCACAGCCTAAACGGCTAAACCGATCGATCTGAAATTTTTACCACATGTGCACTTTTGGCGTCTGATGATACCTTGCCTCTTGTGATTTTTTGTGCCGCCATTTTTAAACCGGAAGTGACGTCATATATGAAAAACGGCTGGACCGATTAGAACGAAATTAGCGCCATTCGATTTAGATGGTCATCTATATGAAGTATGTTACTTTAAAATATAATTTTCTTATATTCTAAACCGGAAGTGGCGTCATACATTTGCAATATTTAGCTTATTTCATCAAATTATACTTTAAATACACATATCATTATCTTACATTGTAACAAAGACAATACAAAATTATAATTTCAATACACAGTGTTCTCGGCCGCCATTCCTGAAACCGGAAGTGACGTCATACATCGAAAACGCCTGTACCGATTGCCACTGAACTAGCTTCTGTATATTCATTTTGCAATCTATTTGAAAAATCAATTGGGATAAATGAATATACAAATTAACGGTACCGGAAATGGCGGCAGGAACCACTAAATGAAACCGGAAGTGACGTCATATATTGAAAACGGCATGAGCGATTTGACGGAAATTAGCGCGATTGAATTCAGAAGGTCATTCATGAAGTATCAACTAGATAAAACTTACCTAATTGTTTTCTTATTACCTATACCGGAAATGACGTCATAAAAATGCTAAATGACGTCATTAATATTCTAAAGGACACTAAATTCACCACTTTATACTTTTAAATAGATATTTAGTAAACATACATTGTAAATAATTATAAATTCAAGGTTGCAGTGCTCTCGGCCGCCATTTTCTAAAACCGGAAGTGACGTCATATAACGAAAACGGCTGTACCGATTGCAACTAAATTTTGGAATTGTGTAGGACTTATAATTATGAATTCAATACGACATTAATTTCGGCCGCCATTGTTAAAACCGGAAGTGACGTCATATATCGAAAACGGATGTACCGATTGCAACCAAATTTTAGAATTATGTCGGACTAATATAATTATGAAATAAAGACGACATTATTTTCGGCTGCCATTGTCAAAACCGGAAGTGACGTCATATATCGAAAACGGCTGTACCAATTGCAACCAAATTTTGGAAATGTGTAGGACTAATAATTATGAATTAAAGACGACATTATTTTCGGCCGCCATTGTTAAAACCGAAGTGACGTCATTATCGAAAGCGGCTGTACCGATTGCAACCAAATTTTGGAAATAGTATGACTAATAATTATGAATTCAAGACGACATTAATTTCGGCCGCCATTTCAAAACCGGAAGGGACGTTATAATATATCGAAAACGGCTGGACGGATTGTAATTTCTTAGTACCTATCCTAATCGGTTGAGGCGTATTTTTTTAAAGAAATTAGTCCTTGCTCGGACATGTGCTACAAGCTGTATGAATAAACTAACAAAAGAAGTGATATCCCAGAAAAAAACACTCCGTGTAAAAAAGGCAGCCAAGTCTCTTTACTTAAAAAAAAAATCAACACCGAAAAGGAGTGATATCAAAAAAGGAGCCAAGTCAATGACATTTCCAAATATTTAATCGTATCTTTGAAATAGAAGTATAAACACCGAGAAATACTTTACAAAAGGACTTGGCGCATCGTTTTTTTAAAGACATTTTTCTATTCATAAGCATATGCCATTTATATACAACCGTAATTTAGAATTTTTAGAATAATAGGGACACAACTTTCAATTACATATTATACCTACATACCTACTGTAAAATATTTTCTATTTGAATATGTACGCGATGAAACTTGTTGCCTATATTTGTAATAAATATACAATAGTTATCTTCATATTATTGTTTCGTGGTCAACATAATTAAGTCTCATGCGTTACACCTTCTCACAATGAAATACATTTCTATTAATCCACATTTTATAACAATACATTTCACAAAGTACACAGTGAAGTCACATTGAACAACTATTAAAACCATAATAATATATACCATATAATGGTATAATATATACCATAATAATATACTTCCATAATATAATAGTGTTCTATAAATAGTTAGTAATTATTTGACAACTTTTCATGATTTCCCTCAGTCATGATCAAATTATGAAAAGATACCCTTCTAATATCACCATATTAACAGTGCTATAAGAATATATATGAGCTCACTTCCTTGTTATTTAATTCTACCTCCTTTATTATTACTTCTATTACAGCATGACATCTTTCTTCTATCGCCATTACAAAATTATAAAATAGCCATTACCAAAAGTAGCTTGATTCATAGATCCTGGCTCAAATAAAAAGAGGAATATGTACCTACTTGTTAATAATCTTTCCACTTTTAGGATAGAATGATGTCTTTAAAAAAACGATGCGCCAAGTCCTTTTGTAAAGTATTTCTCGGTGTTTATACTTCTATTCAAAGATACGATTAAATATTTGGAAATGTCATTGACTTGGCTCCTTTTTTGATATCACTCCTTTTCGGTGTTGATTTTTTTTTAAGTAAAGAGACTTGGCTGCCTTTTTTACACGGAGTGTTTTTTTCTGGGATATCATAATACCACACAGAGAGTGAAATTTTATGATCTTCCAAAATATGACGGTGAACTTTAATGCATAAAAAAATAACAAAACATTTTACCACTCTGAAAATTTCAGGGAATGTTAACATAATAATGATAAACAAGATATAATTTTTTCAGAATTTTAAAAAATGTCTTTTTTTGGGGGGGCCCATTTAAAGTCAAATTTTGGTTTGGTCACCCCTTATTTAAATTTTTTTTATATTTATCATTGCGTTTTATGAAACTACTTACATTTGTGTACAAATGTTAAAAAAGATCACTAAAATATCTCAAACAGGTCCAAAGTTACATGCAGTTATGTATATAAGGGTTTCTTAAAAAGTGAGATTTTCGAAGGGGTGAAAGTACCAGAAGGGGGACAAAATTGACCAAACAAAAAAATACGTGTCTCATTATTTGCTTTTAACAACAACTTCACAAAGTTTGATCAAAATCGGAAGGGGTCATGGATATTTTCGAGATTTTTTGGTGGTTCTGAGGTGGAATTACCCTGCTGGTTATTTGTAGAAGTTTGAATAATAAACAACTTCTGTTTCAAGATCTTATTGAACTTCATATGCCTGATATTGTCATAGCTACAGAAACCTGGCTAACGCCAGATCATCATGACAAAGAAATATTTCCTGTATCAGAGTATCAAGTATTCAGACGGGATAGAGGGAGCCGGGGTGGTGGAATAGCCATATGTGTGAAAAAGGAACTCTCAGCCCACATTAATTCATCAAGTGCTACAGCTGAACTACTTTGTGTGACAGTTATTCTACAGAACAATATAAAAGTTCAGGTGATTGGTGCTTATAATCCCAACAGGAATGACTATACCTTGATGGAGGAACTTCATACAACTCTATTAGACTTAAAGTGCAACACTGACTCGACGGCTCACACAGTCATAGGAGGAGATCTAAACCTCCCTGATGTTGTGTGGGACAGTGATAACCCAAGTGGGCAAAGTCATGCGCAGTTACTTGTAAATTCATTGCAAAGTAATTTTAATATTATACAAACTGTTAAGGAGGGCACGAGGACCAAAACAGATGGAAGTTCTAATATTCTGGATGTTATCCTTGTTCAACCACCTGAAATATGGTGGGACACAGAAGTTGTCCCAGGTATTAGTGACCACGACGCAGTCATTCTTGAACTCACCCCAATGCACACGATTCCCAAGATGGAGCCCTTAACATCATGGCAGTATAAGAAAGCTGATCGACGTGGCCTTGGAGAGTTCCTGAGATGCAATTTTCTTGCTTGGAAATCAGATAATATTACGATAAATGAAAAATGGGAGTCGTTCAAGAAAATCATCATGCAAGCAAGAGACAAGTTCATTCCGCACAGGAAAATTAAGAAGAACAGTGATCCCATCTACTATAATGATAAAGTGAAACATCTAAAGAAAGAAGCCCAGAGAGCCTATTCACATCGCAAGCGGTCCCATGCTGACAAGGCACGTTTCAAGACCCTTTCAAACAAGTTGATTGAAGCCAAGAGATTCTGCTATGACAAATATATGGCTAACTTATTGATGGAAGATGGAGCCCCAAGAACGAATTGGAAGAGGTTTTACAGCTACATCAATAGCAAAAAATGCAGCTCAAGATCGATACCAGCAATAAAACTGAACAATAAGATATTAACAACAAATCTAGACAAAGCCAACGCTCTTAACGACTTTTATGGAAATGTTTTCTCACCGAAGAACCGTAGAGCTCCTTCCATTGTAGGAGATAATTCGAATCCCCTGGTGATTAGTACTCATGGAATATGGGATGTTATTAAAAATCTGAAACCTGGAACTACTGCTGGTCCGGACGGTATCACAGGAGATCTACTAAAAACTGCAGGATCGGCAGGACTAGACTATCTATATATAATTTTTTCGCAATCGATAGAAGAAAGCACCCTACCCACCGATTGGACAATGGCAATTGTCTCGCCAATACACAAGAGTGGTAGTAAGAGCTCCGTTTCCAACTATAGGCCTATAAGTCTAACTTGTATTCCATGTAAAATATTTGAGAAGATAATTGAAAAACAAATCAGGCAAATCCTAGACGAAACGCAATTCTTCACAAGAAGTCAATTTGGCTTCCGACCTCACTAGTCTTGTGCAGCTAGTCTCGTGGGTCTTACACAAGATCTAGTTCAAGAAGTGGACTTCTGAGCAAAGCAAGTTGATGCCATCCTAATAGATTTTGCCAAAGCGTTTGATTTAGTGCCACATGACCTCATTATAGAAAAGATATCCCAACTAAATCTTAACAAGGAGGTCATTAAGTGGATATGGAGCTTTCTAAATAACAGAAAGCAAGTAGTAAGGATTGAAGGAGAAATCTCCCTGCCAATCACAGTGACATCAGGAGTACCCCAGGGAAGTGTTCTCGGTCCACTCCTCTTCTTGATCTTTATGAACGATCTTCCACAGTGTATCTTGCACTCCAAAATGCGGCTGTTCGCAGACGACTGTGTAATCTACAGAACTGTCAACAACACCAATGACTGCGGGCAGCTCCAGGAAGACCTCGAAGAATTAGCCAAGTGGGTGGACCTGAATCAAATGCGAATCAACATCGATAAGACCATCAAGATGTCATTCAGCACTAGGAAAACTCGGATACAGTACCAGTACCAGCTTGGGAACCTACCAATTGATCTCACAAAGGATGCTAAGTACCTTGGAGTGTGGCTGTCTGATGACCTGAAGTGGAATAACCACATTGACGTAACTTCAAAGAAGGCATCCAAATCACTGCAGTTCGTCATGAGGAACCTCAAAGGTGCAGCAAAGAAGGCAAAGGAACTGGCATATCTCACCCTTGTTCGTCCACAGATGGAATATTGTGCCAGTGTGTGGATTCCATATACCATGGCGAATAAACACCAGCTGGATATGGTACAGAGGAGGGCTGCACGGTATGTTGAGAGTTCATTCGGAAACTCTCCTGGCCCCACTGAACTCATCAAATCACTGAAGTGGGAGTCTCTGGAAGACCGGCGAGATGCATCCAGAGCTATCGCTATATACAGGGCTTACTGCCATGAAGAGGCTTGGGAGGAGCTAGGTGAGCTACTGCAGAGACCGAATTACACTGAGAGAGGAGACCACACCGAGAAAATTTGTCTGTTGCAGCCGCGAACAGACACTGGCAAGTTCTCTCACGCAGCGCATGGGATCAGATTGTGGAACAACCTGCCTGCCAGCGTCGTGGAGCCACTTCCTCAGAACAATAAAGTAGGTATTGAGGAAGAGGATGAAGTCCGTTGTTCTGACTACAAAACTACAACAACCGACGAATAAGTGCACATAAGAACATTGACTATTATTAATAATAGAAACATGTATAGTAGCATTAGTCAAAGTTGTATCAATCAATAAATAATAATAATAAAAATATAGTTGAAATATTGGAAAAGTTATTAAATATTGCTAATTTCAGTAAAAAATATTTTCGGGGTGTGGCATTCGATGTCCCCACCTTAACGAATAGAATGCTTGCAACGAAAACGTGGTCAGGATAACGGGATTGAAAGTAACACACAGTTCATAAGTTTAAAAGAAACGAATAGACCATTTAAGAAAGTCAGTGCGCATGCGTTAAAGCCTGACAAGATAACACCAACAGATGGCTCTTTACTTTCTTAAATGGCCTATTGTTATTTATTTATTTAAATAGTAAACTGCAATTATGTTGATGGATACGCTTTGAGATAATATACGAATAAAGAAACTAAACTAAACGCAACAAACAGGATTCGAAGTTAACCCTGGCTCCTATCTCCATGACGGATGGATGGCGACTGAGAGGGAGTCAAATGTGTGAGGTGTAAACCTAGAAGGAACTAAAGATAAGGGTTGACAACCATGGGGGTGTTATAAGAAATACAAAAATAGGCGCTAACATGTGTTTTTAACGATTCTTTTGGCAGTGATGTTGTTGGCTCCTTATCCCAGAGATAATGTTTATGTATTTACTATGAAAGTATCTTTTAGTTTTATCTTATTCTTCCAGACAGGTTTGAGTTTTCTAGGCCCCAAGCTGGAAACAAAATAACTGACAGTCGTCTTCGCTGCGAATTCGTTTGTTACTCGGTTTATTTCAGATCTGCGGGGAAAGAGAAACCGAAGAAGAGGAAAGAGAAGAGAGAAGAACAAGAAGAAGAGGAAGTAGATGAAGAGGAAGGAGTAGAACAACCCCGGTGAGTTTCTATTGTTTCTTGACAACCAACACTGAATCAAACAGATAGGTAATATTAATACAAAGTGGTTCTCGTCGGTCACCGAGGTTTAACCCTTTCAGGCCGAAAGTCGGAATGGTTCCGACATTTTAATTTTCCCGTTCTTGCCGTATGTCGGAACAGGTCCGACATCATTTTGTATTGCTTCTAAACAATTTTCGTACAAGTGGCGCTATCTATCAGCGAAATAAACAAGTAAAGCACTATTTTATCTACTGAGCAATCGAGTCACACTGCCTTCTATTTGTTCCTATTCCATGAAAAAGTTGACAAACCAAGGCTCACAGACCTCCGCACCAGTAAAAATCTCCTCAGGCGTGCCCCAAGGCACAGTGCTTGGTCCTACCTTATTCCTGGGCTTCATTAATGACGTGGCAAAAAACATACAATCACCCATGAAGCTTTTTGCGGATGATCTTATCCTGTACATGGCTATACATAGCAATGAAGACCGTGTCCTTTTGCAAGCTGATTTAGACAATATCCAGGAGTGGGTTTGCGATAATGGGATGTCTTTAAATCCCTCAAAAACAACGGTTGTCAGCTTCACAACTAGACGTTCGCCAATACCTACTTCATACTTAATGAAAGGGGAGAAGCTTGTGAAATCTAACACCTGCAAGTACCTTGGTGTGACCCTTGCTTCCAATCTCAGCTGGGCACCGCACATCGCATGTATGACATCAAAGGCTAAAAGATCACTGCACTTTGTCATGCGGAATCTTAAGGGCAGTCATCCTAGAACCAAGCAGCATGCATTTAAGTGCCTTATCCGCCCTCTGTTGGAGTATTGCTGCGGGATCTGGGATCCACACTCTGCTGTCCACATCAATGCCATCGAGATGATTCAGAGAAAAGCCGCCAGATATGTAATAAACTGTCACCGCAGGTGGGACAAGAAGAAGAAACAGCCAGCTCTAAGGGTCAGCAGGGTTGTTCAGGAGTTGAAATGGGACTTACTAGAGACTCGGCGCGCCAAAGTCAGCCTCCGATATCTTTTCAAGGCGCTGTCCGGGCAACCTGCCTGGCAAGATCTAGAGAAGTTAATATACCCCCCAAAGTTTATTGGCAGAAAGGACCACACGAAAAAGCTGTTTGTGAAGAGGTATCGGACAGAAGTGGGACGATACTCTCTGTTGGGACGAGCTGTTCGTGCTTGGAATAATTTACCGAAGGTGGAAATGGATGCCCTGACAGAAGCTAAAATAAGCCACTTTAATAATATTTTAGACAACTTAAGACCGATTCATATCGAAACTCATCTGTGATTTAATAAGTTAAATTTTAAATTGATATAATGACTAATTAGCACCACTGTGCTTGTAAACTCATCTGACAACCACCGGAAAGGATGCATTGTATCTATACTTTACTGTTTTGTATTACTGTACACTATTTTACTGTATTTTTACTGTATTGTCCAAAGTTGTTAATAAACTTGATACTTGAAATATTTCTTTGCTAGTAATCCAATATGGCGTCTACCTATAGGTAAGGAATGTGCAGCAATGATTTGGAGGAAGTTTTTGACGATTCTAGTGGCAAATATTAATTTAGTGAAGATGAAAATGATAGTTGGATGTTCAAGGAAGATATTGTTAGTGATTGTGATAGTGATGGCAACATTAGTGACCATGATTCTAGTGAATAATGAGCTGGGTGGGGATGGCGGCAAATACGCAACACCTTGGAACTGTTTATTTATATTTCTTTCTATATAAAATAAATAATTAACTGGATACAAAACGTATCAGAAGTGTTTGTACATATGTTAATGTGAATATAAAATAAAATTGTAATGAAAACAAAGATTGTAAGTCCCACTATCACTCTCATCTTCATGGAGGTAAAATTCACCTGCTATAGGCCCATTTTAAGTCCGACCTGTGGAGCGCTCCAGTAGTAAATAAATGAGACCCGAAAGGGTTAAGTGGCTTGCTAGTTGAGCTAGAGAGACTGGGGTGTTACATTTTTTTTATTTTTTTTTATTTTCTTGATAGTATTTCACGTGCGCAATTTTAATCTTTTCAAACATCAGAAAAAAATAATTTTGCCATTACTTTCACGAATTGGATTTTTTCAACCCTTTATTTTCACGGGAAACGAAAATATTTATTATATTTTGAAACACATAATTATTAAATTAAATCAAAATTAGTAAGTTATGAGTAAAACTAAAACTAAAATATAAATTATATTTTTGCAATACAAAAATCAATAAATATTTCTTTGAATTCAATGCAAGACACATCTAAGAGGGTTTTCTATAGTCTTGTCATGTCGAGATACCAAATAAGTCGTTTTGTCATGTAAAACACTTCTAGCATTTCATTAGATATTAAAATATGATAGGCTGATAGCATTATTTAGTGCTATCAGAAGGGTTCTTAGAAAAGAACAATTTCCCATCAAATGTAAAATAACTTCAAGACAACAATAATTTTAAAAGTATGGAATCCAACTCAGCTATCTCTGTTAAAAGAATCCCTTAAAAATAGGTCCATTTTTAAAAAGCTATCACTCGACAAAAAAGTCATCGGCCCAAAATTTATTTGGCAAAATAGAGTCGCCAAAAATGGTTTTGCTAAATCGACGTTACTCTATACTCTACTTTATCATCATTTTACAATTACTCTAATTACTACCAGACACGAAATAAGATTCACGTGAATTATTTATTATGTATTCTTTACGTATACGTAAAGAATACATAATAAAATAATACAAATGCATAGTTATCCAAGAATTTTTGGAAGGTACTTTATAGGCATTGTTTTCCAAAATTTTGTGTTTTTGATCAACCCAGTACTTGAGTCCAGTGATTTGAGCAACTCCAGTCTGCCCCGCAGGGAGATTTTTTTGTTTAAACACATTTAAAACAAAGTTTTGACACTATGAGGACCACATTTTATAATTTTTTAGTTGAGGCTGACCCATTAGGGGGGGCTAAGGCCCCCCCGCCCCCCCAGTGCGCACGCCTATGGTAACTACTCCCTGAGCCCAGTGTACAAGAATAAGAATGGGATGCAACAGTAGGTCAAATATTTTTTAATGTAATTAAAATTGTACTTCTAATATACTTGCCATATCTGCGTACAGTCGAAATACAAAACAAAATTAGCAGGGATTGAATAATGAATATAAATACATGAGTCACCAATATATCATAAACACAAAAGTTTGTCTCCCTGCTCTTATAGAGAAAATGGGGCTCACATGAACCAAATTTAATATTGCAATTTTAACATTAATTTTTATTATTTACTCAACACAGAAATGCTTGCCATTTCTACATAAAGTCGAAATACAAAACGAAACTTTCAGGGATTGAATACCAATATATGAGCCACTAATCGCGCACAAACTCAATTTATTGGCACTGTGCCCTCTTGGGGAAACATGGGGTTCAAAACTACCAATTTGACCATTTTGCATTTTTCAATATTTTTTTTTATGTTTGAAGGTATAAAAGTAACTAAACAAACTAAGGTTAATATCTACACCATATATACGTAGAAGATCCACAAAACTAATTGGCTTGTTATTTTCAACCCTTCAGTTGTAAATCGAGCTTCAAAAATACTGTAAATTGGACTCAATATTCAACCCCTGATTTGAAGGTCACGCAGAGGGTGTACGATGAACATTATGATACCCAAAATGATAGACGGGCATGTGCTGGAGAGAACTACGTTTACTGGAATCCGTTATCTTCAATCATTTGGAAATGCCAGCGACTTTTGCAATAGCTTAGACGAGCTATTTTTACTGCTCTGGCCAATGTTCAAGGTCATTTAACTTGAGAATGGTGAATCTGAAAAATGTTAAAAAATTAATTTGAACTCAACTAGTATCAAGTTACAACATAGTAAAATATTAAAATTATCAAAAATCATGCCGCACCGACCTTTGGTTGTTTTTTCGTGGAACGACCCAGCTCTCAATGAGAATATTCTCTCAATATGTTGTAAATTTATCAGCCCGATATTGAAGCACAAAATCCTCGACCATTGGACAAGAAATTCCATATAAACGAACATGATGTTTTGTTTCTTGCAGCGAAATGACTGCTTCCGAGATGGAAGCGGAAACGATCTCCGCTGTGGCGAGTCTGTCAGCGGACATTCAAGCGGAACACATCAAGCTGGAGTTCGTCAACGTATCGGAATCCGAGCTTCACGAGTTTGTGCCGAGCGAAGAAATTCAGGAAAAAAGACACATTGAAACGTCGTCCAATGAAATGACTTCCGACGAAGACACTTCCGCTGATTGGATCGAAACGAACTCCGACTCAGACGCAAGCGAAGACTGAAAGTGTTGTTTAGGAACAAACCCATCTTATATCCTCTGATGCACTTTAGTTTCTACATTGTTCAGGTTTGTTAATCTTATTAAAATGCATTTACTGGAATCTTTTGAAAACAGCAACGGAATTCTACGATCACTGTAAGCTCGTCTGTCCGTATGGTTTGAGATACGTATGTCTTTTTGCATGTTCGTTCGTACATTTTTCACGAGGTTTTGAAGAAGTGATTTAGGGGAATGTCTTTTGTCTGAACAATATGAAGTGGAAGAAGTGCATATAAGAGGTTTTGCAGCTTATGTGTCGATATTATATTGTTTTTCATCGCTAAAACTAAGCAAGATGTCAAGACTGTGAATAAATGTACATATTCTGTAGATATTTTGCTTCTTGGACCCACTTGTGAGCGCAGTTATTCTGATCAATACTAGTTGTCATTAGTTCCTGATTTGTCAAAAGTGAAAATTAACTTGTTTCCGATCAAGTTGGAATTTAATCGGCAGACTTTCAGCAAAGTCGTTCATTGCATTTGGTTTGGAGGAATGTACGCTCAACAAATGATTAAACAGTATTTGAAAGAAATGGATTGGCTGAAAAAAATATGATGGCATCGTCTAACTTGTTGTCTAGCTCTAGGAGGTGAGTTCTGATTTCATTGATAATAACAAGGATTGATTGTCAATGAACCTGACCAGCAGCCAATCCGTTTCATTCCAATACCAAGCGTTTTATGATTTTTTGGGTGTACATTACATTGAAATCATTCTGATAAACTTGACCAAATTCAGAAAACATTTTGCTTGTGCTTTATGATTCCATCTTTTGAAATACATATTCAACTGAAAAAGCATCTGGAAAATTATATAATTCTGGAAAACTAAATTGTTAATAAAATAAAACTATGTTGATAATATGACAATTCAGAAATCACAAACTTGTGAATCACGGCCTAGATATAATTACTAATTAGCAATAGATGCCCGGTTAACAAGATACACCATGCGATTCCTAGAATCAAGTACTTCAGCATTTAAACAGAAACATCAACAAAAAAGCAATAGACAACCACTTGATCTTGATTTTGAAACATCAATCACTATTATTGACGCAATGTATTGGAAACTGAGGAGTGCTTCCACTGAAATGTTCCTACTTCTCAAAACCAAATGTGAATCATTTTCATTCGGAACTTCTTATGATATTTTATCATGTTTAATGCACCTGGAGGCCAAGTCTTGAAACTTAACGCTTTCAGGACGCAAACGCTCTAGGACGTCATAAAGTCCCATTTACTGTAAGAATGATGACCTTGACATCTACCTTTAACTGTTTAGCTTAATTTTGAATAAGGTTTTATGACTGTATAATATCTGTAATAATATTTATAATGTTAATCATTTGTTTACAATAGATTGCTGGATGACAATCAAATAAGTGGCTTGACTTTATGTTTCAATGTCGATCACCCTTACAGTAAATGGGACTTTATGACGTCCGAGAGCGTTTGCGTCCTGAAGGCGTAAGTTTCAAGACTTGGCCTCCTGTTTATTGTTGTCAAGTTAGTTAGAAGGTACAATGAAAGAGGAAACATTACGAAATGTCCCAAAGATATTACATTTAAAATAAAAATTGCCATGAAAAAACTCATAGAAATATTAATAAGTGAAACAAAATTACCCATAGTCAGTATATTTATTATATCTTTCTACTGAAACAAGCTCAATACAAAATGAATGCTTAAAATATAAATGACAAAGAAAACAAATGATATTATTTGAGATTTCATTGAAACAAGCTGGAGGCAAAATGATCTAGTAAAATATAAATGACAAAGAAAACAAATGAAGACACATTGGGGCTGTTCACTCGCTGACGGAGAGTTTCTTTTTCTTCTTTTTCTTCTTCTCCGAAGTGACTTCTGGGGCAGTTTCCTCGGCTATTGCTTCGGACTTTCTCTTCTTCTTCTTCTTCTTCTCTGAAGTGACTTCTGGGACAGTTTCCTCGGCCATTGCTTCGGACTTTCTCTTCTTCTTCTTCCCAGAGCCTGGAGTCTTCGAGACCTTGAACAAATCAGGGTCAAGGTCATTGAACTGCTCACACTGACACTTTGCAATATTATCGTCACTCCACTGACTTAGCATTTAAATTGAAATGTTGAAAAAATTGGTTTTAGGGGTTTTATGGGCCGCCTGGGAACCCTGTTTACAGCCAAGTTGGCTATTCTAACTCTCGCTACTCGTATCATTTTCGTTATTACAATCCTCACACCCTCCCCGTACTGCAGTACCATCCTTCCCAACATCAAGGCCACGGAGTTCGACGCATTGCCGCATACAACATCTCACCGCATCCGTGAACTACATAAGTGTTACTGCTTCTCTACCCTCTATCATACAATCCGCTTTTCAACCCTTTTTTTCATCTCTGCGTCTTGGCGCAATCACTAACGATGGTGAAAAAAACAATTGACAAAGAAGGTTGTTTAAAATATATGATAATTATTAATGTTTTCCACATTTTACTGCAAATTTTTAACACCGATATGACTGCAACGCTTTTAAGAGTCTACGATACTTGATGAAATCCATGTTTTATGAAGCACAAAAAGGCGGCCCCTTCTTTTTTCTAAACGGCTTTACCGATTGTCTTCAAAATTTCACAGATTATAGATAAATAATAAATCTGTGCCTCTAGTGAGCCAAAAGTGTAATTTTTTGTTTAGAATTTTCAGGGCAGTGGTGCCAAAAAGACTAATATATTGCCCATGTTAGCACTTCCTCAAAACGAGAAAAAACATTTTTTTTAATTTTTTTGGATCACTAAAGGCACAGATTTACTCTTTATTTCTATGCTGTTAAATTTTGAAAACAATCGGTCAAGCCGTTAAGAAAAAGTAGGGGCCGCCTTTTTATGGTTTTTTGTGGTTTTCAATATTTGAATTAAAATAACTTACTTCACAGCAGTATATGCAACATGCAACACACGATTAAATGTCACAAATGTCACGTACAACCCAGAGCTAATGCATTTTCATGCATTTCTAAGATTTTTTTCACATCGGAATCGAAATTTTCTGCGAGTCCTGTCGACTCTTAATAATGACATTTTACAGGCTATTCCATTTCAAAAGGGGAATGGAAACCACGCCCATCTACCTTGCTATTGGTTGTTGGTTCGAGGTGGGAAACAAATTCATAGAAGCCAACGGAAAAACTTGGCAGTGCCAACTTAGCTGAGAAATTACTAAGATATTACAACAGATTAAAATTACTTTTTAAATTTTGTTGACCCAGGCTATTAAATAGAGGGTTTTATGGCAACAAGTGATAAATTATTTACTTTATGACTGATTTAAAGATCTAGTGGTCGTTCAAACACTTGAGTGATAATCACCAAAGCAAAAATTTTATGGTAGTGGTACTGCAAACTATGCCATCTGTGGGAGAATTGCGATCTTCTTGAAACTTCCATTTAGGGATGTTCCATGGAAATTTTTCCGTGGAAAAATTTCCGACGGAAAGAAAAATATGGAAATTTCCCAGACATACCAATATTTTTCCATAAAAGTGGAAAAATTGAAATTTCTTACTCTAATTGAAGTTTTAATTAAAATTTAATTTTGATAATGAAACACACTCTGTTTGACAACTATAAGAAGTGTGTACAATCTGATCAATGAAGATAGCCAGCTTTCACGTGTGAATTACAATGAATAGCTTTTTGAGATCGTAATAATTTGCATAACTACGTGCTATCTAGTATTCTTCATAGTCCGTTGTAATGCAATTGGCAACAACCGAAAAATGCTGTTCGCATGTATCAAATAAAAGGAGGATGCAAGATGTGAAAAATAAAATACTCGGACTGGAACTCGAACCTCCTCTCATTTGCCGGGTCAGGACTTCACCACCGGAGCTACCAAGTCGGTTACATTCCGATATACAGGGTGGTAGAGCCCTTGCCTTTCAACTGAGAGCTCCTGGGTTCAAGCCCTGGTCCAGCCAGATATTTCACATGGCCCTTCAATTTATCTAGACTACTGCGGAAAATTTTCGAAGAACGTAGGTAATCCAATGTTTTGGGTTATTTTTCCTAAAATTGGAAATATTTCCATATTTTTCCGGAAATTTTTCTGGAAATTTCCGATAAAATATTTTTCCGGAAAATTCCCATCCCTACTTCCATTCCCCTTTTGAAATGGAATAAACTGTATTGTGATCCACCTAAGCAACTTATGAACGAAAGTTTACCAATTTTTAGGCAGCCATTTTGATTTTACAGATTTTTTGTAACAATTATGAAATTTTTGAACGACCTTCTATAGTTAATAGTTTATTTCACAATCGTTAAATTTAAGTAAATTTTTTATATGTCATAATGTACCACGTGATGCACATTTTCTGAAAATTTGTTGTTTTAGAGCCTGCCTGCCAAATAACAAAAGCAATGGCGAAAATTATTTTCTGTCAATACCGTATATTTTCACCAATAAATAATCACGTAATAAATTAACCGGAAATTCAAACATTAAAATAAAAATTAATACGTGATTTCCAGAAATTATCTGTAAAAACAAAATGGCTGCTCAAAAATGTATATTTTTTTTTATTCGTTAACTATATTTAACGGATCAAAACAGTAATTTTTTATTTAAATTTTTAATTAGGATGTGCTTTAACCCGCCGGTAGTCACCCGTCATTTTGTAACGCGAGTAGTCACCTGGGGTCTGACATACCCCATTTACTATTGACTGCCATGTACATTTGGAAGGTATTTTGAGTGGCCATTTATTTTTATTGTCATTGTTGATGTATTAATATAATACCTGACCACAAAATATTGCCATATTAATTTTGATTTATATTTCTTTTATTGATTTTAATGAAAAATGGGAAAAATACGAAATTTTAGAGGATCCTTGCTATTATTTTAATTAAATATATTTAAATAGGTGTATTTAAGCATATTATATTTGTATTTGTATACTCTATGGATACATTGATCATATAATAGGAGAATATATACAATAAATCAGTAGCATGGATGTTTTCATAGCCATTGAATTATGTGTATTTTCCATGCATTTAGCATAGGGAAACATTTTATTCCCAAAAAGCACATTCTTAGAAAATCCGATCAAGTCGTCGCCTAAACTTAAAATGAATAATGCGTGATGGATACATCAAAACATCAATGTTATTACTAATTAAAATGTATTAGGTATAAGTTTAAAATAACAGAAATAGCGAAATATTTTTTTGGAAAATTGTGTAAAAATAGTAATGGGAGTAGTCACCTGGGGACCTATTTTCAAGATCGTTCAAGATCGTTATGTAGACATCCCTATTAATAAGTAAACATAAGATTAAATATTACGCAGAATGAAATAATTCAATGACCAATGTTTATGCCGTTGGTCAGTTGTTGACTATTTATAGCCCTCTTCACGCAAACTTACTGGCGTCACAACAGTTTGCTCTAATTCTTAGAAACAGGGATTCAACCCTCCACGCCTGTCTGCTGTTTTTTTGTTGCTTGGTTTCAAGAGACCCACTTGTCTCTGAGATAGAGCAGATTTAGTTCAGTAATTTTGTGATTATACCCACCACTAATTGCAACAGAAGGTTTCAATACATGAAACGATTCAGAAAAATGACCTCTACAACATATTCAAAATCCTCCCGAATCCAAGTGCCGGAAGTACTTCTTAATCACTTTTTAAGTTAATTTCCCTTGTTATTTTCCATCTTCAAACAAAAATTTTTTTCAAGTAACTCCGATTTTGACAAAACTTGGCAGAATTGTTCACCATTCTAAATGAACACAAATGCTCTCTTAGCGTTTTCCTCTAAATCTCGTCGTTTGGGTATAGACGATTCCTAAAAGTAACTGCGCATGCGCGAAGTGCCACATTGCATTGCCGGTCCGACGTGTGTAGTCGCCTGACAGCTGACCGTCTGGCACACTGTTTAGATTGGCTGTCATAGTTTTCATCGGTTTATTTATCACTCGTTTTATAATAATGGATCAACATTTGAATCCCCAGAAACCTAATACATCCTACGGAACTGTTTGCTGTGTTCCTTTGTGCAAAAACAACACTAAATTTAGCCGTAATATTTCCTTTTATCGCTTTCCAAATGATGAGAAGTTGAAGGGAGATATGACGTATTCTATTCAGCGTACTTAAACAAATTAACTAAATTTCAATTGAAGATTATGTATATTTAAATACAATATTTAATGAAATATGTAGCATTTAAACATTGTTTTAAACATTCTCGATGGAATTTTGCACCGGGAAAAGATTCCCCTCACATCTCTATTCTCTAATCATAGGAATAGGATCGGTGCAGGTAAACACAAGTATTGGGCCTATGTATGTTGGTATATTGTAGATATATTGTACAAGGTATATTGTATAGAATAATAATCAGTTCATTGTCCGTGAATTGTCAGAACTATTGCAATTATTCACTAAAGTATGTCACCCATAATATGTAATAGTAGTTAGTTCAACTAATTTGTACCAATACTTGACTTCCATGAGTAATGACTTGCAATACAATTTTCACTTTCTCACTGCCTGTCAAAAATTTGCTAGCCGAGTTCGGTAAGTAACAATGTTATGAGCACAATGTTAAGGTGCTGCAAGCGCGAGCGATTTTGCTGCTATTTGAAGACACTTTTTGCGATACGATTGGAGACGAAATGGGCAGACCAAATTATTTGAAATTTTAATCATGATTAGATAAAAGACAAACTTAGGGTTATCCCTTGGTACATTTTTAATTTTTGGTTTCGTTAATTAGTAATAATTAGTGGATTTTTGGTGAAAAATTAGCAATTTTCTTGTCTCTCTGGGTGCCGTATAAAATTAAATTTCAAAAATGTGCCAAGTGATAACCCTAAGTTTGTCTTTCATCTAATCATGATTAAAATTTGAGATCAATTGGTCAACGGGTTTGGTCTCCAATCGTATCGCAAATTTCTGAGTTTTGAGCGGTTTTGTTGAATAACCGGCGCCTTATTAACGATGCAATAATTAAAAATGAAAAAGTGCTACTAATATCCAATCAGACTGATCATGTGAACATCCTGTAAAAGTTACAATCATTTATGAAACAATTTTTCTCTCTCAATTTTCTAAAACGCCCGAGCGCTAGTATCACCTTAACTAATTCTCACTACTTGTCAAAAAATGCTTCATAAAGATAACGATTCAAATTTGATATTACAAGATCAGTTCAGTAACAATGTTTACCTTCTCACTACCTACTTGTCAAAAAATACATTTAAATATGGATTAAAATTTACTTCCTTAAGCCACTACATTTTCCACATCGTGATGTAGAAAAAAAAATATATTACAACTTGCTAATACTAGATAGGTAATACCATGAGCACAGTTTTGCTTCTCAATACTTGACAAAACATGCAAGTCAATACGATGAGCTAGCGATTTTAAAACTGAAATAAATGAGAAATTAGTCGGTATCTTGCCCATCTTACTATAAAGAAATATGCGCAAACACGGTGTCAAGTAACACACAGTGATTAGAGCGATCTATTCATATTCTTTCCTATGATAAAAGCATTTGAAACTTGACGTTCAGCCGCGTTCCGCATATAACAACACACGCTATTTAGATGACCTTGTGGAGTCGACACACGGCGGACCCACAGTGCAAGCTCGCCAATCCAGATGGCGCACAGGGTTTATAATGTTGTCTATTATGGCCCATTGAAAAGTAATATTTCAGTCAGTTTTCGACGATTTAGGTCACTTTGAGTGTAATTTGACGTTTTGCGAGGTCCATATTTCCCAAACGATGAGATTTAGAGGAAAACGCTAAGAGAGCTATTTGTGTTCATTTAGGATGGTGAACAATTCTGCCAAGTTTTGTCAAAATCGGAGTTACATTTAAAAAAAATGTTTTTTGGAATTAACATGGGAAATTAACTTAAAGTACTTCCGGCACTCGGATTCGGGAGGATTTTGGATATGTTGTAGAGGGCATTTTTCTGAATCGATTCATATATTGAAACCTTCTGTTGCAATTAGTGGTGGGTTCAGCTCTTTTTTTGCTTTAAATTACTGGGCTAATAGTGCAGCTGGGGTGTCGTGTTTTTGATAGAAATAATCAAGTATTCTCCGAAAATTGTATTATACAAAAAAAACTTCGATTTATAAACTGAAATCACATGTTATATTCCGACTTGGGGCCAAATATTACATACTAGGGCGTGATACAATATTATTCCATTTATTAGATCGCGAGACAAAATAATTTTTACGCCCTTCCCTTCACCACATTGCTCTTTATAAGTAACAGTGAACACTTGTATTGCAGAATGTTTACTTCCCAAATATTTATTGAACATGTCATGGACCCCATTCCCTTCCTTCCCAACCCTCTCCAGAGACCACATGAACGGACCCTCTCACTCATAGGGTCCTTTTGTTAAGAGCAGGTATAAGGCCAGCTGGTCTGTCCAGTTAGGGGGGGAAAGTGAAAGTAGGCCGTTGTACCCTCTGCTCCAAAAGTATATACCATTTTTATACGTAAAATCACACTTTATACTACGAAAATTGTGTTTTACAAAATAATTACTTCGACTTAAACACTGAAAATCAATGTTATTTTTCGACCTGGGGCTAAATATTACTTCGAATTACGACTTATCCAAATTTCGAATTATAATTTATTTTAACATTGAACACCCTATACTGAGGGCGGGACTTGTGTTTACTTCGATTTATGATGAATTTCGGCTTATGGTTGTTCGATTTAAGGAGGTTTTACTGTATTGAAAAAAAAAACTTAACCTCATCACTTCTGAGATGTCCATTTCTCTTAGGCACCTAGTAGTATTATAAATAAAAGACGTCATCAATGCTATATAAACTATTTTAACTCGTAAACAAGTGGAAGTAGGTAGTTTGGATGTCCTTGAACTGTACCTCGAGAGCCGCTTCTTCAATGGCTTCTTTCATCACGTCGATGTTCTTCTTGGGAATATCTCCAGTTTCATAGAATTTGAGTCGGTCTTCTACTTGTTGCTTCATCTTGTCTCCAAACACACTTGTCGGTTGTTCTGAAATCACAAGAACATTGTCTAGAACCTTCAAGATCTGGCAAGAGAGTTACCATGGCCTTGAAGAGTTTTTTAAACAATTTGTTTCAATATCTTTTACCAATGTAATTGTAATAAAATAAGGCTTTGTACAAGTCTTCAGAACAGTTCAATGCTAAATATTTTAACAGTCTGGAATAGGTTATTAATTAGTTTTCTTTCGTCCTACAGACGTTTAGTGCCAATTCTGTAGGACAAAATAAAACAAGTTAAATCATTCCAAGCTATGACATTATTTTCATTGAACTATTCCGAAGACTTGTACAAAGCCTTATTTTCTTAACAATTACATTGGTATAAGATCAGCTCACTACTCGGCCATCGCACCTAACTCCATTGTTTAGTCTATTTAGTCACTGAGAAAGAGCCCAGTAGGTTCAATTTCTAAAATACTTTGTCTGTGCTCGTTAACGCGATTCGAGCGATACCACGTGACTAAAAATATAAATCACGATATTGTCCAAACTACTGTGCACTCAAAGAGTCGGGAGGGCATTTTTCTCATTCATTAAGTGATTCTACAACTCACTGTATCTTTTTTAACACATTATTGTTGTACCGTAAAATTTTGACTTTTTTATTCTTGAAAATAAACATATTTATTTTTGTCACAATTTAAGCCCCACCTTTCACACTACAGACTTCCACGAGGGCTCATTTTCTTTACAAAGAATGGGCGGATGGCCTGACTAAGCCCAAATTTCGATAACTTCAATCCTACTTCGACTATAGCTTCTACTATCAGTAATATTTGAATGTAAAATCCGGATAAACAAAAAATTAGAAAAGGGCCACGTCAGCCCATAGCTAGATATCTAATGAATATTCTCTCCAAGTTTCGTGTCATTCAGAAAAACGGTTTTGTCTATTCTTTGTCAAAGGTAATGTGCTTTACACATTTGAAAACGTCCCGGATTTTTTTGTGGCGCCCAAAAACGATTAATGTCACTTGATGTCATATGTTACCAGCACCCTCTTACGAAATATGAAGAAATTTAATATTGATTTATTTCGGTCGAATCGCCTTAAAGACTAGGAAAACGCTCTGTGTAACGCGTTGATGAGCGAGCACCGACACGCGCAACATCGCCAATCGAGCACGATCCATTTAATCAAAGATAGCTTATAGAACTATTAGGGCTGTGCGGGACAACTTTTTTTCATTCGGGACGGGATTTGTAAAAGAACTCGGGATTCGGGACGGGATCAATTTAAAATATGAAACCAAGATCGGGTCGGGACACATTAAAATCTCGGGTTTTGGGACGGGATTGTGCAAAATTGACTTCTAAATTGGATGCGATGTAAATTTGGTATGGTAAGAGTTAAGACATTTAACCTTAAGTATAAAAATGTTTACGAGCTCTACATTTATGTATTTTATTTATTTATTTAAAGTCTTCTTCTAATGTGTTACCTTGGTCTTCATCAGCCTCCATCATTTGCAGGTTATGCACTGAAATAATAGTGCGATGTATGCGTAAATTGTGTTTATTGACAGGAGTAAAAACACCCAACGGTTATTAGCAAAAATGTTTGTTTACATATTTACATTTAGTACTGGTAACAAATAATCTCGAAGAAATTGGCACTGCCTAATTAAAACAGAGTGAAGAAATGGTAAACTAAACCACGTAATGTACATTCTAAAATGGCGGAAGGCGGCAGAAATCAGTGACAGTTCTGACCTTGAAGCCAAGAAGCGGTCAGCCAATCACGCGCAGCAGCCAATCAGAGCTCTAAATGGGCTCTGATTGGCCCATTTTGAATTTGAAATACGACGGGTTATTGTTTAAAACAGGATTATTCATTTGTCCCGATTCCAGTCACATCCCGGTTGATTTCGGGACAAAAATACTTTTCGGGACGGGTCCGGGACAAAAAAAATCCCGTCCCTGGACCCGGGGAATTGCGTGTCCCGCACAGCCTTAATAACTATACTATACATCACTAATGATTTTCATCACAACTTTCCATAAAGATTTTAGAAAATTTTAATAACAGATGATAACATTTTAATAACAGGTACTTCTCCATCAATCTCTACGAATAGATATTCAAAACACTTAAAATAGAAATATATCTGTAAATTCTTATCCGATTGGGCTGGAGATGTGTAAAATATGAGATGTTACATGAGCTATCTCGAAACGTTGCTTCTAACAAAACTGTGAAACACGATCCAAAAGATAGATATTATGGTTTATGGCGCTAAACAACGAGGTTATAAAAAAAAGTCAGAACAAATATAATACCTATGTTGGTATACCCTATCCGGAGCTTATGAATTGCAATATAATCTACACAATTATGAAGAATAAATGTGTTTCATTGAAACTGAGAATAGCCATCTATACACTGGGTACATAAAATAATCCAGAAAGCAGTGGAATTTCCTGATACCATCGATTCTGACAGGTTCAAACTTTGAAAAAAGTCAATAAGTGCATAAGTTATCTAATGATTGGGCTGAAAACTTGTAAAATAAGAGAAAATGGTGGTCTCAATGTCCATGCAAAATGTGAACTTAATCGGAACACTTTGTTTTTCGACCAATCAGGAGATATTTAAATTTTTGAACCAATAGGAGGGCAGCTCTCAAAAACTATACACGATTAAGTTAGAATGATATTAGTATGTGTGCAAAATTTCAGCTCGATTGAGAAAAAAATGTGACCTGTGGCGTCGGACCAAACTAACAAACACAGGAAAAAAAACAGAGGAAGTGTCCAAAAGTGCAGAATGGAGACGCTCGCTCAATTACATAAACACTTCACTTAACATTTAGAAAACATGCACCATAACTAAATAGCAACGCACTTTTATTTGTCGCTACTTTTACTGTGGTAATTAGCTGTCTCTTTCTATTCAAGTCACCTGAGAAGCAGTCAATGCGCGAGGCAATGGAGCACTTGTTAGCGAGATATCGGGAGATGCGGCCCTTGTTCTTGTTTCCAGCGCGGCCAATGAAAGTCGAGTGGAAGATGAGGCCGTACTTCGGGGTGTTTCCCTTCGTCTTCAGAGCTCTGTAACAATACTAGAGGTGTTCACTATCTGGAAAATAATCAATTGGATTTTTTTTTGCTTTTTTAAAGACCATGTGGCCACCTCACCATTACATTAATTGATACCCCATAAAAACACTCCGTGTAAAAATACCAGCCAAGTCTCTTCAACTATAAAAAAATAGAAGAAATCTAAAAAATTCAGCACTGAAAAGTAGTGATATCAAAAAATGGGCCAAGTCAAAACATGATTTTAAAAACCGAAATATACCTACTTGGCGCATCGTGTATAAATAATAAAGAGGTTGGTATATGCCATAAGTCAAATGTACCTAAATATACATAATATACCTAAATGCCCTAAAAAAACGATGTGCCAAGTATATTTCGGTTTTTTAAATCTTGTTTTGACTTGGCCCATTTTTTGATATCACTACTTTTCAGTGCTGAATTTTTTAGATTTCTTCTATTTTTTTATAGTTGAAGAGACTTGGCTGGTATTTTTACACGGAGTGTTTTTATGGGGATATCACTTATTTTTTTAGATTATTCTAACACTTGTAAGTAACACAAATCGGAGCAACAATGACTAATTCCTTTAAAAAAATAAGCCATTTCCGATTTGGACACAAAGAAAAGTTGCGTTTGGTACTAAATAATGCTTGAAATGATATTCCATAAAGAATAGAGAAAGCTACGTTCCAAACAGTCCAGCCGTTTTCAAAATATGGCATCACTTCCGGTTTAGAAAATGGCGGCTGAAATCACTGCCACCAATAATTTATTTACATAAATGATTTGTATCAGTATAAGCCTTCTGAATATGCAGTTATTGCAGTAAGAGGTGATTTAAGTCTGATTCTTTATTTTTATGACGTCATTTCCGGTTTTGGTAATTATATATTTATTTTTTGACAATTAATATATCATACACAGAACGGTCTGAATCGATTGGCGCAAATTTCGTTCCGATCGGTCAAGCCGTTTTTGAGATATAGTGTCACTTCCAGTTTCAAAATGGCGGCACAAAAAATTCATGAGGGCAAGGTATCATCAGGCAGACGAGCTGTATATGTGGTGAAAATTTCGGGTCAATCGACCTAGCCGTTTAGGCTGTGGCGGAGACCGCGGAATTTATTGGAAGATGATAAATAATAATCATCATCATTATTATCTGAAGAAAGCGGTACAATTTCACGATTTTCACGGTCCTCCAGCTCGCAAACGGCATATCTTATAGTTCCCAAATTTGGATGTATGGTGGGGTGGGCCATAGCTCGAAATTAAGATATTTCTCAACAATGTGAGATTTTCCATTTTTAAGATCCAGTAGGCCGAAAATGCCACTTGGATGCTTACAGTAAAAGTGGGTTGCTCCAGCCTTTAGGTTTGAACGGTATGTTGTGTTAGAGAGTGGCCGCCGTACGACTTGGCTGGCGTGGAGCGACCGCTCCACTAGAGAGTCATCCATTTTATACAGGATGTAATGATTGAAAGATTGTAACAAGGTACCCTACATTCTAGGGTAGAAAAGTAAATTTAAAATATAAGAATAATGTTTGTTTGAAATAGGTCTGCAGAATGTACAAGCTTGTAGCATGACATTCTTCGAGTCAAGGTTATCTGAACACAAAGTAATTAATTAAAATCACTATGTAAACTTACCATCTTAAATTTCAATAGCAATCAATATATAGACAAAATTATAACGAGCAATCAAATAAGTATATCAATGTAAGATAATCACAAGAAAGTGAGTGAATCAACATAAAAAGTATGTGACCTTACCTAAATTGTGATGTCACAGCGCAATAACAAGTGCACCAGTCATTGTGATAACGCTACAAAACCAGTTAACCAGAGCAAGTTCTCAGTGGTTCCAGGAAATTAGTGGCGTACGTGATAAGAACAAGTCTTTTGCCGCGTTTCCGAGATGACCAAATGTCTAAAATTAGCCACCACGTGTACCGAACTAACCAATCAGATTCTTTGGCGGGAAACCGAGGTGAGAGTGTATAAAATGACAAGCTACCAGCCAAACATCATCAGTCATAGTTTTCTCAGACAGTGAGACCTGTCTCGCGAACCGTGAAGCCTTGGCAAGAAACTTAGTATAAATTCAGCGGGACAGTGCCAATGTGATCGAATGTATAACAGTAAATAACATTTGTATAAACTTCAAAACCAGTAAATTCAAACTTCAAGCCTAATGCTGAGGCAAATAATATCGCATTAAATATCTTCAAATTATCAAGTGATCCACTGAACAGTTTCAAAAGTTAAAGTATTAAAGTCAGTGACTTGCACACTCCGGAAGGATCCGACGAATCTGAAGCCACGATCATCATTCAACTTGCGCCAACTGCCCGAGGAGGTAACTCCTTGTGCACAGACTGCTGGACGTCCTGGTAACCAAGGGGTTACCCAGACAACATGATCTCATCGCGACTGAAGGGGTGACATCCAGTCATTTCTTTCTGCTGGTGAACTGGGGTTCACTGGACACGCTACGCAAGGGTTAACGCCATCCACTTGTTTACGCGGAAGTAAACAAACCAGACGACATCACTACAGCCGACGTATCGAACGTAATATTGTACATAATAATTTTGATTGCTCTTTTCACATCAATGAACATTTTATTTTCTTTGTAATAAACACATTATAACATTGCTGAATCTTTGTGTTCTACCCTCTGAGCCAGATCCCGCAGGTTTCAGTGGCGCTCAACGTGTGGGGCTCGATTAACATTCCTGGGAGCAATTGTTTTGAAAGAAAACACACAGGCATTAGGGATGGCACTTTTACCGGTTCTGAAAAAATCGGTAAATTTACCAGTCAGCGGTAAATTTTGAAACACGATGGCAGATAGCAATCTATGACTATACCAAATACAAAAATGACCCTACTTTATTATTTGACCAATTTACAAAGATCACCAGTCAGGACAATAACAATACCCACATCTATAATCAATGTTAATAATGACAATACTGAATTTTGATAAGGGATGATAGCTGATCGAAGTAAATTATGGCAGAATATCATATAGATTCGGCCAATCTAGTATGCCATGCCTGTGCTATTCTGCCATAGGAGGAATTGTTGACCATACTAATTGATCAGGCTACAATCGCTAAACTGTGTCGCTAAACAAGCAAACCTGAACTATGCCTGAACAATGATTCCGACATTGGAAGTACCCCGTATAAGGAATTATCATTCAGAATGATTGAGGACATCCAAAAATCTATGTTAAATATGCCTAACTGCTAATGTTGTCACACTGAAGTTTACTTTTAGTTATTACTTATATTGTGATATCTCCATTCATACATTCAAAAGGATTAAAAAAAACTAAATTTACCATTTTTTTTACCGGTAAATTAATAATTGGTAAATTTACCTTAATTTACCGGTAAATTTTACCGGGTGCCATCCCTAACAGGCATTGAGTAAAATTTTCAAGTATTTGGAAATTTTACATAGAATCAACCCGATAACGTAAAGATAAAGCCAACTGTAGATTTGTGCATGCTAGTTAATTACAACTGTTACGATGGCAGACCGAGATGCAAGTTTAGCGTCAACAGTAGATTTAGATGATACTGTAGATGGGGCGGGGGACCAGCCAGTAGCTAGCGAACTTGATGTAGCTAGGAGTAAGGTGATAGTGGGGGGCGAACACGATGATTCGATGCCTCGATTTGATTTGCCAATCTTTGGAGAGAGACAGAAAGAAGCCAGAGCTGACAGTATATATTCACAATTCGGTGAGAAAGAATCCAATAATTCAATTATGGAATTCTTAATAAAGGAAAAAGAAGCAAGAGAGAAGGAAAAGGAAGAAAATAAACAGGAAAAACTTAAGGAAAAGGAAGAAAGAGGAAAGGAAATACGAGAGTTGATGTTACAAACTAAAAATGAATTCAGGGAGATCGCGAGTAAAATTGAAGCTGGATTGAAAAAGGTCGAAACTAGGGTTACAAATGTAGAGGAGAGCGTACAGAGAGTAAATGATAAAGTCGACACAGAGTTGGAGGTTATGAAGTCTTACGTAGAATCTATCGGAGCACAAACGAGCAGTGTAGAGAAAAAAGTAAATACCGGATTGGTAAAGATAAACACTGAGATCGATGAACATGATAAGAAACTCAAGTCAGGAGCTATCTTCATTAAACTCACGATTTGAAAGGAAGGACAAGGAAAAGAATGAGAGCATAGCAGCTATGAAGGAGAAAATAGAGGACGTAAGTAAGAAAGTAGATGAAAATGCAAAGAAGACCGGAACAACATCAAATGTCATCTGCCACGCAAATAACGAGTTGCAATTTGCAAAACATTGTACCGAGTCACTGATACAAGAAGCCATAAGGTTTGATGGGGAAGAAAATTGCCCAATAAACGCGATGCAATTTTTGAAGCTAATCAAAGAGCGTTTTTCAACATTTAATGTGAATAAAAATCAGAAGCTTGGAATCATTGTAAAGTGTTTACGTGGAAAAGCCGCTGACTGGTATGTAAATAATCCAGTTGAGGATATTGACAAATTTGAAGAAGCTTTTAAAGAGAAATATTGGTCGCAAACTATACAGCATCAGCTCATCAGATCAATCTATGCTGGAGAATATAAGATTAGTTTGAACCTAAACATGGTGACCTATGTCAATCGGATTATCAACAAAGCAAAATATGTGACAGAATTAGTCAATATGACGGAACAAGTTTTGGTTGGCATATTGATTAATCACTTACCACCAAACATCAGGGTGATAGTGCGAGGCAAGGTCAAAACTAAAGAAGAGTTGATAAAGGAGCTGACTATCTTGGAGTATGATGATTCACTGAGAAGCTAATAAGAGATCCAAAGCAATATGAGCCCATTCGTAACGGGAACGGTTACAATAGCAGGAATAGCTATGACAGAAATTACAATAACAACAACAACGGGAGAAACAGTCACGACAGAAATTGCTATGACAGAAATGGGCATGGTAATGGGAATGGCTATGCAAACAGGAATAATAATAATCGTCCACCAGAGTCCGATACGAGGGGAACAAGGAACGAGAATTCGGGAAACGAACAGAGGTCGGCACAGAATGGAAAGTAGAGAAGGGACAAGATTTTGCGTCGACCAAGAAAACACGTTTCCAAGAGAGAAAAGAAGAAATTAGGAGAATACAGAAGAAAGAGCGTGAGGATCTTAAAGAATATATAAGCGGATCTTCAAGACGGTGGAAGAAAGAGACGGATGAGCGAGAAGCCGCCAGAGAAGCAGAGGTTTCTGCAATAGAAAAGCAACTTCAAATGGACTTTTTGCTTTTCAAGAAGGGAATTGAAGACGCTGCTGCTTGCAAAATGTTGCAATCACAAGAGAGTTCAGAGGGGCGCTGTGTGACGGAAGAAATCGGCGAGAAGAAAATTGAAAGTTTGGATGGCCCAGACAAAGAAGAAGTTGAAGAAAATAGTTGTGAATTTACTGAGATGAAGAAGAAAGATGAAGATTTATTACGAAGGAAGAATTTTGAAGACACTTGCGAGGTAGTAGTGCCACAAGTGAGAGAGAATGAAGAATTGGAGATTCCGTGTGTGAATAAAGATGATTTCGACGACGTTCGAAAATTTGAAGAAGTAAGTGGTCTCCAGACGACTTTGAAATTAATTGTGAAGAGTTCCAAGACGAGATAAGTGACGAGGTGATTACTGATTATGGAAGAAAACAATGATGTTTTGAAGAAAGGGTTCAAGAATGATTTGAGAAAAGACGACGGAAATGTTTGTTTGCAAGATCGAAAGCAAATAATTGTACGAGATACCGGAATGAGGAAGAAATTTGAAGAAAACGAAAACTATACATCGACCACTGCTCAAGAAAACAAGGACAATTCACTTTGGAAACAGCTACTTGAAGATATTTCAATAGCGAGAGCTCAAGACAGTGGAGAAGACAGTACGATTTCATTTCCATATGATCGTGGACGGAAGAGAGAATGTCAGTCAGCTGATTCTCACTGATGACAACAAGAAACAATGTGATTGTTTTGGTCGAAGTATGATGACCCAGCAGAAGTAGGTCACTAGGCCAATAACGGGATCGTGAGAGAGAGGGTTGATTGAGCATCGTTTCTGGGAGGTAGGATGAGGTTTGTTTTTGTTTTGGTAAAAAAATAAATTTAAAAAAATACCAAAATAAAAAATATGAAATTTGAAATTTTTTTTTAACAATTTTTGTTGATTTTTAAAAAAAATAATCAAATCTCAAATACATTCTCTTTTTACACTGTTGTGTACTGTGGCAAATTTCAACACTTCAATTATTTTTTTCTCTAAAATTACCCAAAGTTACAATTACCAACGATAGTGGTAATATTACCGTAAATATTACCGTACGGGTAATATTACCGGTTCACATCTCTATCCATGTCCTTGGGGAGAGATACACAACGTCCATTCAATGGAAGGTTGAAAACAAGGTATATCTTGCCTGCATCCCCTCCATCATCAATCCTTCACCAGCATTCTGATGAAATTACAAACAATGAATTTACAAACCAAATATTGGTTGGGATTATTGAGATTTGGGAAATATTAATAAATATTAAATTCAGTTTACATAACTATAAACAATGCAGCTGGTGATTAGTGGCAGCTAATGCAAAAATAATAACAAATGTAAAAACGAAAAAAAAAAAAAAAAAAAATACCCTTTGATACCCGCCATTAGTACCCGAGTAATGGCGTACCCGGGTACCCGACCTCTAATATGAATTTGAATGGTAATGTAAAGATAAGAAAAGTAGCTCTGAGTTGGTGAGGTAAACAATCTGACAGTTGTTTTACTTGTAAAAAGGTGATGAACTGTAAGAACTGTGGTTTGAGAAATAGTTAACAATGTGTCGAGATGGTAAATACGTAGAAAAGAAGTACAAAATAGGGCTATGGACGTGAATTCAGAACAGTTCACTGAAAATAATTTCATAGTTTGGAATAAGCTATTAGTTTTATTTTGTCCAACAGGTGTTTAGAACCCGAAAATTTAGTAATTTTCGGGTTCTAAACACCAGTTGGACACAATAACACTAATAGCTTATTCCAAACTATGAAATTATTTTCAGTGAACTGTTCTGAATTCACGTCCATAGCCCTATTTTGTTAACAATTACACTGGCAAAAGATATTGATAAAAATCGATTAAAAAACTCGTCAAGGCCCCGCTCACTACCAAGCCCTCTTAAGTCTCATCCTTATACCTTCTCATCATGAAATAAATTTCTATTAATCAGCATTTTATAACAATACATTTCATAAAGTACACAGTGAAGGCACATTGAATTTCTTTAAATTTTTTAACTTTATACACTTGACACTTCAGAAATATATAATAGTGTTCCATAGATAGTTAGTAATTATTTGACAACGTTTCATGTTTCCCTCAGTCAAGATCAAATTATGAAAAGATACCTCTAATATCACCATATATATTAACAGTACTGCAAGAATATATATGAGCCCACTGCCAATTGTTATTTAATTCTTCCACACTTATATTATATTATATTTATTACAACATGAAATCTTTCTTCTATCGCCATTGACAAAACTATAAAATAGACATTACTAAAAGTAGCTTGATTCATAGATATTAGACTCATAGATATTATATTCATAGACTGGCTCTAAAAGAAAGAGGAAAATGTACCTATGTACTTGAAAATTTCTGTCCACTTTTAGGATAGAATAATGTCTTTAAAAAAACGATGCGCAAAGTCTTTTGTAAAGTATTTCTCGGTGTTTATACTTTTATTTCAAAGATACGATTAAATATTTGGAAATGTCATTGACTTGGCTCCTTTTTTGATATCACTCCTTTTCGGTGTTGTTTTTTTTTTTAATGAAGAGACTTGGCTACCTTTTTTACACGCAGTGTTTTTTTCTGGGATATTGATATACTTGAACTGTGGTATTATTTTCCTCTCTATGAAGTAGGTACTTCATTGCCATCTTTCATGTTACTTTAGACACTGTCAGGTGAACTTTGCAGATTAGTTGAACTGTGATTACCTGAAGAGAGCCTTCTCCGCCCCGAGGATCTGCACTGTGCTGGCCGGATACTTGGCGAGGTTGGTCAACGAGCCTGCGTGGGAGATCAGTCGCGCGCCCACCTGATCACCAATCAGAGAGCCGAGGTTCGGAGCCACGACAGCCATCTTGCTGCGGAGGTATTCACTCAGTTGTTTGCGGTAATCAGCCAATCCGACCACTCGGACAGCAAACATCTCAATGTTTATCAGATCCACTGGCGAGATGTCCATTCCTGTCAACATTCAGTCATTCCCGTCAACATTCAGCCAATCCGACCAATTGGACAGCAAACATCTCAATGTTCATCAGATCCACTGGCGAGATGTCCATTCCTGTCAACATTCAGTCATTCCCGTCAACATTCAGCCAATCTGACCACTCGGACAGCAAACACCTCAATGCTCATCAGATCCACTGGCGAAATGTCCATTCCTGTCAACATTCAGTGATTCCTGTCAACATTCCTGTCAACATTTAGTCTTTCCTGTCAACATTCAGCCAATCCGACCACTCGGACAGCAAACATCTCAATGTTTATCAGATCCACTGGCGAGATGTCCATTCCTGTCAACATTTAGTCTTTCCTGTCAACATTCAGCCAATCCGACCACTCGGACAGCAAACACCTCAATGCTCATCAGATCCTCTGGCGAAATGTCCATTCCTGTCAACATTCAGTCATTCCCGTCAACATTCCTGTCAACATTCAGCCAATCCGACCACTCAGACAGCAAACATCTCAATGTTTATCAGATCCACTGGCGAGATGTCCATTCCTGTCAAATTTCAGTCATTCCCGTCAACATTCAGCCAATCCGACCACTCGGACAGCAAACATCTCAATGTTTATCAGATCCACTGGGGAGATGTCCATTCCTGTCAACATTTAGTATTTCCCGTCAACATTCATGTGCCATCTGTAACATATCCTGGCAGTTTATTTCAGCAGTTTGAAAAGCTCTCAAATGTGACAACTTCTCTTGAAAGTGAGGCATAGGGGAGATGAAATAAGAAAAATCCCTGTTCTATGCTCCTCAAACGCATTCACATAGTTGACTGAAACACATAAATGTTCTCATTCTTCTAAATGTTAAACAAAACATGTAATGTCTTGTTAAAAGTTTACATTAGATTTTTTGTATTTTAAAACTTCTAGCATGTAGGGGGGTGGGGGAGGGGGGGTTATATGGGATGGGGGTCATATGGGACACAGTTAGTGATGGCAATTTTCTGAATTTTCAATGCGTTGAAAGTTTTTTAAATTACTATTTTTATTGCTTTATTGCACACAATTGTTGATAATATATCTTAAAAAAAGCGTAAAATCAAAATCAAAATAAAAGTCAAATATAAGCCCAAATCTCAGTTTTTCTTCATTGTAATTTTGGCCAGACTGTAATTTCTACATAGGCGGGAAATTTGAATGCTGTATTAATGATCATTTTGCACATTTACCACTCAGACAACAACACGCATCATAATAGAGTTCAGTATGCATCCCAAGTATGCCCATACATTTATTAAATCAAATAAAATTGATTTAAACTTTTTCAAAAAATTTCAATTTTTTCAATGGTCATTGAAAATTTTCTGAAAATTTTCAAATGATTTTCAATGGTGCCATCACTAGACACAGTCAATAGTTCTGAAACAGTTGATATACAGAAGATTCCATTAAAGCCACCAGGGGGGTTATTCTAAATTCCCTTGTCGTCTCGTTTCACGTGATACGGGCTCACTGCACACTGGAGTGCTATCTATTTAACATGGCAGTGACGCCGTATCAACTGATACGAGACGACAAGGAAATTTAGAATCACCCTCCTGATGCCAGCACCTCACTTCCTGTGAAAATTCCAGCCAAGGTGGATATCAGGGGGCTTATTCCCGAAAAAATTATCATGTCATAACTCCCAAGTTATGAATCATAAGGAGGTTTGTCCTATCTCTCACCCCACCATGACTTTTATGACTTTTTTATGTTTCATACCTTATGTATGACGTGATAACTTTTTCAAGAATAAGCTCCCAGTTCTCTGGGAAAGTTTTGAGGAGGAAAGAAAGTTATTGTACGCCGAACGAAAGTAGTACCTAATTATTTTTCGATATTTTAATCATTTATTAAATTGAAAGTTGTAATACATATGTTTGTTATCAATGTTGTATCTGAAAGCTGGATAAATGGCTGTATTTTCAGCGTTTCAGTTGGATGCAAAAATGAATGTTTTTTTTTAAATTGAATAGAAAATTGCAGGTTGGGGTCATTTGGGACTAAAGTTCATTCACGATTAGAATTGCAAGCCGTAATGGCGGCGTGTACTACCTTAGTCAAGTGAACGTATACCTAAACATGTACATATCAATATAATAATCAAAAAATGTGTATAATACAGCTGTAGATAAATATAAATCAATTTTATTGAATTTTTATAATATTTACTAGGGGTGTTCAACGATTATTTTATTTAAATCGATTATTAATTCGATTTTCATAATTTAAATCGATTAATAATCGAATTAAATCGTATTGATATAATCATGTTCAGGGTGGTCATCATATCGTCTTTTACAGCAATATTAACCTCAACAATGAAATGTGTCCGGGAAGTCATTCATTTTTCCTTCAAATACGCTGTAATGTGCCGTAATTCATAAATGGTAATGCGAATTAGAAACACACACTGAAACTTGGGAAAATACACACAACATAAATGTACACTAAAATATTACGCACACAAAGAAGAATGTGGACAGAATAAAGACAGACATTTTAGATGTTGTAAAATGCAACCATTTTCAAGGCGGCAAATTCAAATTGATGTAATACGATTATTTGTACTAACATCGATTAATCGTTTTGAATGTCATAATCGATTAATCGATTCGATTAAATCGTAATCGTGAACATTCCTAATATTTACTACTATTAAAAATTGTGTATTTGACATAATTTATACAATTTCAATAATACAAAGAAGAAAGTCTTGCCATTGACAGAGCAGTGTTCAAGTGACTGACCAATGAACGACGTGATCGACTAAAACGTCAGTGATATTCTTATCGTGAACGAACTTTACTAGATATTTAATAGAGAGAAGTAATATTTTACTATTTTAGGTTTAATTTTGTTACTTATATAATTTTTGGTTTACTGTTCGGTATATTTTTAAATTTTGTAAAATTTACGAACAAGTTAAATGAATAGAATCCACTTTGTACATGTGTCATATTGGTTGAAACCCATTTAATTAACACGTCCCAAATGACCCCTGGGCTGTCCCAAATGACCCCATAGTGGGGGTCATTTGGGACACTTGTAGAGGTTTTCTAAAATGGGTAGGTATAGTTTTTTTATTGATGCACCCTACTCAAAATGTGTCAATGGACAAAATATGTATGAAGGACCATATAACTTACAAAAATATAGAATAGTGTTGCTGGATTAACATTTAAGTTAATATTAGCATATTTGTAAATTTAGTCCCATGACCTCCCCCCCCCCCCCCTCTACATTTCAAATAGCTCTCATGTGACACAACAAATATAAAAAGTGCGGACAAACGATGCTAAACGATTAAGAGCAAGAATGAAGGAACAAGGACTTGTCACTCACCCATGGAGGACCTGGAGGCGTCGAGGATTGCTTGAGCCTTTCCGGAGTCCATGACGATCTCCTCAAGAGCCTCGAGGCTGTCTTCACTCAGCTCCTTGCGGTTCTTGATGTACTTGGCACACTTGGCGTAGAGATAGTTCTCCGGCACGATCTTCACCAGCTCCGGGAAGTGATAGGAGTACCATTCGCTGCAACAAACACATTGTCAACCACATGTTATGAATACACACATCTTTCTTGATGTACTCGGCACACTTGGCGTAGAGATAGTTCTCCGGCACGATCTTCACCAGCTCCGGGAAGTGATAGGAGTACCATTCGCTGCAACAAACACATTGTCAACCACATGTTATGAATACACACATCTTTCTTGATGTACTCGGCACACTTGGCGTAGAGATAGTTCTCCGGCACGATCTTCACCAACTCCGGGAAGTGATAGGAATACCATTCGCTGCAACAAACACATTGTCAACCACATGTTATGAATACACACATCTTTCTTGATGTACTCGGCACACTTGGCGTAGAGATAGTTCTCCGGCACGATCTTCACCAGCTCCGGGAAGTGATAGGAGTACCATTCGCTGCAACAAACACATTGTCAACCACATGTTATGAATACACACATCTTTCTTGATGTACTCGGCACACTTGGCGTAGAGATAGTTCTCCGGCACAATCTTCACCAGCTCCAGGAAAAGATAGGAATACCATTCGCTGCAACAAACACATTGTCAACCACATGTTATGAATACACACATCTTTCTTGATGTACTCGGCACACTTGGCGTAGAGATAGTTCTCCGGCACAATCTTCACCAGCTCCAGGAAAAGATAGGAATACCATTCGCTGCAACAAACACATTGTCAACCACATGTTATGAATACACACATCTTTCTTGATGTACTCGGCACACTTGGCGTAGAGATAGTTCTCCGGCACAATCTTCACCAGCTCCAGGAAAAGATAGGAATACCATTCGCTGCAACAAACACATTGTCAACCACATGTTATGAATACACACATCTTTCTTGATGTACTCGGCACACTTGGCGTAGAGATAGTTCTCCGGCACAATCTTCACCAGCTCCAGGAAAAGATAGGAATACCATTCGCTGCAACAAACACATTGTCAACCACATGTTATGAATACACACATCTTTCTTGATGTACTCGGCACACTTGGCGTAGAGATAGTTCTCCGGCACGATCTTCACCAGCTCCGGGAAGTGATAGGAGTACCATTCGCTGCAACAAACACATTGTCAACCACATGTTATGAATACACACATCTTTCTTGATGTACTCGGCACACTTGGCGTAGAGATAGTTCTCCGGCACGATCTTTACCAGCTCCGGGAAGTGATAGGAGTACCATTCGCTGCAACAAACACATTGTCAACCACATGTTATGAATACACAACTTTCTTGATGTACTCGGCACACTTGGCGTAGAGATAGTTCTCCGGCACAATCTTCACCAGCTCCGGGAAGTGATAGGAGTACCATTCGCTGCAACAAACACATTGTCAACCACATGTTATGAATACACACATCTTTCTTGATGTACTCGGCACACTTGGCGTAGAGATAGTTCTCCGGCACAATCTTCACCAGCTCCGGGAAGTGATAGGAGTACCATTCGCTGCAACAAACACATTGTCAACCACATGTTATGAATACACACATCTTTCTTGATGTACTCGGCACACTTGGCGTAGAGATAGTTCTCCGGCACGATCTTCACCAGCTCCGGGAAGTGATAGGAGTACCATTCGCTGCAACAAACACATTGTCAACCACATGTTATGAATACACACATCTTTCTTGATGTACTCGGCACACTTGGCGTAGAGATAGTTCTCCGATAGTATGAAGAAGGTTTGTTATTCATTTGGTCATGATTTGAAAGAATCTGAGTCACCAGGGGGTACTGATGTCCTGTCAAATGAAGGTATGTATTTACAAAAAAAATCTTTGTCAAATGTTCAAACAAGCATCCGTTTATGCTTTATAAAATCTAGTGGAGCGGTCGCTCCACGCCAGCCAAGTCGTACGGCGCGCGCACACACTAATTTAAAAAGGCTGGATACAAATTACCTACACATTTTAGAAGGAAAATGTATAATAATTAGGGATGTTCACGATTACGATTTAATCGAATCGATTAATCGATTATGACATTCAAAACGATTAATCGATGTTAGTACAAATAATCGTATTACATCAATTTGAATTTGCCGCCTTGAAAATGGTTGCATTTTACAACATCTAAAATGTCTGTCTTTATTCTGTCCACATTCTTCTTTGTGTGCGTAATATTTTAGTGATAAATTTATGTTTGTGTGTATTTTCCCAAGTTTCAGTGTGTGTTTCTAATTCGCATTACCATTTATCAGTGATGATTTAATGAATTACGGCACATTACAGCGTATTTGAAGGAAAAATGAATGACTTCCCGGACACATTTCATTGTTGAGGTTAATATTGCTGTAAAAGACGATATGATGACCACCCTGAACATGATTATATCACTACGATTTAATTCGATTATTAATCGATTTAAATTATGAAAATCGAATTAATAATCGATTTAAATAAAATAATCGTTGAACACCCCTAATAATAATAATTTGAATGGATATGCCAGAATGACCAAAAAGTTAATTGGATTTTTTTTTTGTCAGGTGCAATACTGGAAATGTATGCAAATTTTCCGAGACTTTTCCAAGATGGCCGACAAAATACAAAGAAAATATTCACTATTTTTAAATTTTCAAACATTCCAATATTTATTTTTACAAATATATACCTATTTACTTCACCATAATAAAATTAACAACACCTTGGTATAATTTTTTACAAAAGTGTCCATTATTGGCTAACACCTGGGTAACATCCCTACCTACTATATTCGCTAACAGTGTGGAGTTAACAGTTCTAAATGTATACCTAGCTAAAGAACACTGAGTAGTTAAAAAAAAAATCCATGAAATTAACCCCTTGGGGTCCGAATATTCTACACATTTCTAACCAAAAAAAATGTATTTAATTTGGAATAATGAGGAATTTAGGTAAAACATTTGACACTTTGTTTTATACAGTAATATTGGCACAGATTTATTTTTAATCACAGAATAATAATCAATTGTCTCCCTTCGTTTGCCATTACTGTAGCACACATGCCACCTCTATGTTGGCTGCTTCTTTTTTTCTGTTGAGGGCAGATGAGCAGGGAAATGTGCCCATTGCCTTGCTTGCAGTCGCAAGGGATTGTTTGGGCTGCCGGACGGTTTTCCACGAATGACGTAAGCCGGCATCTCGACGCACTCAAGGAGCTGCTCGGCGACATTCATACGATAGTCCGTGTAATGTGATTTCTTGGGAACAAGTTTGCTGTGCTGTGTGTATGAGTTGAACATACACATGTCGAAGAGATAGAAAAATATCTTCCTATAACCCTTTACAGTCTTTCGGGGCAATGGAAAGCAGGCAAGTTGTTGGTCCTGCCGATCGACTCCTCCCATTCCTTGGTTGTAGTCGACTACACACTGCGGCTTCTTGATGGTGTCATCGGAAAGAGGCTTGCCTCGCTCTCTCTTCCTTTTCCCGGTGTCGACTATGCTGTCGCTGGTGTGCACAGTCGAAAGCATGTGCACGTCCTTCTTGTCTTTCCACTTTAGGCAAAGAATATTGTGGCTCGACCAGATTGCCGTCTCACCAACTTTCAATTTTGTGTCTTTCAAATCGGCCGGCATGCTCTTGCGGTTTGACCGCACAGTTCCAACAGCATTTATGCTCGCATTTATAAGTTGCTCAAAGAGAAATGGCGAGACATACCAGTTATCAAGAAACAATGTGTAGCCTTGATGCAGTCTGTCTGCGCTTACATCCAGGACAACCTGTGTGCTGGCAGGTACGTCTTTGTCCACCACATCCTGCCCGGTATAAATTTTGAATTTACTGCAGTACCCACTGATGGACTCGCACAGTTTGTATACTTTGATGCCAAAGGGAGCTCGCTTTGACGGGTTGAACTGCACGAATCCCAAGCGACCCCGAAATTTCATCAGGCTCTCATCTAGCGCAACATTTTGCTCAGGAGTGAACAATGTTGCAAACTTACTGTTGAAGTGATCGATCATTGGGCGAATTTTCTTTAGACGGTCTCCAACATCTCCTGCAGCAGTATCATCGACGAAATGAAGGAACCGGCTGATCTGCTTGAAGCGAAGTCGTGACATTATCTCGGAGAAGATCGGAATCTCTATAATGCGTCGCTTCGACCAATAGAAGTTAGTGTGAGATTTTGGGACTTGGGCACTTGGGACATTAGAATGCCGAGTGCAAAATAACCTCTTACTTCATCTACAGTCACGTCGTACCAATTTTCGTCATCCTTACGCTTTTTGAAAGAAGGATTTGACAGCTGGCGGTGGGCATAGTTATTTGTTTCCAGGGCAATAGTGTCAAACAATGTTCCAGCAAATTCAAGAAAAACTAGCAGTTCGGCAGATTCACTGTCGATATGACGTGAAACATCATGAGAAATACCGGGAACAGCAGTAAAAGGAAATACTTGTGAGGCATTTTGACCTTTCTTCCATTCCATGTCCAAGCGGGAACTTTGTATCCATTTGTAGCGCGAACTTGACGTTTTGCCGGAGTAGGCGCTACATCGTCGTCACTTTCCGAAGTATTACCACTCGCATCATCACTATGTACATTGCTCTCATCATCATTATTGACAACAAAACTCTCGTCGTCATCACTAAAATCACTCTCACTACTATACATCATTATCACTGTCGAAAAGAAGATTTAAAATGTCATCAGAACTAAGTTTGGTTTAGCAAGTATCAAAAAATATTTGGTTGACTTTCACGGATCGATATAAATTGATAAAAGCATGCAACGATATTAGAAGCGCACTGAAATGTTGCTACATTCACACTCTTCAAAAAGAATGCATTGCAGCGCTATCTTACAACAACCCAATCAACTATAAATTGAATTTTGTAGCGCGGGACATATGACGATTCCTGATCGTCAATGGACCGCAAGGCCAGGCAAACCCATGACGAATGCCGTTCGTCAAAGGACCCCAAGGGGTTAAATGGGTTAAAAGGGACACTGAAGAACTGGAAGAATTAGTAGGGTTACTAATAGGTTAAAGGAATTTTGGGATTTTTTAAGGTAGGTAAGCCATTTTGTCCTTAAGGGTTGTGTTGAATGAGTGTTATCTCACCGGATGCGCATGGAGAATGTGTTGACGTCCTTGTCGAGTTGGTCCAGCAACGCGATGCTCTGGATGATCATGTTGTCCACGCGGTTGACGTTAAACTTGACCTTGGCGCGACTGTAGCTGTGTCCCAAGCCCAGCTGCGCGACGCCAGAAGACTGCGCCGTGAAACCCTTCACCAGCTGCGAGAAGTGATGTCGCACGCCGCGGATGATCTCGGGAACGGCACCGACGTGGCTGCACGAGATGCCCAGCTCCTCCGATATACTCGCTCCGAGCTTCGGGTCCGCCACACCCAGCGAAACCTTCGACTTCTTGCCTGAAAACATTCATCACAGCATCAGCATGGATGTCAAGTTAGTTGATTACTTGACTTGAAGGTTAATGAACACTCCTGGAGAAAGAAATTTTGTCCTAAAAAGGGATAATCGTCAGTGACCAAATGGATGCCAAATGCCAATAAAAAGCTGTAAACCCCTCAGAAATGAGGGGTTTTCTTTGCTCCTCTATTGTTACGGATGGAAGAGGAGGTAGTGCCAGAACAAAAACCCAAAGTGGGAGTGTAAAATAGGAATTCCAAACGGAAAATAGGTTTTATTTGCTGCAAATTCCATGAGGAATGTACTTAAAGTAAGTCCTAAGTATCTTACCAGGCTTAGGCATGTATGTCTCCAAGAAGATCTTCAAGTCCTGGGGAATTACTCCTTCCGAAATGGAATTGATGTTCTCCAGAGCTCGAGCCGCGCTTTTGAATGGAGCAAATCCAACCAACTTGACGACGGAATTGAAGCGAGCCAAGTCGGTAACGGAGGCTTCGACTTGCGGCAGCAGCATTCCTGCCTCTTCGAATTCATTCACCTTGAAGAGGCCGAAGCCAGCCGCATGCTCGAACAGCACAAACAGTTGAGACTGAAAGAAAACAATCACATTGAGGTTATGTTACTTCGCAAGTTCCTACCTAGTAGCTAGGTACAGACCAAATACCTACTACCTAGGTACAACATGAGTACTTTAGTTTATTTAAAATACATCAGAATAATCGTAATAACAGCGAAATCACTTAATTATGAGTAGACAAATTATGTATCACCATTATTTGATGATTTTATCAGGGAAATAACAAATTTCTTCAACACCGCATGCTTTCGTCGAATCCTCTCTATTTTAACGGAAGCGGAAAAGCCACAGGGCCACAAGTGCTTCTTCTTCTTCTTTCTTCGCTTTTTTGGCCTTGATTTATAATATCATGTTGGCCAGCATGGGTAAAAGGAAGCGCGGGATTTTTAAACACTGGGACACTGGACCCTTAATTAATATCCATTTAGGCTTTGACTTCAGTGGTGGAATAGCATTGTCGCATTGTTCTCCTAGTCCAAGGCTATTCCCAGGTTATAATGTCGTAGTCCCGATTTAGTATGCCACTTATGGTCACGTGAGAGTACGTTTCCCCGGTTATACTAGGTCTGTTCGTCGGGGTGTTCTAACCTGCTCGGAACACACCGGAAGTCGTCACGGAAAAGTTTACTTATACCTATCCGCCGAGTTTTGATTCGTAATTCATGCACCTAGCATATTCAGTGACGTACTTCCGCCTGCTCCGAGCATGTTAAAACACCCCGACGAACAAACCTACGGTATACCCACTCGAGAGCAGTTATTACTTATTAGTGCGGCGGGATTAGTGAAATTCAATATGGCCGCGCACTGTGATCAGTTTGTGGAAATGAGAAAAATTTTGATTTTGTGACAAAATGTTATATTTAAACGCAAATTATCATCAAATTGTTGAAATACGTTGTTTTAAGTTGTTTAAGTAACAAAATGCCGAGTGCGTGCAACCAATAAAAATAGCTATGCTAAAAAGATGGGTTATGTAGGGTCTGTTGTTGTTGTTGTTTTCTGTTTTGACTGCGTATAAATGTAATAACATTTGTTTCTCTTTGCTTTAAAACATGAGAATTTGTGATAAAATGAAAGTAAAGTTAAATTATCAGATAATAACCATCTTCAGTCAAGAGTTTTGTCAGATCGTTGAAGATTGCAACTAACCAGCCTATTCTACACCCAACTTATATTGTTGGTAAGTACATGCAGAGAGACATTTACCTACTACCACTGCTCATATAAATTGTTTGCATGATAGCACTCTTAGTCATTGCTTGTTCTTATAAATGTTATTCAATCTTTATTCATCTTAATATTGTATTATCAGGGAAGTACCCACAGTGGTTAAAAAGGATTTCTGTCGAGTAGGTATCTACCTACCTTACACATTCAATTTTATGTCAGTGTTGATTGTTGATACACTAGGTACCTTCCTACCTACCTACTCACTATACAAACAAGGATCAGACAAGTAGTATGTGTCAGGGTAAGATTTCTACTTTAAAAATGAATAGTAATGTATACGATTTCCTCTTTATTTGCAGATACGAAGACCGTGAGTGCTGCAACTACGAGCTTCTCGAGACTTCTGCACGCAGTTCCTTCATATCGGTATTACATATCACTCTACTTGTAATGTTCTCATAGTTATTGAGTATACATGCAACCATTGTTGCCTACATGTAGGTACCTACCATTCAAATAAACAATAATTGTTATGGAATACTACTGTGACTGAGTGAAGAGAAACCTCTTTAGTGCATACGTCTTGCACTGTTTTTCTTTCCAATTTGCCTTTACTTTCAACTAGGTAATAAAAATGATTATTTCAACAATTTGGTCATGTACAAAGAATGTATTTTCTAAAGAGGTTTTGCTACTACTGGTCTTGCCTAATTAATTGTTATTTTTGCAAATAACACTTCTCAACATCTCTTTTCCATACTATTATGTCCGGTAAATTTTATGGGTCTCCATGTTACGTTATTATTTAATAAAGTAGAAAAAAAATTGTGAAGGTTACAAGATGGCTGCCTATTTATTAGCTGCTGCTGCTTTTGATAATCAAAGGAAATATTGTGTGTCATCTGATTTGTCGGATTTTGAACTGCATCGCAGAACTCGATTAGACAGGTACACATTTAGATATGTTTTAAACCTTTTACATGGCGATCTGGTGAGACAGAATGGAAAGAACTATGCTGTGCCCTCCAACACCCAACTACTAGTAGGGTTAACTCTCTTAGCAAGTGGTTCCTTCCAGTGGGGTGTTGGAGCACAGTATGGCGTGTCGCAGACAACTGTCTCTGTGGTGTTCGAGAGAGTTGTGCTGGGATTGGTGAGGATAGCCGGCAACTATATACACTTCCCGACTACGCTTGAACAACAGCGCCTCACCAAGCAGCAGTTCTACCTGTACGGCGGTGTGAGGAATGTGCTGGGTTGCATTGATTGCACACACATTGCCTTCCAACCCGTGAAGGGGGAGGAGGCTGTGTTCGTGGACAGAAAAGGCAACCACACCATCAACGTCCAACTAACGTGCAATGCCAAGCTAATGATAACGGACGTCGTCGCCAACTGGCCGGGCAGCGTCCACGACAGTTTCATCTGGGCTGATTGTGGATTGCGAAACACCGTAATGGTAATGGACGGATGGCTGTTGGGTGAGAAACTTACTTATTCTAGTTACTTATTCTAGACATTCAGCCTACATTAGTACTATAATATGAAATAATGAAACGCAAGGTTTTAGTGAGCGAACATGAAAGAAATTGTAATTTATTTTTCAATTAATATGATTAGGTAGGAACTGCCTGGCAACATTGAAATAGAAATATACAAAAGAGTGAACAATCCCATCATAGTACAGTTCCTGACTCGTACACGTAATATTTCATCATTGTTTTTACACTTAAATCAGAGCATTTGCTTATGGTGTTTCTAAAATAAATGCTTCTAGGGAAAATAAATGAGAAATTCATGTTTTCCTTAAAAACATCTAAAAATTATATGGTAGATGGTAATTATGAGGACCCCAAATTTCAATTAGGTACATTTTAATAATTATTAAAAAAAATAGTAAACTTGCTCCTGAACAGTCAACTTTTGCACAATCAAGTTACAAGATGGACTTGTGCTTAAACCACATTTTGTGTTTTTCCCTAACAAATAACGATTTGATTAGGAGTTGTCTCTGACGACATCAGAATTAATTTACTCTTGATGTACAGTACAACACTTCATTCACATACAGTATTTGATTGAAGCAAAGGTTTTGGGAATTATTCTGTTACAATTTACACTAACTACTAGATCAATTCATTTCCTAACTATTTTAAATCGGAACATTTGTATCATCGCTTTACTAAGATGTACGTTTATGATAAAAAAATGCCTGTTTATTTCATGTTTTTAATAAAAACATCATTACATCACACGTCATTTCAAACAAATATTATCAAGAAAATTAGTTCATTTCATGTGGAATTCAAAACTTACCTACTGCTTGTTCCAGGTGCATTTATCTAGTACCTAACATTCATGTTAGGTATGTACCTTGTAAAACTAGTCTAGTCACTGATATGATCAATCTCTTTTCTTTTTAATAGAATTCTTTTATTGTTATGCACATCATTTCCATTTGCACGACAAAGAATTATGTTACCTGAACAATATTTAAATGACCGCACCACATGATATGATACTAATTTCATTCATTTTGATAAATTCTTTCAAATGCCTCCATAAACTGAGCTTAGACTTTGTTCTAGTTGGAAATATGAAATGTGGAAATATGAAGGAATTTCATAGTGTCTTTGGTCGTTCCTTGTTACGTGTTAATATCCTTTGTATTACGAATATTATAATATCAAATATGTATCTAGCGATTTATCTTGCAAGACACACACACACACACAAATATGACAATTCATGGATCCACTGACCCTGTAGCGAAATGATGTTTATGAAAGTATGAAGCAGTGTTATCAAATTAAATCAGATATCAATTAAACTGATTTTTTTAGAATGTAATATGGACAATAGATACTTTTAACGTGTACAAAATTTGACGATTGACAACTACAAAGATAATTACTACAATAACTTTGAAAATAAATTGTTTTACTTTTAAATTTTCCAAAATTTCATAGTGGGAAGCTGCCCCCAAAAACTTAATATGACATGTGGCGGACCAGCACCAAACCTTCCCTCACGCAGTAGACCGGTTCCCGCCTGTCCTTGAATCATGCAGGCGAGCCAACATCCCCGCCTGCAAACTACACATCGGAACCTGCGCAGTAGAGGTGAGAGTTGGGCGGGGTTGGCGCTGCCCACGCCGCGGCAGAACACACACCGACGAGGGAGAAGAGAGACGTCCCAGCGGAAGACTTTTCCACGCGGATTCACTCGTCGTCTTTACCCAACTGTCTTTGTCATTACTTTGTACCTTTCGCCAATTATAAACCTTTTGCATAATTACTGTGTCAGTGTTCATCTTGTTCCCCGCGCCTTGTGATTCCCACAGTGGTGACCCCGATACCTAAGTACACGATTTCGACGCAAACAATAAAGTAGGAGTCAGCGAGCGCAGCACGGGACAACAGCACAGTAAGTCACAGCACACATTCATCCAAAGCATTTCCACAAATTCAACCGCTCAACATGGTGAACCCAGACGGCGTGGAGAACGAAGACCAGGGGAGGGTAAACCAGGTCGCCGTCCGCGCCCCACCATTCTGGCCAGAAAAGCCAGCGCTGTGGTTTGCACAGCTAGAGGCGCAATTCGCCCTCGCGCGAATCACGCAATTACTTTCAGCAGCATGTAGGTACATAGTTCTTTCTTGTTAATTAAGGGGACCTCGGGTATCCTATGGAACCGTGGTTGCTCACCAAGTTTCGCCAACCAGCAACAGCCGCTCAGACACAATACAACGCATGCGTCGGACGAACCCGCAACTTGATTGAGATTGTGAACGGGATCTTGAAGAGTCGTTGGAGAATCCTCGCCAAGTCTGGAGGAGAGATGCTATATGCTGCTGGGCGTGTGTGTGAGATCACAGTTGCTTGTTGCGTTCTGCACAACATCTGCACGGACCGCAACGTTCACCTAGGAAACATCAAGATGGTCATACCACCGAATTACCCCCCACCCCCGGTACCGGCAGCAGGTGGAGGCTTGGGTCTCCGACAGCGGGCAGTGGTCATAAGAGACCGACTAGTCACCATGGATTTTGCATAAAAATGTATTTGATAGGGAGTTTGCACAAACAGATTTGTCAACTACTACATATAATTTATATTATTATTGAAATAGAAATTCTTATTTTTGCCAATTTGCATACCTAAGTGTTTTATAAAGAATTATGTTATTATTTTATTACTGACAAATATGTTCAGTAACTTTCTGCCAAACTTCATGTTCGAGATGCAATCACATGCGACCCATGTTATTGTGTCTGAAAATCTGCATGGTTTGTCTGTATTTTGTGGTTAATTAATATACATTTACTAACAATCCAACTCACTGAAGTGTATGACTTTTTCCATTCCTTGACCCTTGGCCCTTTTCAATGAAATAGTACTTTGCCATTGATTTAGTAAACGCCTACACTGAATGACTCGATTTAATTGACCTTTGTTAGTAGTGGTGTTTCTTACTCACCTACTGTTGCAGACTAGATTTGAATGCAGCCAACATTTCCTGAAGAGTGGAGTTTACTGTTACAATTGCTGCCGTCTGCTCTCTTATGGCGACCGTCTGTTCTCTAATGGCATGCACTTGGTCTTCCCCAGTTTGAATAATGTCTCTCTGGACATTTGTGCCACGCTGTCGCCTCGGGATTGGGAATGCGTCTTCGCCATATCTCGGGAGCGGGGCTTGAGGTCGCACAGGGCGAGGGGGTGTTGTGGTGTCAATATCTGAGGACACTTACATGTAAGAATGTGGCATTTTGTGATACTGGTATAAGTGAAGAAAAATTCTATTACATAGTAATATTTACTTTCAGTCTCAGCTGGGGTCTCTCCTTCGGTTCCCGGAGTGAAGCGAGCAGGAATGATTTGTGTACGTCGGGGAATAAACACATCTAAATACAGGAAAAAATTGTAATAAGCTGTGACTTTTTTCTAACTAATTAGTGAAGTTGTTGATTAGTAATGATTAGTTGATTAGTATTTACTTTCAGTCTCAGCTGGGGTCTCTCCTTCGGTTCCCGGAGTGAAGCGAGCAGGAATTAGTAGTGTATGTCGGGGAATAGACACATCTAAAGATAGGAGAAACATGTAGTAAGCTGGCACTTTGTGTTGGGAAGTTGTTGATTAGGTACTGATTAGTATGTGCAATATTTACTTGCAGCTGCGCTGGTCTTTCTTAGTATGCCCGGAGTGGAGCGAGCAGGAATTAGAAGTGAAAGTGGGGAAATTGACACATCTAAAGACAGGAAAAAATAAGGACAGGATTTAATAAGCTGGCACTTTTTTGTAACTAGTGAAGTTGTTGATTACTATGTGTAATATTTACTTGCAGCTGCGCTGGTCTTTCTAAGTATTCCCGGAGTGGAGCGAGCAGGAATGAGAAGTGAACGTGGGGAAATTGACACATCTAAAGACAGGAAAAAATAAGGACAGGATTTAATAAGCTGGCACTTTTTTGTAACTAGTGAAGTTGTTGATTACTATGTGTAATATTTACTTGCAGCTGCGCTGGTCTTTCTAAGTATTCCCGGAGTGGAGCGAGCAGGAATGAGAAGTGAACGTGGGGGAATTGACACATCTAAAGACAGGAAAAAATAAGGACAGGATTTAATAAGCTGGCACTTTTTTGTAACTAGTGAAGTTGTTGATTACTATATGTGTAATATTTACTTGCAGCTGCGCTGGTCTTTCTTAGTATGCCCGGAGTGGAGCGAGCAGGAATGAGAAGTGAACGTCGGGGATTTGATACATCTAAAGACAGGAAAAACATGTAATACACCGGCACTTTGTGCAGCTAGTGTAGATGATGATTAGTATGTTTAATATTTATTTGCAGCTAGGCTCGTTTCTCCTTGAGCTTGATTTCCCAGATAGTAGCCAGCGGGAATGAGAGGAGAAGGGATAACATCTGTGAAAAATAGGACGGGATGAGAAGTGAGGAGCAATTGTGTAATGCCATTGAAAGATGCATGTTGGTAAAGAAGTATACTTTGGCGGCTGACTGCGGTAGCACTCGGCATCCTCTGCTGTTGCTGTTGCTGTTGCTGGCACTCGATGACAGACGCTGCTCTAAAGTTTAATAAAATTAATATTTATATTTTACATATCTGCTGAAATTTTTCATCAGATGCTACTATCAATTTTGCTTGTAACTCACGCTTTTGTAAATCGATGCCTCCGGCAGACATGGGCAAAATACTCTGTTTCAATGTATTTGGAATACAAGATACTGATACTTTTAATTTGGGTATCTAAAATACAAGATACAAGATACATTTTAGAGATGTATTTAAGATACAAGATAGTATCTTTAGATACTTAAAAAAAGATACATTTAAAGATCCTTTTTTTATTCTCATACATATCATCTAACAGTAAAAAATTTAGGGACTTACTTTCTAAATTAAATTTTAATTTGTTCTATTTGTAAGGCAACATACTTAAGGTGCTGCAAGCGCGACCGATTTTGCTGCTTTTTGTAGACACTTTTTGCGATACGATTGGAGACGAAATGGGTAGACCAAATTATTTAAAATTTTAATCGTGATTAGATTTAAAGATAAACTTAGGGTTATCCCTTGGTGCATTTTTAATTTTTTGTTTCGTTAATTAGTAATAATTTGTGGATTTTTGGTGAAAAATTAGCTATTTTCTTGTCTCCCTGGGCGCCGTATAAAATTAAATTTTAAAAATGTGCCAAGGGATAACCCTAAGTTTGTCTTTCATCTAAGCATGATTAAAATTTAAGATCAATTGGTTAACGGGTTTGGTCTCCAATCGCATCGCAAATTTCAGAGTTTTGCGCGGTTTTGTTGAATTACCGGCGTCTAATTAAGGATGCAATAAGCAAAAATGAAAAAGTGCTACTAATATACAATCAGACTGATCATGTGAACATCCTGTAAAAGTTACACTCACTTATGAAACAATTTTTCTCTCTCAATTTTCTAAAACGGCCGAGCGCTAGTATCACCTTAACATTTTCTTGATCGATTCAATACGGCAACGTAATTATTTGATGCTTGTTTGAAATCAAGCAAGAGATCAAGCTATCTTTGAAATTCTAGGCGCATAAAAATGTATCTTGTATTTTAAATCTTCAAAAAAGATACAAAATACTTTAGAAATGGGTATTTAAAATACAAGATACAGATACATTTGGCTCATGTATTTAAAATACTAGATACAAGATACAAATGTATCTAAGATACAAGTATCTAGATACTGCCCATGTCTGGCCTCCGGTGACCCCCTCGTACGACTCCTTGGCAATGAAGGAAATAATTAGTTCTTGCAATTCCGTCAAAGCCGGAGCCGTACCAGTGCCACCTCCTGTGGCTGAATGGTCTCTTACGTACAGAACTTTCGCAGCCCGTGCACTGCTTTTCAGATGTTTCCATTTAGTCTTGAGCTAAATTGTTGCATGCTATTAATAGTAGTCATAAAGTGAAAATGTCCTTTACATGAATGCCTTTGTAGATACTGTTTGGCGAAATCAAGATACCTATTAAGCAAAATACCTAACCAACATAATCATTGAAGATTGTTGTCCAAACCTATACAAATAATTTCTCATAAACTAGTAGCAAGATTGCAAACAGAGCAATAAACGTGTACTTCCATCCTGCGTTAAATTGGTTTAGGTAGCCTACCACCTTTTAGATTGGCATTTTTTTGACAAAATATTTCATTGTTTGAAAAGTTATTGGTAAAGGCAATGTGAATAAAATAAGTTGAACTAATTCGTCTTAAAATAACGTCTGTATATTTTATTGTATTACTTACATCCACAATACTCCTTGAGAAACGTCCCACTGCATTCACCTCCGTGTGAATGCGGTCCCAGATAGCATTTTTAATTTCCTTTGTGATGGACATGTTAAAACTCCCTTCTAGTTTCTCATAATCTTCCCCGACCCCTTGCACAAGGGCATATTGTTCGCTCTCTGTGTAGTCCGGGCTTCTTTTCCTCTTCTCGCCCATTGAAAATATGTAGGTATAATGAATATTAACTAGGTAAATCACGAATAAATAGTTTAAACTTTTAAGTAGATGATTAAAATATAGTTTATAAATAAATAGATTAAAGGGTTAGAGATTAATAAGTAGGTTGACAAAGCAAAATTAAACAAATTAACGCTCTCAGTGAACTTCAACGAACGAACCAACTGTAGATCTTCAGCAAAAGTACATAGGTATTCTATTTAGAAAGTTCTCTTTTATTCAAATTTCAGTTTTTCTGTTAGTTCAAATATTTCGCTCCATTCACCGCCTTCCCGATATTCAAATCCATGACAAGAAGGCGGTGTCGAAGGCGCTAGAATGGAACATTTCAAATCAACCAATCAAATCATTTGTTTCGAACGCAACCCTCGTGACGTATGGGACTAGCTTAGCCCACCCGTAATACGCGCATATTCAATTGGGTCACCGGAAACGGGATTAGCAAGGGACTTGAAGGGACGGGACTAGGCTCAGTATAACCAAATACAGTACTAGACTAATACGAAATACTCTAGCACCGGCAGTGCGACGGAAGTAAGTGGCGCTCCTGGCGGCGCGGCCTGAGTTACACTTGCCGCGAATGATTTGAACCCGGTCACCCGGCGGTCGAGATGGTGAAGTTTGCGCAGTATTCAGTTGTTATTACGACTTTCCGATCAAATTAAGGTTATTTTATCGATTTCCACGAGGTATTTATGTAAATACCTACTTGTACCTACTCATCTAGTATTATCTACACGCCGAGTTGCCTCTGACACAATTAATTTAATATACTTACAATCTTCAAACATTTTTAATTATAATGTTATTATTAGATTGTTGTTATGTTGTTATAGTTGTTATAGTTATTAGAGTGACTTGTATACAAGTCACTACATGGATGTAGTGACTAAGTATACCTACTTTTACAAAAAATATCTTAACTCTTGACATTACTCTCAAAATCTCTTAAATGGCACCATGTTTGTATACTGGCCCAATTGAGTTGACATTTTTTTAAATAAGAGATACTATTGGACTTGATCACCATGCCAAAATGTTGGTCTTGAGCATCATGAAAAATTGTAAACATTTAGTTTTTCGAACAATCAGAGATATTATTTAAACTGAAACCAATTATAGGATTATGCTGAAACTTTGTAATATTTGAGAACAAAATTATATATTTATCGGACCAACCAATCGGAAGATAGATTTTTCTAAATTTGAACCAATCAACGGATTTCAATAAAAAAAAAGGTCTGCAAAACCACAGAGATGGTCCGTACATGTGTGCCAAATTTCAGCTCGATCGGAGAAATTGCGATCTTATAAAGAGAGATACGGATAAAATAATCAAATTACAAAAAAAACGTGTAGCCAAATGAGCCAAACGTAGTCGATCACTCAATTACTATTTATTTATGCAGTATGTAACACGTAATAATACTTGACGGTTGCTATTTACTGTTCAAACTCAATCAAACGCCAAACAACACGGTAACTATTTGAATTGGCGGGTTTTATTTCAGGCCGCGCCGCCAGGCCAGTGGCGGCCGGTGCCTTGTCTAGTAGGTGGGGCGCAATACCGAAGTTGTCCTCGACCCCACGGGGGGTCTGGGGGGAACCCCCAGCCGGCAGAGCCAACCCGCCGGAGGCGGAAATTTTTGAAATAATGAACACTATCAAGTCATAAGTTAATGATTTGTGAGCGTTCCATTTAAGTTAAGTGTTGTTGAGAAATCGCACTTATTACGTCGTGCAGTAAGTAGTTTCTTCTGTCATCAAAAGCATAGCCGGGTTTTCTCTGATTCCGCACCAAGTAGAAATTGTTATTGGCGCCTTTTTTTTATAATTGTTTCCCCGTAGCCGTCTCATTTTCATCTTGCATATGATTCCATTTTATTTTTCCATACTAATATTGTTGTTGATTCTTATATTGTTGCCTAGATATATTGTTCCATGAATTCATTAAAGAAAGCATTGTTGAGTTGACACTCAACTCAACAATGAGTCTGGTAGCGATTGGACGGGTTTTCCTATTGTTGTTAAAAATTCGTTCTTAGTGCGCATACGATATGGCATTTTCGACGATTTTGGAAAACATTGGTTGGCTTATATTTCTATTAGGTAAATAAAGAGCAAGCAGTGAAACAAAATAACGCGTTTATAGTTCACAACCACACATTCATGTGTGCCATTCCATCCAAAGATAAAAACATTGATTTGAGAATTTTGTGTACTAAGAAGACACACAGCTCGACAAAGTCGATGCGCCACTTACATTATGAGTCTAGTAGAGTAGGAGACAATGATGTACCGATAGGTACTGATGAACAAAACATAATTTACACTGATAATTATTTAATTTATCTGAAGAAATCCATAAGAAAAACATTAACGCTTCAAAACGATTAGCGGGAACGTTGAGTGATGGACGAGAAGTATGATCCACGAGCTAAAAGCATCAAGCCCGATGATTGCCGAATGCCGTCGGCACAAAGATTCTGTGCCCCAACACCGCGGTTCGGCTCGAGCGCTGCTATGGCGAGAACGCAAGAGCGCATGCGTCAACTTCTAGAATGACGTCACGAGTGGGGCACGGTATTAGCTGTGCCCCTGGTTGCCTACCCAGCCAGGTGCCGCTAAGATTTCAAGCGGGCGACGGAATATACAGTAATTTCATTGATTTGGAGAGCGTATGGATGGGAGTTTCAACATTTTACATTACAAATTGAACATTTAATTTGTTCTCAGAATAATTATTGGTTGTTATTTGCAGAATATTATAATAAATCATTGAGGAATTAAATTATGTTTTTTTTATTTATAACCTGATATTTTAGGTAGGGCACGTGCCCCTGTGCCCCAATGCACCAGCCGCCACTGCGCCAGGCAGAGCTGTTTATCATGTCGCATCTTCTGCAATGCTATTCTAGCGGAGTAATTCGTATTAGTCTAGTACTGTATTTGGTATAACAGTCATAGCATGTGTGTTATTAGATAAGGGTCCTGGAGACTAAACCTGAGCACCGAGCTGAACCTAGCCTTCCATCCTCCAGCCTTCGATCTAATACCAACCTTAAACTCAATAGGAATGAAATTCCAATGCCGCTAGGTTCAGTATTCTCGTTACAATATAGATGGCGACTCTGTCTAGTGGTGATAGTATTCTAGTTTGAATATAGATGGCGACTCTATTTACTCTTGTTCTGAATGTAATGTTTACTCTTTTTCTGTCGAGTGACAGAAACTCTCAGTGACTCTCATTCTAGTTTGCATATAGATGGCCACTCTATTTACTCTTGTTCTGAATGTAATTTTAAATGTTACTTCATAATATGCAATATTTAATGCAATATTTGTTTATTTGTAACCTTTGACCCTCTTCCGAGGAAATTGGTACATTCATGTTATATATTCTATATATGACACTTTTATTTTAGTAATAATTTAATTCTAATGAATTATAATCTACGTTCAAAACTTATATCTGGTATTTAATATTCAATAGAATACTGAATATGACAGAGTTGATGGCAGTCGCCATAGGGTTATTGCACTTGAATATATAAGAATGCATGACTGCAAGTTAATTATTTCAATATATAAAAAATCATTTTTATCCTTTCTTATTGCGTTATTATTGCATTTGTTCACAAATTCAAACTTCATTAAATTTTGAAATATTATCATTTGTTTATATCTGGAAATCAGCTGAAGGAACCTATATTACAATAACAAATTGTATTGATTACGCAATAGTTATTTCGTTATTTTTTCACTTGCATTTGTTCACAAATTCAAACTTCACTAAATTTTTAAATATTATCTACATATTTGGGATCTGGAAATCAGCTGAAGGAGCATACTTTACAATAACAAACCACAGTGATATTGTATAAAATTTTGCAATATGTTTTATTAATTTAAATATCAACCCAAAATAAAACTATACCTATTGGTTACCCTAAAATTACATATTAGTTAATAAAAATATTAAATATAAATTTCATTTTTGACACAATTGCTTTCAATAATTCCATATTTAAACTATTATGATGTAGTGGATCAGAGCCCTTGATAGATGTATGTGGATCCGGTGCGGTTCTTGCTCTGTTGGTTGCTTGTGCTGGCCCTGAAAAGGGCCGTTCGCAGCGACGTTTCGAGGCACTTGCTGTCCTCATCCTCAGGCAGGCTGGGGTGGAATGGCTGGATGGGAAAAGCCGGCTCTTAATCTTGCCTACTGTCGCAAGTAGGCGAGCCAATGGGAAAAGAGGAGGAATTGGCTGCGTGACCAATGGGAGCGCGGGAAATGAGTAGGAGTAGGGATGGAGGAGCGGTGGAGGGGGTTGTCTGGTCAGCTGATCACTCAGTTGACTGTTGGAGCTGGGCCTTGGCACGACTGCGGGTCAGGGGTCCCTGGGCCGCTGCTGGTGTCGGCTCCCTCAGTGCGGCGGGGACTCCTGCGGTGACACGACTGCGTGTCCGTGGTCCCTGGGTCGGGTCCGCGATGGTCGGCGGCGGCGGTGATGTCGGCTCGGTCGGGGCGACGGTGATCTGCGCCATGACCGGCTTCCAGGCATGTGGCAGCCTGATCGAGTCGTCCCGCTGGTTCATGTTGTGCGGGCGGCGCTCGATCTCGATGGCCTCTCGGATGACTCGCAGGCTGCGGTACTCGACGGTGGCCAAGGACTTCGTGCCCTCGAAGTTGATCCGGTGGCCCTCTGCTTCCACGTGCTGGGCGAGGGATGAAGTCGGTGCTCGGAGACGGACTGCTCTTCGGTGTTCCTTGATCCTTACAGACATGTGCCGGCCAGTCTGTCCGATGTAGGTGCGAGGGCAGTCTCCGCAGGGGACCTCGTAGACGCCCTTCTCTTCTAGAGGGATCTTGTCCTTGGAGCTGCGGAGCATCTCGCCGATCTTGCAGTCCGCCCGGAAGATGGTCTTGATGTCGGCCGTGGCGAGGAGCTTGCTGATGCGGTCGGTTGTCCCTCGGACATACGGCAGGAAGGCGAGTCTGACCGGGTCGATGGGCGGCGTAGGCGTGTCCGGGTCCTTCGGCTTCCTGTTCCACGCCTTGTGGAAGTCGCGGTTGGAGTAGCCGTTGCAGCGGAGCGCCTTCCGCAGGACCTTCTCCTCCTCTGCGATGTGGTCGTCGTCTGCAACCCTCCTCGAGCGTGTGGTGAGCGAGTTGGCCACCGACCGGAGCTGCGATGGATGATGGTGTGACGACGCGTGCAGGTAGCGGTCCGTGTGTGTTGGCTTTCGATACACTGTGTGGCCTAGTGTACCGTCAGCGCGCTTGATCACCAGGCAGTCCAGGAACGGCAGCTTCCCCTCCGACTCGAGCTCCATCGTGAACTTGATGTTGGCATGGACGCTGTTGAGATGTTGCAGGAAGGCTGGCAGTCGGTCGGCTCCGTGTTGCTAGATGATGAACGTGTCGTCGACGTATCTCAGCCAGCACCTGGGTTGTAGCGGTGCTGTCTCGAGGGCTGTGATCTCGAACGCTTCGAGGAACAGATTGGCTATCACCGGGGATAGAGGTGATCCCATGGGTGCGCCGTCGATCTGTCTGTAGAACTGCCCCTCGTAGATGAAGTAAGTCGACGTCAAGCAGTGTCTGGCCAGCTCGAGGACATGGTACGGCGGATCGTGCTTGTCGTTGATGATGATGAGAGCTTCTTGGATGGGTACCTTCGTGAAGAGGGATACCACGTCGAAGCTGACGAGCAGATCTCCTGGCGCGAGTGTGAACTCTCGTAGTATGTCAACGAAGTGGCCAGAGTCGCGGACGTAGGACTTAGCGCACTCTGCGTACGGCTGCAGTTGTTTGGCGAGGTATCGTGCCAGTGCTTGGGTAGGTGAACCCACCGCACTCACGATGGGCCGCAGAGGTGCTCCGTCTTTGTGGGTCTTCGTCAGGCCGTAGAACCGCGGGACTCTCGAGGAATTCACTGACGGCATGAGGGCTGGCTTCAGATGGTCGTCCAGGTTGGATGCTGTGATGAGTTCTCTCGTGGCCTTCTCCAGTTTTCTCGTCGGGTCGCGGTTGATGGTGACGTAAGCAGCGTCGGACAACAATGTTCTGATCTTGCGTTTATACTCTGCCGAGTCTAGCACGACGGTGGCATTGCCTTTATCCGCCGGTGTCACAACGACTGCTTTGTTTTTATTGAGCTCCCTAAGGGCTCGTGTCTCGTCCTTGGTCATGTTCGGCGCCGGCGGCTTGGCTTTTCGGATGATGGCAGCTGCATCCTGCCTGATCTGCTCTGCTGGTGCCGGCGATCGGACTCCTCTGAGAGCCGCCTCTACTCCGCAGATGATGCGCTCCACTGGTAGGCGGGTGGGAGCGACGCCAAAGTTGAAACCCTTCGCTAGGGCGCTGCGTGCTGCAGGACTGAGCTCGACGGAAGACAAGTTCACCACCACTTGATCAGGATCAAGTGATGGGCTACTGCGGCTCTTCTTCTGAGTGATGGTGGTCTGCAGTCTGGCCAGCTTGTCTCGATGGCGGGTGGAGATCTTCACGCACTCCAGGCGGGCGTGCTCGAGACAGAGTCTATGCACCCTCTCGAACAGGTATGGTGGTAGGTCAGTGGTCAGCTGCAGGTGCAGGTGGTACAGTTGCAGCGATGTCTTGTCCAGCGAGGCGTAGGTACGTGAGATGGTATCACGCAGCAGGTCCAGGCCCGCTTTCTTCAGTATGCGGTCGGTGTTCGGTGACCTCGTGTGATGGCGCAGCTTCAGGAAAGTCGGAATGACTTCCAGGTCTCTGCACCGCGTGAGGAAACTGAGATTGCAGAGAGATTTCTCCCTCTTTAAAATCAGCTTCTCCAGTTGTGTAGTCCGGTTGTTCTTGTCCTCCCCGCAGAGGCGAATGATGATATGATGTAGTGGATCAGAGCCCTTGATAGATGTATGTGGATCCGGTGCGGTTCTTGCTCTGTTGGTTGCTCACCGAACACCGACCGCATACTGAAGAAAGCGGGCCTGGACCTGCTGCGTGATACCATCTCACGTACCTACGCCTCGCTGGACAAGACATCGCTGCAACTGTACCACCTGCACCTGCAGCTGACCACTGACCTACCACCATACCTGTTCGAGAGGGTGCATAGACTCTGTCTCGAGCACGCCCGCCTGGAGTGCGTGAAGATCTCCACCCGCCATCGAGACAAGCTGGCCAGACTGCAGACCACCATCACTCAGAAGAAGAGCCGCAGTAGCCCATCACTTGATCCTGATCAAGTGGTGGTGAACTTGTCTTCCGTCGAGCTCAGTCCTGCAGCACGCAGCGCCCTAGCGAAGGGTTTCAACTTTGGCGTCGCTCCCACCCGCCTACCAGTGGAGCGCATCATCTGCGGAGTAGAGGCGGCTCTCAGAGGAGTCCGATCGCCGGCACCAGCAGAGCAGATCAGGCAGGATGCAGCTGCCATCATCCGAAAAGCCAAGCCGCCGGCGCCGAACATGACCAAGGACGAGACACGAGCCCTTAGGGAGCTCAATAAAAACAAAGCAGTCGTTGTGACACCGGCGGATAAAGGCAATGCCACCGTCGTGCTAGACTCGGCAGAGTATAAACGCAAGATCAGAACATTGTTGTCCGACGCTGCTTACGTCACCATCAACCGCGACCCGACGAGAAAACTGGAGAAGGCCACGAGAGAACTCATCACAGCATCCAACCTGGACGACCATCTGAAGCCAGCCCTCATGCCGTCAGTGAATTCCTCGAGAGTCCCGCGGTTCTACGGCCTGACGAAGACCCACAAAGACGGAGCACCTCTGCGGCCCATCGTGAGTGCGGTGGGTTCACCTACCCAAGCACTGGCACGATACCTCGCCAAACAACTGCAGCCGTACGCAGAGTGCGCTAAGTCCTACGTCCGCGACTCTGGCCACTTCGTTGACATACTACGAGAGTTCACACTCGCGCCAGGAGATCTGCTCGTCAGCTTCGACGTGGTATCCCTCTTCACGAAGGTACCCATCCAAGAAGCTCTCATCATCATCAACGACAAGCACGATCCGCCGTACCATGTCCTCGAGCTGGCCAGACACTGCTTGACGTCGACTTACTTCATCTACGAGGGGCAGTTCTACAGACAGATCGACGGCGCACCCATGGGATCACCTCTATCCCCGGTGATAGCCAATCTGTTCCTCGAAGCGTTCGAGATCACAGCCCTCGAGACAGCACCGCTACAACCCAGGTGCTGGCTGAGATACGTCGACGACACGTTCATCATCTAGCAACACGGAGCCGACCGACTGCCAGCCTTCCTGCAACATCTCAACAGCGTCCATGCCAACATCAAGTTCACGATGGAGCTCGAGTCGGAGGGGAAGCTGCCGTTCCTGGACTGCCTGGTGATCAAGCGCGCTGACGGTACACTAGGCCACACAGTGTATCGAAAGCCAACACACACGGACCGCTACCTGCACGCGTCGTCACACCATCATCCATCGCAGCTCCGGTCGGTGGCCAACTCGCTCACCACACGCTCGAGGAGGGTTGCAGACGACGACCACATCGCAGAGGAGGAGAAGGTCCTGCGGAAGGCGCTCCGCTGCAACGGCTACTCCAACCGCGACTTCCACAAGGCGTGGAACAGGAAGCCGAAGGACCCGGACACGCCTACGCCGCCCATCGACCCGGTCAGACTCGCCTTCCTGCCGTATGTCCGAGGGACAACCGACCGCATCAGCAAGCTCCTCGCCACGGCCGACATCAAGACCATCTTCCGGGCGGACTGCAAGATCGGCGAGATGCTCCGCAGCTCCAAGGACAAGATCCCTCTAGAAGAGAAGGGCGTCTACGAGGTCCCCTGCGGAGACTGCCCTCGCACCTACATCGGACAGACTGGCCGGCACATGTCTGTAAGGATCAAGGAACACCGAAGAGCAGTCCGTCTCCGAGCACCGACTTCATCCCTCGCCCAGCACGTGGAAGCAGAGGGCCACCGGATCAACTTCGAGGGCACGAAGTCCTTGGCCACCGTCGAGTACCGCAGCCTGCGAGTCATCCGAGAGGCCATCGAGATCGAGCGCCGCCCGCACAACATGAACCAGCGGGACGACTCGATCAGGCTGCCACATGCCTGGAAGCCGGTCATGGCGCAGATCACCGTCGCCCCGACCGAGCCGACATCACCGCCGCCGCCGACCATCGCCGCCGCCGACCATCGCGGACCCGACCCAGGGACCACGGACACGCAGTCGTGTCACCGCAGGAGTCCCCGCCGCACTGAGGGAGCCGACACCAGCAGCGGCCCAGGGACCCCTGACCCGCAGTCGTGCCAAGGCCCAGCTCCAACAGTCAACTGAGTGATCAGCTGACCAGACAACCCCCTCCACCGCTCCTCCATCCCTACTCCTACTCATTTCCCGCGCTCCCATTGGTCACGCAGCCAATTCCTCCTCTTTTCCCATTGGCTCGCCTACTTGCGACAGTAGGCAAGATTAAGAGCCGGCTTTTCCCATCCAGCCATTCCACCCCAGCCTGCCTGAGGATGAGGACAGCAAGTGCCTCGAAACGTCGCTGCGAACGGCCCTTTTCAGGGCCAGCACAAGCAACCAACAGAGCAAGAACCGCACCGGATCCACATACATTTAAACTATTGTACAATTTAATAAAGATTTCCCTAGCTGAGCAATTTTTAATTCACATCGATTACTTATCAAATCTCAGTGACAATTTATAGAAATACCGTGGCCCATGTGTGATCTGACCGATCTGACCAAAATTCAGGAATAGCTCATATGCCGCATTCACAACATGACAAACAATGAGGACATTTGTTTGTGACATTCATGAAGGGTGTTTATGGCCGACTGACGCAGCTCGTGACAACAAAGGATCAATAATCCCTTTTATTAATTTTTTGTTCTTACTGATCAAATATAATTTCTATATTTTTGATCACACAGACAAAAGTCCTAATCGAAGGTAGTTCAAAGGTTTTTTATTTGTAAAATTTGGAGCAAAAATGACGAAACGTTGCAAGCTAAACTTGTTTTATAGACAAGTAATTGAAATTATTATGATTATTATGATAATACTGTATGATAATACAGTATACGTATAATATCAGTGTGATACTGATATAACTATAGTGTGTGATGTGATGATAATATAGTACTAATTATCGCCGTCAATCACAAAAATGAGTGTTACATTCCTACAATAATAAACCAAAAGCATTATTGAACTTCGCCGCCGAATTTGACATTGTTTCAAGTCTAATCGATTTGTGTATGATTGACAAGTGATTGTAATGATGGTCGCATGATTATGATATTATTTAAAAGTTTCAAATATTTATTGTTAGTAAACCTGGAGTGCTCTATGAGCACTATTTCGGATTTTTTAATGTCACTAGTTGGTTTATTGGGTATTTGTTGCGTCGACGTATTCTAGTAGAAAAACAGGAAGAAAATATTATATGATTTCTGCGGTGAGATAATATCAAATTAAAAAAAATCAGTTAGATGTTAAATATTGTACATCTGTTTTGAGTTCACAACCTTGTATCCATTCTACTGAGGTTTTAGTCGTGGTTTTCCTCAGTTTATAGAGCAAATGATGGGATGGTTCCCTTAGCTTAGTCCACGACAAATTCATGCTAAAGCATCCACGACCAATGCTGTACCAATGTTGTGACCAATGTGACGAATGTTGTAGATTCAGTTCCTCATATTCTCTAACACTGCAGTGCACTCCAATCATCTTAGTCCTCACCAATCACAAGTACCTATAAGTACATATCAGACGAGAATATCGATATATAATGCAGCTAAGTAATAATCCGTCAATATTTCAGGTTACTTTTATAAATCGAAAGTTTAGTATTATTTGAAAATTAGTTTTCAATAACGAAGCACAAGCGCATTGGTTTGAAATAAATAGCATATTGTAACGAGTTTTTCAGGTTAATATCAATGTTATTTTATGTGTTAATATCAATTAATATGAATAAAATGTATCCAAATATAGCCACATCAATTCTTGCTAACCTGAACACTCCACAATCTCATTGAAAGTTATAACAATAGTGTCTTTCTAATAGCCATTTCACTGCTTTTGCCAAAATTATAATTTTATAATGATAATGATTATCAGCTATCAACAAATGGAGTATCTGTTGACACAACCGTCTTCTTTCGTGTCTGAAAGCCGAAATCGCCACAAGTGCATAGTGCGCACGCATGCGCTGTCAGCCGAAAGGGGCGCAGCTCAAACCTGCGACAGCCAGAATCGCGAATGCTCAAAACCGCTACTTCTTGGTTCAAAACCGCTACTTCTTGGTTCAAAACCGCTACTTTTCAAAATGGCGGGCTGTCATGCTCATAGTAGCGAATGCTCAAACTGGCGAAAGTTCAAAATTGCGACTGTCATATATCGTACATTTGACAACATTGGTTCTGTAGATCCGTGAAGTAAGTACCAAGAGTTGTTTATACTACTCTATCTTGTCGATAAAGAAGTTTCTACTTTGTTTCGTTCAAAAAGTTTGTGTACCAAATTACTTCATGTTTAATAATAAATTAGAGCTGCAATGAAGTTAATGTTGTAATTTTTTTTGGGAATACATGAATAATATGGTACCTAGAGAACGTACTAAAAGTAGGTAGGTATGTGGTAACTGAAATCTTTAAACCCTTGGGTTGACAAAATAAAGGTTAGGTTGCCACCCTATTTTGATGTTAGAACTCCTTTCTTGCATCCATATTTCTAGCTTCCAGGATTATAAGACGGGATTCTATTATCTCAATGCAAAGTGGTAAGGAAAGTCAAAAGAAACGCAGTTATATAGAATCAGGGTCTGGATCACTTGGCCAAAGTAAAAAGCGTATTTTGGAGGTAACGGATTGTTTGGCAGGTTCCTTGACTATGGACTTGTAACCCTCCTTGCATTGCAATTCAAACTTTAATAAACACAAAGAAGAAGATAATATACCAGGAAACAACTTAGTAAAATACAAATATTTGAACAGAAACACTGGTAGGTATTGTCAAGAAATAAAAATAAAATGAGTCCGCAATATTTCGCGAGACTGCCTCGCTTGACAAAGCCGGTCGAACGCATCGGCGAAATATTGCGGACTCTTTTTATTTTTATTTCTTGACAATACCAGTGTTTCTGTTCAAATATTTGTATTTTACTAATTCAAACTTTGTTACTATCAATCAATGAAATGGAGCTCACCTACAAGAGGTAGATGATGTGTTGTCACTTGTTAGTATACCTAGACTTAATCGGGATCGGATGATGCCATCAAATCTATAAACCAATCCGGTTCTTTCCATTACCAATTAACTTTCTAGATCAGGTACCTAGTACCTACCTACCTATACAAAATGTACCTTCCTATATTATTAGTTGATAATTAGGTGATTTCAAAACAAATGGAGTAATTCATTCTTGCATATTCTTTCAAACATATCAAAAGACCACATGAAGAAAGAAATTGGTCAAGTGTTCGGTCAAGACTCACCACAGCAATCGGAACTGTGGTTTTCCTTGATTGTCTGACAGGTTGAACAATGATGCTCAATCTGATAGGACGGAAATTGGAATCAAATTCACAGATCGTTAGGAATAAATGTTCTCATGAAAATCTGCTTCAAGTCGTGAGACTGAGTGTGCTTACACTCTTCACAGGGGAATTAATTAGGTAATAAGTTATTTTGGACAGTCTTCAGTTTCATCTGAATCTTGATACAACTGAGGACTGATAGGTACACTTATAACCTATTCAATATTCGCGCATTCGACGGTGGCGGCCCCTTCCCGGGACGGCAGGTGGGGAACTACAATTTTTCCTCGGATAACGGGCAGCTCACAGGAGGAAGAACGAACGACTAGTGTACAGACGGCTGTGAGCATGACATTGTCCACTGAATCCACTCGTCATTTTTTGCACATGGAACGACAAACATTTAGATTATGTATAGTTTGAAAGTAATGTGAAGAAAGAAAGTTAACATTACTTGCTCTGGGGATGAGCAACAAACCACAACCAGAACATCTCCACAACATATGCTGCAATTGTAAGACGGACTTTACAATTAGAAGCTCCTGTGTGATGCTGAGTTTGATTTTTTTTCATCAGCATACTTATACTACCAGGGAACAAACTGCACCAACATTACTAAAGGCAAGAGGATGTATCGGATCTGGCAACAAACGTTTACTTTTTCAATTTTAAACAATGAAAACGTAAAAGCTCCAGAATTGGCCTCCTGGCTGGGACTAGTATATTTTGGTGTTGGAAAACCTAAACTGTAAATGCATCCATCATCTACCTGTTCACTAATATACTTACCTACTCGATTCGACGTGTTACTTTCATAGCTTCCAAGTTATCGATAATTAATTAGACATGTTGATTTTTCACTTGAGTAATAGTCCATCACTAAAAATTGGCAACCAAAATGTATTTTGGAATAGCTGTCAAAAGTAATATCGAAAAGTAAATACATCGCACCTCAATATCTTGTATAAGTGGTTGGGTTCGATTTCTCTCCAGGTTGTTTTGGTGGCCAGTTGTAATGAAAAGCAGAAATCGTCTGCCTTCTGCAGAAAGTCACCAACTCGGCTCGTTGCATAGGTAGTTCTGAGATAATTGAGGTACAACCACGGTCTAAGAAGGTGCAACAAACTTGGCTCTGGAAAACAAACCGTTGTAATTTATTGCACACTTTTAGATCTCGCATCATAGACAGTGTAAAGAAGGATAGAAAATCTCTAAAATATACTTAGTTTTCAATAAACACTCTTTTTGTATGTTTCTGTGAAGAATAGTGAAAACTGAAAATTTAATTTTGTGTGCTTTTCCAATTGCAAAATTTGGAATTTCCATTTCCAGTTTGCGCTCTAACTGGACTAGAGAATTTTAAGTTTGCTTTCAACCCAATTTCAAAACATGTGAATATAGTGATTTATTTTTTAAAAAAATCCAACGGGGTAATACAGTAATTGAGCAAGCGAAGCGAGCATCTCCTTTTCCCTCTTTTGACACGAACGCACCTCTGTAATTTTCTTTCTGTTTACTGACGATATTCAGGTCGCACCGTTTCTTCGATCGAGCTGAAATTTTGCACAAATGTTGGACCAACTCGGGTGTACTATGCAGACACTTTTTTTTATTTGAAATCGGTTGATTGGTTCAAATTTTTAAAAAAAAATGTATTTTCTGATGGGTTGGTCCAATCAATTTGAATTTTTTTAAAGTTATTGTTACTTCGGACAAATTTTACAATGCTTCAGCCAAATCCTCCTAGATATACTCTTTAAGATTAAAAAATAATCTTTCGGTTGTTTGAAAATCAAAAAGCTCCGTTTGAGTTCAAATTTGGCATTGATCAAGATTCAAGACCAACATTATCTCATATACCTACACATTTTCAACTTAAACGGTCTTGTATTTACAGACTTGTTGCCTTTTATGAGTTTAGAAAGAGAGTCAAAAGACATTTTTGGAAAATCTTGACTCATGAATCAATGGACCACTATAGTAATTATCTTGCTATATGACATCACGAATAAAACAGATGACAGAAGGATGTGGGCCGTGACCGTCAAGAAGGCTGTGACAGCTAATTAGCTAATGCTAAAGAGACTAGACCTACACTTACCTCGCCTCACCATGGGGAAGTGTAGGTTTAGTCTCTTTACCCCACACGTTTGATTGGCTCTCTCTCCCATTATGGACAGTGCTGCTCTAGTGTGAGTAAAGAGAACTTCATTGACTCCTCCCATCACCATTGGTCCATTATTCAGTTCTTCCAGATTCAGAGTGTATTATTGCGAAGAAAATCGTATTGTGTATTTTGATTGGTTGCCAGTAAATTCCAGTTTCTTAGTGATTCACATGCCAATGCTCGCTCATGATCATGTTTACTGGTATGGTTTTCTGACTTGGTTAGATGTCATAGAATCCACTGCTGTTAATAAAGTCCAATACAATTAGTAATTAATGGAACTATTAGTACTTGTTTGTTACAGAATAATTTGTACATATATATATTGTGAGTATTTTACAGCACAGGCTGTTTCTCACACCCCAATCGCCACCTCTCCTTGTGATTGTCCACCCAATCATCTCTTCCAGCAAGTTTCTTCTCTCCATCGCATCCTCTACATCTTCTTGCCATTCTCTCGGCGGTCGGCCCCTTTTCCTCCTCTCTGGAGGGGTCCAATGCCATATCTTAAGGGGCCTCCTGTACTTATAACAACTTGAAATTATCACTTGAAAATTTTTGTTAGGACATTCCTATTTTATAAGGACAGTCCAACTGTCCGTAATTTCTCCAGACACTCCGGAATTGGACAATATTGTCCGGATGTCGGAATTACCTCATTCCGGACAGCTATGTCCGGAATTGTTCAAATGTTACGTATCGTTCAAACGTTACAATTTTTCATAAAATGATCATACTTGTTTTTGTCACACTAACAATTAAATTCTGTTTATAAAGCATATACTTACAACATGAAAAATTTGCAAACCTAGGATGAAATTGCTTCTATGCTATTTCATTGATAGGTACAAGCATTATCAGCAATTTATTAATTATGCATTTTAATTTTTCAATTTAAATTTAAAAAATTATTGTATTTTTCAATTTTTTAATATGAGGTTTATTACACATTGTATTACTTACAAGTTTACAACATATCAAAAATGTAGAAGGGGAGGCAAAAACTTCATTACCAATTGATACTAATTATTCATGATATGACGTTTTTTCCAACTCCAATTTAGTTTGGAAGGGTGCAGTAATGTATGCTCTGTGAAATAAAATAAAAAATGATCTCATTCGATTTTTCATACAATGATACTTATGTTAGTCATTTGAACCATTAAATTCTGTTTATGTAAACTATCAACTAACAACATGAATAATTCGCAAACCTATAGGATGTAATCACTTCAATGCCATTTCATTAATATAAGTATTATCAGCATTATCAGTATACATGCATATTATCATAGTATTGTAACTATACCAACCTATAGCTCCATCAGCTCCATGTTGGTTGTCACTTTGTAACTATACCTAACTTATAGTACCAAGTTGTACGTTACTTTTGTATCTATACCTTCTTTAACTATCCTACAATGTGCTCACAGTTTTAACGTTGTACACCCTCAAAGCAATGAACATCTTCTTTTTATCACAAAGGTATAATTAGATAGGAATCATGCACATACATGTTATGCACTCCTGGTTTTTCTGCAATTATACTGGCCAGTTACTAGCTACCTAACTTTGACAATGTACAATTCTCTTTCTTAATTTATAATATAATTAGGTATTATTTAACATTAAACAGTCTTATTTTGTACTCATTCCTTCGCCGGCAATGTTCCGTGGTTCAATCAAAGGTTCAAAGTCTCAACTGTCCATGTTCTGCTTTTCTTTCCATCACACGTTTATATGGTCAATTCTTGTTCTTCATTCCTTTCTTGTTTCTTGAAATAGTTTATAATAGATAAGATTTACTATTATAAACTTTAAAATGATATTTGATTAGTTTTATCCAAGAGAAATAATGTTTTACATCTGACTTCTTCAAAATATTTCATCGAACTGATTTTATTCATCTCTTCTTCATTGTTGTAAAATTTCAACCTCTGTCCACCAATCAGCACTCGCCACGAGATCTATCCCATTGTTGTCACATATAAAATTCTTCTCTGCACTCCAGTAGGCTTTGTCATTAAAATACTTCTTTATACCCCTCTAGGAACTAATGAAACTACCTATGTTGATAACCTTCTATATTTTTATACTATTATTTCTGATCTTACTTTGTCAAACAACTAGTTATTTTTCTATTACCAACTGTCACTTGTTGTGTAGTGTTACAGTATAGTATAGTACATAGTAGTATAGTGCATAGTATAGTATGCATATTATCAGTATTATGCATTATTCAGAACGTATTTTTTGTAGTTTTTTTATTTTTTTTAGTTTCATTACACATTGTAAGTATTACAACATATCAAAATCTTTAGAAGGGAAATTGTAAACTTCATTACCAATTAGTTGATACTTAATTCATGATATAATCTAATTCGATTTTTCATTTTTCATGGTGAAGAGTAGGTAAGGATGGAAGGTGGGAAGGAGGCGGTCGTGGGCCGTGGCCTATTAGTAGGGTACCTTCCCCACATTTGCCTGTCAACTGAGGGAAAACCACGAACCCGGGCCTCTAGAATACAAGCTCAGAGCGTTAACCACTCACCCAACCAGTTCCGTTAAAATATATTTATTAACTATCAACTAACAACATAAAAAATTCGCAAACCTGTAGGTAATTGCTTCAAAGCCATTTCATTGGTATAAGTCTTATCAGCATTTATTAATTATGCATTATTCAATTCAGTTAAATCAGAAACAGAACTTTTATCTTAGGTATGGTATGCGTCAATCTGTATAGTGTGTGCAACGTTTGATGATAAGCGATCACTGTCTCGAAAACTGGCACCCTTGATGGCCGCACTGGGGCTGCCCTGAAATGACGTAACCATACAAAACACAAAGCAAATTTTAAATTGAGTGCAGCACCAGTGCTGTCCAGTGCGGCCAGTGGAAAACGCCATTAACAAACAAAGGTCAACCTGGGGGACATTTATACCACCATGCTGGGGGGTGAGAGGGAGGGAGGAGAAAGGAAGCAACGCAGCAGGGCGCCAAGCACTGAGTTGTAATACAACTCAGTGGCGCCAAGCCACCACCAGCAACTCAACCAACAACAACTGGCGTGAATTTTTCATAGTAGCTCGTTGATCTCAACTTTTTAATTTAATACAGGATCTTTCTCAATTATTTATCAGAATATTTTTATAAGATTATAATATATCATTATAAAATTTGTATTATGTGTCAAAGCGTATTTATTTAAAAAAATTACGTAGTTTCTTCCAAGCTAATAAAAAGGTCTCTAAAATAATCTATCGACACTTTCTCAATCATTAGAAATTATAACAAATCCTCCCTCCCTGACCTCTCAGAGAATGAAATCATTCATTCTTCAAAGAATTAAGTATGCAGGGTTCAGTTCATGAAAAATATTGAAAATTTGGAATGTCAGAACTTATGAGGGATTTCATCACATTTTCATATATTAAAAAAAATGTATTTGATCGTCAATGTATCCTACAAGAAGAACCGAGAATTATAAAAATAAAAAAATATATAATTCATTTCAAAACAAAATAAAAAATAAGTCTTGGAGCAACGAATTTTTACCGACCACGATATTTTTTCTTTCTTTCGCTATTTTATCTTTTTCTTGTGATGCCTCTGCACACGTTGCGCCAAGCTGTTTAAAACTTTAATATGCATTTAAAATTTTATCGTTAATATAATATTTGAAGTTTGAAGTCTTCCCTTATTTCAAATTCAGACACAGAGCCTCAGGCCGACCCTCAGTGACAGAATTGACACCTCATGTTTCAGACCATCAGTCAAAGAGCCAAGGCTGGAAAGGTATCCTCAACCTCCTTCCTTCCAGCTGTCCATTCTCCCGTCATTATTTTGAGCCAAGTTTCCGTAAAGTGTGACGTTAAAACAATTATTTTGTATGTTAAGAGCGACAATGCTTTCTTTTGACTCTTTTTTCGGTTCTTGATGCGATCGATATAGGATCACACCATCTAAAATATTGCGCAGTTTGTTTTTTTGAAGACAATTAATTGCCCAATTGGTTGAAAAGTCAGCATCATCAAGACCAACTTGTCAAATATTGATTTAAAAAATTATAGCTGCAGTGTGCAGTCCAATGTTTAAATCATTCTCAAGTGTTGCTGCAGCTTGGAGGGTATTGTATGAAAATACCCATTATGTAGTAGGTGGTCGATGGCTTTTTTGTGGGAACTACGAACAACAAAGAACTGCAAAGAACTACATTCACGACCTACTACAGCCTTGGAATTGCGCTAACGGCACTCTTTTCAACTGATATTAATTTAAAATTACCATTTTTCAAGAATTGTGGCTCTTGGGCGGCGTAGTCATACCAAGATAGGTACGAAAGTGCGCTTTACGTTTCTCTTATTGAAATACTGTCACGTTTGGTCGATTTTAAGCCTTGAAAGAGCACTTTTTGAACTAATTTTTGGCTAAACTGCATTGAAAATACTCCCAGAATAGACATTGATAATACAATGATGCATAATAATAAACAAAATTTGTAATATTTTCTCCAAACTGTTGTTTTAAAAGCGAAACTAAGGCGCCCGCTTATTGCTGCAACTCGTATTTTTCGACAAAAATAATAATGAAACTAACTTTCACAAATTTTAATCAAATGATTCAGAAATGCAAAATCTGACTTGAAATCGTTCGTAGATTACAAAAAAAAATACAACAGTGATCAAAAACCTACCTGGGCTAGTTGACAGGTACTTGACAGGTACAAACCTACTTGACAATTGTGTCCTCTGGCCGCTATATTGGACACAATTTTGAATGAGATGCACTATTTCTTACAGAATTGATTGTGAAAAAAATAAAAAAATAAAAAAAAATGGATTTCCCACACCCAAGAGAAGAAAATCGAAATTAGGTGTTTTTAGTATTTATAGTCACTTTTAGTCATACTAATGACGAAATCATCAAACGGGGCAGTGATTCGTGTAGGGGGAACTTTAGTAGAGCTAATGTAAAGAGTAATATGACTAAGTGTATGTCAGAGTTGATTTATAGCCGATTTAGTGATTTATTATTGGATAGAACGCGCAAAAGTACGCCCATGCTTCGGAAGCGTATAAAACGCTTTCTAATAAATGTTATCGGACACTTGGAATATACGTGTCGACATAGCTCATGGACCGGGGAATCGAGTGTTTCAATCCTCAAGTTGCTAACGCTAACACTTTTAGTTTACAAGCAAAAGGCCGTGACGTCTGAAATTCGATTTAAGAAATGACTTATTAGATCATAAGGTCGAAAATCCTACCAAAAATTGCAGGAAATTCACCTTTATAGGTAGAACACTTTATAAAACTAGTTGACAAAACATTCATTACAATTTCACCCATTTATAGGCCTTAGAATTGCACTAACTTCACTCTTTTCAACTGATATTGATTTAAGATTACCATTTTTTGCCATGAACTGTGGCTCTTGGGCGTTGTCTAGTGCCAAAGATAGGTTCGAAATTGCGCCTTTTACGTTTCTCTAAGAAAAAGAGAAAAACTAAGAGAAAAAGTATCTATGTATCCATAAGATACTTTTAAAAGTATCTTGTATATCTGTATCTCGATACTTTTTCACCCAAGTATTTGTATCTGTATATCTCGATACTTTTTTCACCCAAGTATCTGTATCTCGATACTTGAAAAGGTATCTTATACAACACCGATAGCTAGTAGGTACTACACAACTGAGTTTTATTTTCGTAGTTACCAAATATACACTTATGTGACTATTTGTTTAACAATTATTTGAATGCCACCCTTTTCAAATATTTGGCTTCAAAGTTCGAAAAGAAATGGATAAGTTTGTGATTATTTTTTAGTTAGAAGGCAATACAAATTCAACAAGTTTCAAACATATATCAATGTATCCGGTTTAATATACTTATACAATCTTACACAAAAATAACTTATTTGAAAAATTGATGCAATTTCTACAAATAAAACCATAGAACAAAAATTAAAAGAAAAATATCTATATTGGTGCCAAAAAATTACTCACCTTCATTAGTTTATTCATGATTATGTGTCTTCAACAATATATAGGTACCTTATTCAAATGGTTTTACAGGTCCTAGCATTTCCTGTTTACAAAAATAACAGTGAGAAATATGTCAAATAACTTTACTGCAAAATGAACAGAGTGAAAGAAGAAACTCTTGTTCGTGTATTATTATTTTGTGTATCAAATCATTTATTTTTAATGTGATAGGTAGGTACAATTATCAAAGATAAAAAAATGTATAAACTTACTTTACCTGATTTTATTTTACAAAAACAACATTGTCCACATTATTTTTTTAAAATAATTTTTGAAGAATATTATTGGGAATAAATTGAAGACTGTAGACACCCCAACGTAACATACTAATTATATTTCAATGTATTATATTTATTTTCTTCATAAACCTACAATATAGATTTTTTTATTATCTCGAAATCACTTATTTGTAGAAAACGCCTCAAATATTCAAAGAGCCAAAAATACTGGAAATAATCAATTTTCCAGTAAAGTTTTTGAACAATTTTGAGTAATGCATTATTGATATTATATTGGCTTAATAAAGTTGGGACTATAATCAGTGTCTTTTACCTATTGATCGCGAAAGAAATCTGAACTTAGTGAGAGTTTAAATCCCGCGGTACACAATGCCGATAAAGAAGTCGATCACAGCCTTTTCGAAGTGACGTCGAGAAGGCTGTGATCGTAGCCGCGTTGCCATCCGCCATAATGACAGAAATGTCAGTTCAAAGTTGCTACTGCTCAGAACGGCGAATGTTCAAAGTAGCGAAAAGTAGCGTTTATGAAAAGTAGCGGATTTGAGCATTCGCGGTTCTGGCAGTCGCAGTTTTGAGGCGTAGCCAGTGGTAACTCAACCACTACCAACCTGACAAAACCCAACTGCAGGTCTATGGGCACGTCAAATCACAGCGAGCCCTTTTCCTATAATACCCGGATTCGGCTTTCAGACACGGAAGAAGACGGTTGTGTCAACAGAAACTCCAATCCATTCCATAGAACCACGTAGTATTAGATCTGGCATAGTGTATGTATGTATAGTTTATAGTACCTATAGTATTAATTACTATAAGGAGAAGTAAATGTAAGTACTTATAAGAGTAAATATTTGTAGTTGATTTATTTATTAATTGGATGTAAGGTTACATATAATAAATAAAGTTGTAGATTAAGTAAGAGTGTTAATAATGTAGATGTAGAATTGAATTAGTATAGAAATAAGGATGAACCCTACCCGAGAGGGGATAGGGGATGGTGGTGGGGGATTCGTCCCAAGGGATGAAACTGAAATAGCAGTTGATAACATAATTACATTAATGGAAATTAATGAAAATTCAGAGGAAAAGACAAGAAAAAGAGACAGAGAGGAAGATGAAGATATTACCGAAAATAATAAAGAAGACAAACCAAAAAAACCCAAGATAGTAAATAAATATAATGAAACAGACAGATCTGTCGAATTTAAGGTAATAGTGGAAAAAAAAGAAGAAATTATTGAAAGTAATGTAGAGAACCAAGAGAGGAGTAGGGGTGGGATCAACCCGCTCACGATCGGAAGAATTTTGTTTAAGCAATTTACCCAAATAAATGACATAAAGAAGGTTGGACGTAATAGGATTTGTATTACAACGACGTCACCAAAAGAAGCTAATGAAATTGTTGAGACTCCATTACTGCTATCCAAGGGGTACACATGCTACATCCCAACCCAATTCATAATGAGACTAGGTGTCATAAAAAACATAGATCTAGATATTACAGATGAAGAAATTATTGAAGTCGCAGAGTGTAAATTTATCATCAAGGAAGTAAGGAGATTAAAGAGTAGAACGATGCAAGTAATAGAAGGTATAGAAAAACCAGTCTATGTACCCAATCGAGTGGTAGTACTTACCTTCCAAGGAAGGCAATTACCCGAAAGAGTATATATGTACAATATCGCCATTCCAGTTGAACCATACGTAATGCCAGTCAAAATATGTCATAAATGCCTAAGATTTGGACACGGAGAAAAGCAATGTAAGAGTAGTAAGCCTAGATGTGCAAAATGCTCAGATAACCATTATACTAAGTTTTGTCACATAAAAGAACTGAGAGACCAAGTATGCGTTCATTGCTGTGGCAGACACTCTGCCTTGGATAGAAATAAGTGCGATGAATGGAGATTGCAGCAAGATGTGAAATACCAGATGGCACATGAAAATAAAACTTTCTCAGAAATAATTTCAGAAAGGAGAGCAAAATCACCAAGGCAACGTACATATGCAGAGGCTGCTTATGATAACAAGAATAGAGTAAATAATACTAACGAGATACCAGAAATACCGGAGGCAATAACGGAGGAGGAGGTGATGACTAATCCATGGAATACTCCTTCTACGAGCACAGGGGGAAGCCGACAACAACAACAAGAACAGAACCCGGTAAAAAGAAGAAGAAATCCCAACAATGGTCCCAGTATCCCGATATATACATATAGCCCTAGCTATGCACCGGAGCAGCACTCTCCTATAACTCAAAGGCCAAATATACATCGAAACAGCCCTTTCCAGAAGCCAAGAGAAGAAAAAATAAACATTTCTACCAACGAGCTTGTCGTGTGCATTGCACAGATAATAACTACAGCAATAGTAAATAATAAAATTCCTAATCAAAGTACAATAAGAGAAATGATAGAAGACATCTTGAGGACAGAGGAATCTCCTCTGTCCCCTCGGGATGAATTCTATTAATTTCCACCCCAACAATATAACTAAGAATGGATAGAAATAAAAAAAATGAAAATAAGTTAAAAATTTTACAATGGAATTGTAGATCATTCTATTCAAACATTGAAAGTCTAAAATTTAAATTAGCTGAGGAAAATATAGACATTGCAATTATTAGTGAAACATGGCTTAAAAATAATCAAAAAGTACAAATTAAAAATTTCAACATTTTGAGGAAAGATAGAAATGACGGGTATGGCGGAGTTGCTATAATTATCAATCAAAAAATTAATTATAATATCATTGATATAAATATTAACATAAACAAATTAGAAATCATTGCAGCAGATATTAAATTCAATAATAAATCATACTCAATTGCCTCAGTCTATTGTTCTCCAGGCCATCAAATGAAATCAACAGACTGGGGTCAATTACATAATAAACTCTCTGTTAATAATAAATATATAATAGCAGGAGATTTGAATTGCCATAATAAAGCCTGGGGAAGTAGCAGAAATGATCGACCAGGAAACCAGTTGTTAGAATTTATTGAAGACAAAAATCTAGTAATCCTAAACAATGGTACAAACACGATGCAACCATCCCCATACAGACGTATGGAACCGGTTGACCTCACAATAACGACAGCTAATATTAGTTCATCAATGACGTGGAAAGTTTTACAACAAGATAATCTAGGCAGCGATCATTTTCCGATTCTAATTAATATAACTGATCCAATAGTAAATAATCTAACAACATCAACATACTCGAACTCCAAAATTAGAAATTATCGGAAAATAAATTGGGAAATATATAAAGAAGAAGTTAAAAAATTGATAAGAGTTACCAAAGATCTAGAACTCAACATTACGGAAAGATATGAAATATTCATAAATACTTTAAACTCAGCAATTGAATTAGCTAATCCAAATGCATCGATACACAATAATAGTAATAAGAATGGGCAAAACTACAATAACTCGAATAAACAAAAACGAATACTTAGAGTAAACCCCTGGTGGGACGAAGAATGCAACGAGGCCATAGCTAAGAGAAGATTAGCAAACAAAAATTTCAGAATAAAATCAAACTATGAAAATTATCAAAACCTCAAAAGAATAGAGTCACAAACTAAATTGAAATTAAGAGATAAAAGAAAACAAGGGTGGAAAGATTATTGTTCCAAATTAAATAAGGATACTCCCATTAAAGAGGTTTGGTCCATGATTAGTAGATATAGGATGAGTAATGAGAAATCCTCGTTAACACCAACACAAGGACATCCCACTAATATTGATGTAAATCAATCATGGAAGGAAGAATTTCATTGCAAAATTGCACCTTGCTCAGCTGTACCTCAAATAGAATGGGAAAATTATTCTCAAACACATAATCCAAATTACGATATGCTAACTGAAGAAATAAATATTAACGAAGTAAATAGTGCAATAGACACAACAAAAGATAAAGCTCCTGGAAAAGATAATATAGCAAACATAATGTTAAGAAACTTACCAATAGAAGGAAGAGAAGAACTAAGAAACATATATAACAAACTACTCGAAGAAGGAATAATACCAATTGAATTGAGAACACAATTAATATTACCAGTAATAAAACCTAGCAAAGAACCCGGTATAGTAGACTCCTATAGACCTATATCATTAACATCCACAGTGGCTAAAGTTATGGAAAAAATTATTGTTAAGAGATTAGACTGGTGGTCGGAACATTATAATAAAATAGATCAAAATCAGTATGGATTTAGGAAAGGTAGATCTACAACAGACAGCCTTAATATATTACACACTGATATTAACTTAGCTAAAATTAACAACTACTCTATAATTGCAACTTTTCTAGATATTACAGGGGCATATGATAATGTACAAATTAATATTTTACTACATAAATTGATTAAATTAGGCATACCTTTAAGATTAGTTAAATGGATAATAAACGGTCTATCTGAAAGAGAAACTTGGGTAAAACACGATGGTCAAATCTTAGGACCTAGAATCACAAGTATAGGTTTGCCTCAAGGTTCAGTGATGAGCCCCATTTTATACTCCCTATATACGAGTAACATAGAGACAATTTTAGACCCATATACAAGAACATTACAATTCGCAGACGACATAGTAAAATACTCTATAGCTCCAAATAATAAAATAGCTGCTATATGTATGAATAAATCTCTTCATAATTTAAATAATAATCTACATCAATTAGGACTTTCCTTGTCAATAAGTAAATGTAAAACATTATATTTCAATAATAAACGAATAACTCCACAAGACGAGATTCGAATAGGGGAAAACATTATAACAACAGTAAAAGAATTTAAATTCCTTGGCATAATATTTGACAATAAACTAACATGGGGCCCTCATATAAATTATCTATTAGAAAAAAGTAAGAAAAGAATGAATATTTTACGTAGTCTAACAGGAGTATGGTGGGGAGCAGATCCTGAAATATTAATATTAGTATATAAAGCACTAATAAGATCCCAGTTCGATTATGGTTGTTTTCTATACTCACAGGCTGCAAAAACACACTTAATAAAATTAGATAAAATTCAAAATCAAGGGATAAGAGTTGCTCTTGGATGTATGAAATCAACACCAATTGAAGCATTACAAATTGAAGCAAACATCCACCCCCTAGATCTAAGAAGAGAATGGCTAGCAGGGAAATATATTCATAAAATTCTTCCAGTCAATAGAAATCCCATTTTACCCAAATTACAATTACTTACAGAAAAAATCCAAAAAAAGCAATATACAAATAAAAACAAACAATACTCACTGATTGCTCAAATGTACCATAAATATAAAGATCATAAAAAAGAAATCATAACTTATAATTATCTCCCATGTTTTGAATATGATTACCATATACAAATGTCAAAAATTAATGTCTCAATTGATCATGATCTTAAAAAATTAGAATCTATACCACAGGATGAGATAAATTCAAAATTCCAGAAATATATAGAAAATTCATGGCCTAAATATACGCAAATATATACCGATGGGTCAAAACAAGACTTAAAAGAATTCACGGCAGCAGCATTTCATGTAAGAGAACCTCAAATAAACCAACAATTTATTTTACCATTTCAAGCTAATATTTTCACTGCAGAAGCTATAGCTATTAGAGAAGCACTAAAATATATTCAAAGAGAAAATACCAGGAAAAACTTTCTTATTATAACCGATTCTATGAGCGTACTTGCCAACCTATCAGAAAATTCAATAAGTTCAAAATCATCAGAAATTATTTTAGAAATAAAAAATATCACTAATAAATTAAAAGAAAGTAATGTTGTAATACAGTTCATGTGGACTCCAGCACACATAGGAATAGAAGGAAATGAAAAAGCAGATAAAGTAGCAAAAACAATTCCAACAAATAATGAAAACATGGTCAAACAAAAAATCCCATCAGTTGATTTCATAAATGAAGTTAAAAATGAAATACATAAAATAAGAACAGAAAGATGGATAATATACAAGACAAATCATGTATCACAATACACAATGGTAACAAACTCAATAAAAAATAAAGAATGGTTTAAAAATAATAAATTAAGTAGATTCACAATTTCTAGCATAATCAGAATGAAAACAGGTCACTGCTCAACAAAAGTACATCTTAATAGAATTGGCATATTAAATGAAAAGGAATGTGAATGCAATGAAGAAAATGAAACTTTAGACCACATATTTTTTGAATGCAAATTACATCAGTATATACAAAACAGAATCAATATGGAAAAAAAATTAGACAAGTTAAAGTGCCCTAAACCGTGGAATATTTTAAGCCTTCTAACCTCTGACAGAATAGATATTTATATAATACTTAGTGAATATTTGATGAAATCAGGGAAAAAAATATAAACCTTAATTTATAAAACTTAAATAACATTAGAAAATACATTACTAACATAGAAAATAGCAATAGCAATAGTTATTATAATTCCTGGGTCCCTGGCTGGCGGTTTACCTAGTCCAGGCCATTTTTCATGTCGTCAGTATCGCCTGGTATGGCTCAGGTTTAGTCTCCAGTGTCCCAGTGTTTAAAAATCCCGCGCTTCCTTTTACCCATGCTGGCCAACATGATATTATAAATCAAGGCCAATAAAGCGAAGAAAGAAGAAGAAGAAGAATAATACCCAAAGTCGATAAAGAAGTTCCCCAAGGTCGCTAAAATTGAGGTTATAGTATTAATATGCAATTTGTAATGTCCTTATTTTCGTACTGTCAGCCCAAAGAGTGCAATATTATAATTATTTTTGGGAAGGTAGAACGTATGACTGAGAGTAGCTAAAGCTATTAGGTGTCACGTTTTACTTCTTAGTACCTAGATAATAGTAGAAAGCTCTTCACGAAGTAAGGCTAGGTTGCCATGATGAAACTACTGTCCTATGCTGAGATTCCAAGTAGGGGAATGAGCCTATTCCCAATTCCCATTGTATACAGAGGTGGTGAAACTAACCTATTGAATATTATACAATTATACAATTATTACAATTATTTAGCGAACATGTCATGCAACTCGGTACAATAACGGAGTGTTCTCGATAAATATCTTCATCGTTTCATAACAATTTTTAATTGTCTTTCAGCGTTGCACCATTGAAAAACGCTTCTTTGTTTGGGATTTGTAACTCTGTCCTTAGTAAATGTAGACAAAGGGCGGCATCACCTCTTACCGTAATGGACCATGGTCAAATTTTCTGCTGTGCCGAATGAAATTGTCTCACATTGCACCAAATCGCAGGAAAACCTAGCACAGTAGGTTCATCAAATCTGCTTCATATAAAGATGTATTTTTAAAAACAAAGACAATACTTGATCGTAAACAGAATTAATCTTTATAAAGCTAGTATGGTAAAGATGAGTGACCGACCTTCTACATCGATGAAAGTATTCATTGCTGCCGTTGTAGCAGTAACGAATCCTAACATAGAGGGGATGTCAATGTTACACAACATACACATAAACAATTAGGCGTCCTCACTATTATTTTTGGTAAAATTACAAGTTCATCTTAAGCCTCATTTACACGGTGCAATTTCTTGTACAACTTCTGTGCCACACTTCTGTGTCACATTTCTTGAATGGAAATTATAACATGTTTTAAGTTCTGTGACAGAAAGCTGCGTCGTGTTAATACAAAATTGTATGAAAAATGTGAATGTGACACAGAAGTTGTTCAAGAGTAAGTAAGTAAGTAAGTAATTGCACCGTGTAAATGGGGCTTTACAGATGATCCTAGAAATTACAGAATGTGGGGCAAGATGTCTCAAATCAATTATTCTAACTGAATGTAGTTTATACATTGTGTCAATGTAATGTTGTCTCTAGTTTTGAGTTTGTAGTAAATTTTTGCCATGCAGAATTGTGCAAATTATGTTGGCAAATTATGTTTCATGCTCTGTCTAGTGTTGCTACGCAAGTGGTTCTAGAAGGCTTACAACCTTTAAAGCGAGCAGGGGTTGAGCTCACTAAGGGGTTTGCAAAATGCTGTTATTTCACAAAAAAATCCAATCCACATATAGGGTGCTGACGACTTTAGTTGCGACATTAAGCCGTTGACCCCCTTGGCATCTTTCATAGGAATAGGGGTTTCCTCTCCTCCCTTCTCTATGTTACATTCACACTAGTGGAACCTCGGCTCTGCTGAGGATATATAGACTTAATAATAATAGTCAACCATGTTTTTTATCAGTCTGAAAAAGTACTTTCTGTATCAGTGCAGTGTGTCTAATGATGTCCCTCTGGCCGGCCAGGTAGCTGAGTTGGTTGAGCTCTATCCCAGCAAGTGAGATGCCTCGGTTTGACCGGATATTTATCACTTTGCGCATCCATTCCTATTGTCATGACTCCACTGAATATGTCTTCTAGTTGGATTTAGTGATTTTTGTTTTATTAAATCAAATAATCATCCTTGTTTCGAATGAACACAGAACTATGTGAAAAATTTTCAATGGCCGCTAAAGTTAACAGATAATATTACTAGGAAAACGCTCAGTATAACGCATGAGCGATCATCTATACGTTCAATTCTAAAACCTGAATTCCGTACCAAGCAACAGAAAACATAGGTATACATCCATATTGAATTACAATATGATCCACTCAATCAACATAAAAGTAGCTTTTTCCATTGAAACTGAGAATGGCCATTTAACACTCTGGTACATAAAGCAAATCAGATTCAGTTGCAATGGAAAAACATTCATTTCGATACTTCATTTCTGAATTTTTTGTCTTAAATGTAAATATTTTTCTCTATCCGTATTAATCTTTTATATTTTTAATTGTATTGTTATTCTGTGTCTTTTTGGCAACTGAATTTTCGGCAGAGTCTGTTAATAAAGATTTATATATATAAAATGTCAGTAAGTTCATAGGTTTTTTACTAATTGGGATGAAAATATGTATAATAATAGTCTAATAGATGGTAATGTCCATACAAAATTTGAAATTGATCTGACCATTTTAGTTTTTCAGCCAATTAGAGGGGAACTTCATGTTATTTATTTTAATTTTAACCATTGAAAGGATTTCCAAAATATTTGGGTCTTTAAACCGAAAATGTGGTCCTAAGAAATGCACAATTTCAGATTGATCGGTGAAACGGTGTGACCACTATTGCTCCAGGTAGCAGACAAAAAGAAAACAAGGTCCGTGTCTAAAGAGTCAAAAGGAGTCGCTCGCTCAATCATGGCAACAACCAATGGCAAACGTATGAATGGCCACTAAGCAACTTCTAAACTTAACTTCTTGTTTAACAGAGCATTATTTCTGGTCCTTAAGTATTGACGTTACTGTACTTAAACAACTTGAAATTGTCTCTTATAAAAGTTTATTAGAATCTTTCCTCTCTGATACTTTGAGAGCTACCATGTTTGATACTCCCAATGTTTCACCTATTGCCCTAGATAAGCGATTACTCCTGTCGAGTTCAAGCAAGATTTTGGATTCATAAACAAATTGATTTATAATATTATGAATATTGAATATCAGGTAAGGTTGCTCATGGTCATTAAATATAGCAATAAAATCTTGTATAAATGCATTTGATACAAGATTGAGGATCAACACGCAACTATTGCAAAATTCGATTTTGCGATGACTAATACCTTCTTACCTCTATGCTAATACAATACCACAGACAAGTTGAAATCTCAATTTAGTTCTGGAAAGTCAGTCGAGATTTCAACTGCAGCTGGTAAAGATATTTCAACTGCAGTTGAAAGTCATTGTGTGTACAAGGTATAAGGACGTGGCATTACAATATGCTTCGTTAAAAAAATCTTATTGAAATCGTACGTTAAATCAAAGATTAAAACATTAAAACTAAAAGAATATTACTGTTTAAATTAAAGTGATCGTTACATCAACGATTGTAGAAAAAACGTCCATTGTAGAAAATATCGTAATTTAATATGTGCAAGTTTCATCGTTATATTGAATAGGATTTTTTTTAGAAATGAACGTTTTCCTTGTGGACTATGCGATTTATAGATTTCTGAATGTGACACCGAAATTAGTGGTCACGAATATTTCATTTTTGTTTTCAATGCTATTAAAATTTATGTTACGTTTAATAACGCTGGTATAAACTAGTTTCAACATCTTAATTCAAATGTCTAACTTTTTTCTCCTAAATTAAATATTTCTGAAAATTGCACACATTATATTTACATATGTTTTCTACAGTGTGTAGTTTTGTCGGAGTGACCTTTCAAACACGTTTTTTTTTCACCACCTGGTACAATTGAAATTGGACAATTTAACCATAGAGACTCATATACTTACAGAGAGGGGCAAGTAGATAGCCAGCCTTGGTATGATGCGATGTACATTGTCAGGGTAGATCTGAGCATGCTCAGCCACCATCTTGGAGATTATTTCAAAAACTACTTTAAAAATGGCACCCCCCTCGATTGTAATGTTGTTGGCAAGAGACTTGAATGTTACTTTGTACTAACCTTCAGTGCATACTTCACAGTAACAAACAACACAGAACAAATAAATGTACAGTAAAAACAAGATATAATATTGTAATAGTCTTCTGATTCAAGTTAAAAACGTGTTTCTAGTAAGTTTAAAATTTGACAGCTCAAAGTAATTTTTTCACTGCCTTCCGAATTAATTTTCCATTTCAGTGGCAGTGAATTATTAAATATCTCCAATATGGAGAAAAAGGATCTTTCAAAATTAGTCAAGCATTAACCAGTAGTTACCCCTCTCTGTAATATATCTCTATGATTTAACATTCTAGCCACTGAAACTCTAGGGTTTCGAGTAAAACTCTGAAATCCGATTAGCTTACAATTGAAATTGTCCAATATGAACTCGTATAGTGTAGTGTGATGTTATTGTGATATGGGTGGGCTTAATGATGCATGAATGATGATCATATAGTTTTGTAGTATCTTAGACATTATCCAAGTAGAAATGCTTCAGATTGTTTACATTTGTGTACTTAAAATTAATAAAATTTCTAAATATAAAACATGTTTCAGTCACTTTGGTTCAAAATGCAACTACATATTTCACAATATTTGTGTTTGATTTATTTGTGTTACATATATTTTGTGCATTTTAGCCATCGACTCCTTTTGGCTCTTTTGTCATGGACCTCGTTTTTTCTGTTTCCGAGGCTGAAGTCACAGTTTTTCTTCGATCGAACTGAAATTTTGCACGCATGTACTGACCATTTCTGGGCGTTGCAAACCACAATTTTTTAATTCCACTGATTGGTTCAAATGTAAAAAATAACACATTTCGGTTGGTTTGTCCGATCAATTTGAAATTTTGCAAAGTTATTTCCACCGACATTGTATTCAATCTTCCAAATCCTTCCATTGGTACCTATACTATTTTATAACCATCTTTCCTGTGATTTTTTAAACTTGAACCGTTTGATCGATCAACTTAAAACTTTGCATGGTCATTGGGACCAACATTTAGGTAATTTTTGCTAATTTTCAGACTAATCTGTTGTTATTTTCAAAAGTTGTTGTCTTCTATAATCTTGTATTATTTGCTAATTTATGCCAATAATTATACGGAATTTTACGGCTATCTTATTGCTTCCGTTTCAAGGCATGTATAGAGCAGAAACTTGCAAACGCATATCAAATCACATGCAGTACGAAGGCTCGCTTCCCAAAGCGTTACACAGAGCGTTTTCCTATAATTAAATTAATATTCACGTTTTCCAGCCCTATACCGGCAATGCTAATGGCAGTATATTTATGTACACTCTACAAATGATAAAAATGTGTTTGAAAGAAATGGTTTGGCTGAATAAAATTTGATGACATTCCTATGAAGTCTATGATGCTAAATCGTCATCATCTATTAAGTAACTCTTGTAGTTGAGCTCTGATTTCATTGATTGAAACCGAACCTGACCAATCTAATCTACCAATCCGTTTCTTTAAAATAACGTTTTATGATTTTACATTTGTAAGAAACCTTTTATAAGAGCTAACTGGAGACTAACGAAATTTTGCAGGCTTTTAATATAGTATGTCATTATCTTCAAAAAATGTTTGAGAAATGTTTGGGCAAGAAATCAATCAAAAGATATTAATTATTGATTGATTGTAATTTTGTTTGCCATACTACACATTTTAATTAAAAGAGCTTTAATGTAAGAGCCTTACATTTCCTAAACACTTCATTTGAAGAATAAGTGTATAGATAGGTACCTACATGGTCAAAATTTCGAGTGATTTGGTTAGGAGTCAGATATGAATATTATGATGCTATGCTATCATATTTTATCACCTAATCCATGCGTTTGAAAAAAAATCCCTTCAAGTTGCACATAAAGTGTGCCGTGCGATGGTTAAAACTTACACTTTTGGGAATTGTTTTCAACCTAACATGCCCGTCATAATAATATTCTGGGTCATCTTCAGTTTTTTCTGCCTCTAATCTTCGGCACTTCATGTTTCTTCTACCTCTACACTTTCATTAGAAAGTTTTATTTCAGAGAAATTGCGAAAATCTCCCTTTAAGCAGCAAAATCCATATCTGCGAAGCTATTATCGCACCCCATTTAGATTTCTGCAGCTCTATTTTGTTCTTATTAAATCAAATCGATATTAGTAAAGTACAGAAGTTACTTTATAACAAAATAATGAGATCAATAATATTGGTTAATAGAGGCACATCCATAGTGAAGATGTGCAATGCATTAAAGTGGATTACTGTTAAGCAACGTATCTAACTGAATACTCTGACTTTTGTATTTCGTATGACTATAGGTATAGGATTGACTCCAAAATACCTTATAGTAAAGTTGATTATTGATTTAAACGTTTCTAACAATCATAATGCTCGGCAACGAAATAACTGTGAATGTGTAAATAGTAAGTATGTGTATGTGTAGTAATAGTATGTGTATATTATACTAAGTTGCAATTCTGTTATAATCTGCTACATATATGTTTGTATTGTAGTGCGAATATGTATGATGCATTACTGTGGTATGTTGTAGATGCAATATAATTGTATTTTTGTGTTTTTATATTTGACTAAATATGAACTTTATATTGATTGATATATTGATTTGTATGTTATTGGTATTTGACTGTATGCATTGTATGTAATTTAAAAAATATCTTGATAGCTATAATAAAGCCCTACTACTACTTCTCAAAAAGTAGTAAAGTAAAAAAAATAAAAATTGGAAACACAACATTTGAAAGTAAGCAATGTAATAAGCAACATCTGCTTAAACACTTACCTCTAAGCTTATACTACTATCGTTGACTACTATATCTAGTATGCTCTCTGAAAACGCAACTTTATGAACTTCCTATGATTATTATGGGATTCATAATTTCATAAAAATATGCGTAGTAAAAAGAGAAATGAGAAGGTATATTTTTTTATTTTTTTAAGTATTGGTTAACATGGGTACAGGCTACTCTAATGTCAGATAAAGCCAATGGTACCTGATTAACAACATTGAACCCTGATCTCAATAAAATATTGATATTTATTTCTGTATGACAGTCGCACGTAATTAGCATAGACAATTTTTCGCCGACATCAACCTCATGGATAGGTACAATATTAGTGCCCACCAACGTTGATCCACCAAACTGGACTTTAAATTTAGTAAATTGAATCTACTTTTTCAGCTTGGTCACATCATAATGGTCACATATTGTCTTTTAAGTTGGTGTTTATAAGCTAGAATCGCATAAAAAGAGCCATTCTAATTATATTTAATTATTTGAATGGTTCAAAAAAAAATTATTGTCAAAAAACGGTTTTCTTCAAAAAATTCGGACTAATTTTTGATGATTTTATTTGCAATAAGATTGGTAATGTATGTGGTTTTCATAATCTAGTGGAGCGGTCGCTCCACCCAGCCAAGTCGTACTATACACTCACACTCACTCAACATACCGTAAATGCCTAATAAACTGAGGAGCAGACCAAACACTTTTACTGTAAGCAACAACATGGCATTTTCGGCCTACTGGATCTCAAAATTGGGAAATCTCACATTGTTGCGAAATAACTTAATTTCGAGCTATGGCCCACCTGACAACATATACTAAATTTGGGAACAATAGGTAATGCCATTTGTGGGCTAGAGGGCCGTGAAAACAGTGAAATTACACCCCTTTTAAAACCTATCTTCATCTGATGATATCACGAAACACCGCAATCACCGCCACAGCCTAAACGGCTTAACCGATCGACTTGAAATTTTTACCACATGTGCACTTTTGGCGTCCGAGGTGCCTTTTTATAAAACCAACCGGAAGGCGCCATTTTGAAACCGGAAGTGACGTCATATCTCGAAAACGACTACACCGATCGGAATAAAACTATCGCCAAATGATTCAGACGGTCATCTTTATGGAATATCAATAGTCAAAATATACATTTACTATTACCGAAACCGGAAATGACGTCATAAAAATGAAGAATCAGACTTGAATCACCTCTTACTACAATAACTACAAATTCAGAAGGCTTATAATGATGCATAACATTTATAGAAATAAATTCTAGGTGGCTGTAATTTTAGCCGCCATTATGAAAACCGGAAGTGATGCCATATCTCGAAAACGGCTGGACCTATTGGAACAATGCTTTCGCAATTCTTCATGGAATATCAAAACAAGCTTATATTTAGCCCCAAACACATTTTTTCGTAGTAACCAATTCGGAAATGGCCTATTTTTTTAAAGGAATTAGTCATTGTTGCTCCGATATGTGTTAAAAGTTGTGTAAATAAACTAAAAAAACTAGTGATATCCCCATAAAAAACACTCCGTGTAAAAATACCAGCCAAGTCTCTTCAACTTAAAAAAAAATGAAATCTAAAAATTCTGCACTGAAAAGTAGTGATATCAAAAAATTAGCCAAGTCAAAACTTTATTTGAAAATCAAAAAATACTTGGCGCATCGTTTTTTTTAGGGCATTATAGGTATACTATGTATATGTATATTTCATGTAAAATTTATAATTGGCTTATACTTCCAAGCTATTTATGTACACGATGCGCCAAGTATTTTTTGATTTTCAAATAAAGTTTTGACTTGGCTAATTTTTTGATATCACTACTTTTCAGTGCAGAATTTTTAGATTTCATTTTTTTTTTAAGTTGAAGAGACTTGGCTGGTATTTTTACACGGAGTGTTTTTTTATGGGGATTGAGTTTACATCAGTATCTTTAACTTTACTAAGTAGTTTTAGCGAAACAAAAATGTGTAAATATTATAAGTGAGAGTTTAAATCACGCGGCACACATATGCCGATAAAGAAGACATCCAAAAGAGCTTCGACTGCCCACAGATATGCCGACTAGAGCGGCATATCTGTGATTATAATGGTATAATTAGTATCTTTGCGTCAAATAGTGCGAATAGTTAGTAGTGTCGGTCGAACGAAGCGAAACATCTTGGGTGGTTTGTTTGTGTTTTGTGTTTGCTGCGATAGCTACCTACTTACTATACTACTAAATTAAGTCCCAGCAGTGAAAAGTGAGACTATTGATAGATTGTATATTTATAATGTGAGGCTCTTTTTATAGTGTTATGTAACACCTTATTTTCATTTTCCACGGGAAAACAAGACATTTGGCAGTGTCCTAACCTAACTCCTCCTTGGCAGTTTGTGATGTTTCTTAACAACAGGTATATTTGACGTGAGTTTGAGCTTCTAGAGCAATGAAAGAGATGATTATGCCTGTGATTAAAGATGATCAGGAGCGCGAGGAGAGTGATGGGGAGGAAATGGACCATGAATCTGGTGAGTCGGACAAATCGAGCTCGACGTGTGAAAGCAGCGATGCGGGGTCGGATTCCGATGATAGCTCCGAGATGGATGAAGCGGAATGCGAGCGGAGGCGTGCGGAATGTATGAACAACATGGATGACCTGGAGAGCCAATTTACTCTACTTCGTGAACAGTAAGTACCTCTGCTTTATTCGCTTCATGCCGTTTTATTGAGTTCTGTCTACACTTAAAACAATTTAAAAGTCGAGCACTTTATAGGTTTAATAAACTTTAACTTTGACTTTAACTTTGAACTTTGAACTTTGAACTTTGAACTTTGAGGTTTAATAAGTCAAGCAGACTTATTAAACCTTATTCTAACTAATTCAAGCTTAATAGACCATGAGCCAGCCGTAGTGGACCCCCCCCGGTCCCGGAAGATCTGAAAGTGGTTTTGGGTACCTCAAGGTACGCCCATTACAATTTCACTTGTTTGACATCTGCCCTCTGGGGCAGCAACCCTCCAGGGCCCTCATTTACGTACATTTTCCTTACACTTGCTTACCCTAGGGTAGCTTACTCCTGGCTTACCCCCTCGGGGACGCGAATGACACATTCGTATCACAAAGCATGCTGGGTCAGACGACTGAGTGGTCAGACGAGATGGTCTGACCAACCATCTCGGTCATAGCGCAGATGTCAATGTGTATGTAAAAACAGGCGTTAGGTGTCAACAGTGTGCGCCGACATTTCATCCCTGACATCTGACTTTGGAGATCAAGATCATATAATCATCATGGCAGGAAGCGATGCAAATACCAAGGGGTCTGACATCAATACAACGAAAACAATAGGTACCTAGTTCATCATGTAGCAACAACACTATCTATACTTCCTCTCACCAATATCACAGTAGCGACAATACCTCTTCGATTCAATAAGCGGTCACTCAATAGTTAATAAATTAATCAGGACGACAAATGAACACTTAGTACTAGGAAAACGCTCTGTGTAACGCGTTGATGAGCGAGCACGGACACGCGCAACACCTCGAACCGAAATTATTATCGAAAATATCATTAAAAGCCAATAATTCTTGAAATTCGTCAGACTTGTAGACCGTATAAAAATCTCCAAATATTCCTAAAGTATTAAGCCCCATTTACATTGTGCAATTTCTTGAACAACTTCTGTCACATTCCCATTTTTCATACAATTTTGTGTTTACACGACGCAACTTTCTGTCACAGAACTTAAAACATGTTCCTTCTAATTTCCATTCAAGAAGTGTGACACAAAAGTGTGGTACAGAAGTTGTACAAGAAATTGCACCATGTAAATGGGGCTTTAGTCCCAATGACCATGCAAAGTTTTAAGTTGATCGATTGAACCTTTATAATTAAAATGTTCCTAGTGAATATTCAAAAATCATAGTTACAAAAATATACCTGGGACCAGGGATGGGTGCGTATAATACGTTACGTAAAAAAACGTATTATACGTACGTATAATACCGTATAATACGTACGTATTATACATGAAGGTTTTATACAATTTATACGTATTATACGTAAAAAAGCTTTTTTGATCAGCAATGAGAAATTACTGCGTAATGTAGTGGAGTACCTACACTGCATATTTTTGGTGTTGTAGTTAGTAGTCATGTCTTGCCTAATAATAAAATTTAATAATATTTAATACAATTTAAATAAGCGAATGGGCGGATGTTTAGGGCAAATGCATTAGCAATACACTGATTGAGAGCAGTTTTTGGTGGAATATTCAAACAACTTTAAAAGATTATAATGAAAAATGAGTTTGGCAATAAAATCGTTAAGGCTGCAAACACACGGCACGGATTGTACAATACAATTAAAATAAGCGAATGGGCGGATGTTTAGGGCAAATGCATTAGCAATACACTGACTTGAGAGCAGTTTTTGGCGGAATATTCAAACAACTTTAAATGATTTTGAAAAATGAGTTTGGCAATAAAATCGTTAAGGCTGCAAACACACGGGGCGTTTTTTCATGTCCAGACATGGCGTTGAAAAAAACGCAGCGTTTTTCTTGGTCGAACACACGGGGCATGAAAAGACACGCGACGTTTTTCGTTTGTCGCGTCTGGCCGTCATGGAAAAATCCGCGCGTGAAAAAAACCACCTCGTGTGTTCGCTCCTATAAGACTCAATGCTACCTATCTTCTCGGCATTCGAACGCTTCGGCTGGGCATGAAAATACGCCCCGTGTGTTTGCAGCCTAATTGGCTGATAAAATTTGCAAAATAACTTACACAAAATAATGGTAACATTTAGATTCATTATTGTACAGACTTTGCATAGTAATCGTTTGTGATACAATCTACCAAAGAGGATGCAAATGAAGATCTATCAAAATACTTTTGGATAGGTACTTTTGATCATTTACGCATATCTATGACATCTTTGGCAGTAAACAAGTCTATTGACATGGAAATAATATGATTGTAATCCATGAAATGCATTTCAAAATATGATGTATGGTGTCATAATTTGAAAATACGTTTAATTTTGAAGTTTAGAGGTTTTATACGTATATTATACGTTTTTTACGTATAATACGTAGTTTTATACGCGTATAATACATTTAGGTTTTATACGTATACGCACCCAACCCTGCCTGGGACCACTCATATGATATACCTAGGTGTGTGTACTTACACAATATTAGACTATCTGTTGAACGGTCATATCAGTTTCATACGTTTGAAAGTTTTTGCTCTAACTACCTTGGAACTATAAACCCTGCTGAAAAATCTTAGCAAGATCTTGCTAAGATCTTGCCAAGATCTTAGAAAGATATTGGCAAGATCTTGCAAGATCTTGCAAGATCTTGGCAAGATCTTAGCAAGATCTTAGCAAGATCTTGTACATTTTGCTGCCAAAAAAACGTTAAAATTTCATAAAAAAATAAAATTTTCTATATTTATGAATACTCATTTGCATTCGGGAAACCTCTTCTGAAGTATTGGACAAGGTTTGATTACACATTTCAATTATAAAATCCCGTGGAACCGCCGTGTTTTGAACCTGCGATCTCGTGGTCCGTAGTCGAGCGTCTTACCGAGTAGGCCACCGGTGCAGACAAGACTTAGCTGCGCTAATAGTGATCATATTGAGTTTTCATATTTAAGTGAACATATTTATATTATTTAGTGGATCATTATATTGTTATTAACATGATAAAATAGGAGAAACGATAAATATTAAGATTTATTTATAAATTAAATTGATCTGTGATATTTCCCCATAAAATATATCAGCTCACGCTCTGTAGTATAATTACTATAGTTTATTTTACTAGGTGATGTGGTGCAAAATTTTCTAAGTCAATGAAGTAAAAATTCTGTAGTTTATATACCTTACTACTACAAATACTGTAGTAAAAAGTCAATGAAGATACTTCAGAATTTACTAAACTACAATATAAATCGGCTATAGTAAACATACTGTAGATTACACTTTTCTTTACTACAGATGAGATACTATAGATTTTCAATGAAGTATATATACTACCTATAGAACTTACTATAGCAAACTTATTCTGTCTGTAGTCAAAGTACTCTAGCTACATACTTCGAATTACTACAGTGAAGTACGTTCCCTATAACTTTACTATAGAAAACTGCAGTATATATCGCAAGTAGTAAAAACACTATAGTACATACTTAGAATTATTATTATTATTTATTTATCAACAATTACTACAGTAGGTCAAGTATATTTACTCAAGAGTAAAAAACAGTCTATTTCAGCGGTAGTAAAAATACTGTAGTTTATACTTTAGTTTACCACCGATACTGTAGGATTTACTTCAGTAATCTAAGGCATTATGGAGTAAGTTTTTGCATGTACTTCAAGTACTATAGCACATACTATAGTTTACTACACGTTATTACATAATACTTTGGAATACCTACTTCAAAATATACTATAGGAAATTCTCCTAAGGGCCTTAGCAAGATCTTGAAAAAATCTTGGTTAGATCTTGGCAAGATCTTGGCAAGATCTTGATTAGGTCTTGTCAAGATCTTGATAAAATCTTATTAAGATATTACCAAGATCTTACCAAGATCTTACCAAGATCTTGGTATGATCTTGGCAAGATCTTGATTAGGTCTTGTCAAGATCTTGATAAGATCTTATCAAGATATTACCAAGATCTTGGTAAGATCTTGGCAAGATCTTGGTAAGATCTTAGCAAGATCTTGATTAGGTCTTGTCAAGATCTTGATAAGATCTTATCAAGATATTACCAAGATCTTGGTAAGATCTTAGCAAGATCTTGTTTAATACAAGATCTTGCAAAGACCTTACCAAGATCTTGTCAAGATCTTGGTAAATCCAAGATCTTGATAAGATCTTAGCAAGATCTTGGCAAGATCTTGGTTAATACAAGATCTTAGCAAGATCTTGCAAGATCTTGCAAGATCTTGGCAAGAATTTTCAGCAGGGAAGAGTCGAAGTAGCCGTGATCAACATTTTCGAGAAATTTGACAGCCAACACGCAAAATGTCCGTAAAATGTCAATAACTTTTGGATTTAAACACAGATTTGTCTGAAAATTGTCAAAAACACAGATAATGTTGGTCCCAATGACCATGCAAAGTTTTAAGTTAATCGGTCAAACGGTTCTAGTTTAAATTTCAAAAATCACAGTAAAGATGGTTTTAAATTTTAACCAATGGGAGGATTTGGCTGAAACTTTGTATGATTGGGTAAAATGTAAGTGGTAATGACTTGTCAAAATTTCAAATTGATAAAACAAACCAATCAAAAGATTTTTTTTTAAAAATTTGAACCAATCACGGGATCCCGTTCAAAAACGATCCCAGGGACCGCATAGAGTACGTTAGTATGTGTACAAAATTTCAGATTGATTGCTTGAGCGGTTTGACCTGGGGTGTGACCACAAAAAAAAAACACAGAGAAAGCTCGCTCATAAACTCGCCGAATTCTATAACAATGTTTCGATTCTCGACATGTCTGTTTTTCAAAGACGTGATTTCACCCCTTATGGATTACACCTCAACCGTGAAGGAAGAGCCACCCTCCTAAACACCATCGCCAACGTCATCGTGCCCCCTGCTTCTCCCCCCGCTCCACCACGCCCTCAAGCACCAGCTCGCCGGCCGACCACCGGGCATGCCGAGGACGCCGCCGTCAAGACCACCCGCCACGCCTCCAGCAGCCCTGCAGAGGTCCGAGCAGCTGACTGTCCAGCCACCACGCGGCCGGCACGTGCTTGCCAACTGTCATCGAGCAGAAGAACACGACGCCGAGCTAAGAGACCCGCAGCGCGCATGCGCCACAGCGACACAACATCAGTCACAACACCAGCGAGAACAGACAGTTTCCATGTCGCTGTTCCATCGCTGTTCCATCTCGCTGCGCCAGCTGTGGAAGAATATCATCTCGCTGCGCCAGCTGTGGAAGAAGATCATATCATGCGCCAGCTGTGGAAGAATATCATCTCGCTGCGCCAGCTGTGAAAGAAGATCATCTTGCTGCTACAGCTGTGGACGAAAATTATCTCGCTGCGCCAGCAGTGGAAGAAGATCATCTCGCTGCGCCAGCTGTGGAAGAAGATCATCCCGCTGCGCCAGCGGTGGACGAAGATCATCTCGCTGCGCAAGCTGTGGACGAGGATAATGTCGCTGCGCCAGCGGTGGACAAAGATCATCTCGCTGCGCCAGCTGTGGACAAAGATAATGTCGCTGCACCAGCGGTGGACGAAGATTTTCTCGCTGCGCCAGCTGTGGAAAAAGATCATCTTGCTGCCCCAGCTGTGGACGAGGATAATGTCGCTGCGCCAGCGGTGGAAGAAGAGCATCTTGCTGCGCCAGCTGTGGACGAGGATAATGTCGCTGCACCAGCTGTGGAAGAAGATCATCTCGCTGCGCCAGCTGTGGACGAAGATCATCTCGCTGTGCCAGCTGTGGAAGAAGAGCATCTTGCTGCGCCAGCTGTGGACGAGGATAATGTTGCTGCGCCAGCTGTGGAAGAAGATCATCACGCTGCGCCAGCTGTGGACGTAGATTATCTTGCTGCGCCAGCTGTGGAAGAAGATCATCTCGCTGCGCCAGCTGTGGACGAAGATCATCTCGCTGTGCCAGCTGTGGACGAAGATCATCTCGCTGTGCCAGCTGTGGAAGAAGAGCATCTTGCTGCGCCAGCTGTGGACGAGGATAATGTCGCTGCGCCAGCTGTGGACGAAGATCATCTTGCTGCACCAGCTGTGGACGAGGATAATGTCGCTGCGCCAGCTGTGGAAGAAGTTTATCTTGCTGCACCAGCTGTGGACGAAAATTATCTCGCTGCGCCAGCAGTGGAAGAAGATCATCTCGCTGCGCCAGCGGTGGACGAAGATCATCTCGCTGCGCAAGCTGTGGACGAGGATAATGTCGCTGCGCCAGCGGTGGACAAAGATCATCTCGCTGTGCCAGCTGTGGACGAAGATCATCTCGCTGTGCCAGCTGTGGAAGAAGAGCATCTTGCTGCGCCAGCTGTGGACGAGGATAATGTCGCTGCGCCAGCTGTGGACGAAGATCATCTTGCTGCACCAGCTGTGGACGAGGATAATGTCGCTGCGCCAGCTGTGAAAGAAGATCATCTTGCTGCGCCAGCTGTGGACGAAAATTATCTCGCTGCGCCAGCAGTGGAAGAAGATCATCTCGCTGCGCCAGCTGTGGAAGAAGATCATCTCGCTGCGCCAGCGGTGGACGAAGATCATCTCGCTGCGCAAGCTGTGGACGAGGATAATGTTGCTGCGCCAGCGGTGGACAAAGATCATCTCGCTGTGCCAGCTGTGGAAGAAGAGCATCTTGCTGCGCCAGCTGTGGACGAGGATAATGTCGCTGCACCAGCTGTGGAAGAAGATCATCTCGCTGCGCCAGCTGTGGACGAAGATCATCTCGCTGTGCCAGCTGTGGAAGAAGAGCATCTTGCTGCGCCAGCTGTGGACGAGGATAATGTTGCTGCGCCAGCTGTGGAAGAAGATCATCACGCTGCGCCAGCTGTGGACGAAGATTATCTTGCTGCGCCAGCTGTGGAAGAAGATCATCTCGCTGCGCCAGCTGTGGACGAAGATCATCTCGCTGTGCCAGCTGTGGACGAAGATCATCTCGCTGTGCCAGCTGTGGAAGAAGAGCATCTTGCTGCGCCAGCTGTGGACGAGGATAATGTCGCTGCGCCAGCTGTGGACGAAGATCATCTTGCTGCACCAGCTGTGGACGAGGATAATGTCGCTGCGCCAGCTGTGGAAGAAGTTTATCTTGCTGCGCCAGCTGTATATGAGGATAATGTCGCATGACCAGCAACAAATAATCACTAAACCCACGAGGGTGGTAAATAATGCCACTTGTCACTTGTCAGTCTGCAACACTCATTGACCATATATATGTTAAAGATATTGAGGCCGTTGAGTCATTAGACGTACTTGATATTACTTTGATTGAAGGTCACAATGGAACGCCCATTTCTGATCATAGGATGACTATGTGTGTCCTTCGATATGTAACACCGCGTAAGACCTCAAGAACCATCACATTTCGTGACTACAGTAAAATTGATGCTGATGATCTAGATCTTCATTTAAAGAATGTTCCGTGGAACAATTCCCTTCAGCTCCAGGACGTGGATGACAAAGTCATGTAGGTATCTTAGTACGAAGCTTCTGGATACAGCTGATGCGCTTGCGCCTTGGAAGAGTATCACTATATCAGGACCTAATGCTCCATGGCTTACCACGACCATTCAAGAAATGGTCAGGCTGAAGGACAATGCTCTGCGAAGTTACAAGAGGAATAAGTCAGCTGATAAATGGCAGTATTACGCCGAGCTCCGCAATTACGTAAATAAGGCTATAAGAAATGAGAAAATGGCATTTATTACTGCAGCTCTCACAGGTTGCAAGAACAACCCTAAAATGTTTTGGCAAAAGACTTGAGAAATGGAACATTCACAGAAGCAGGAAGAAACAAACATCGCAGATCCCTGAGCAGCTCTCGAACGTTGAAGATATTAACAACTATCTCATTGGTTCCGTTGGACAAGCCACGATCAGCTCGGCAGTGCTAAACACTTACAAACAAACTGTACGGAATACAGGTATTGATGAGCTCCATTTTACTCCTGTAAGCGAGGACAGTGTTCTGGACATAATAAAGGGAATCAAATCAACAACCTGTTGCAGACCTTATAACAATCAAGATGCTATCACTGTGTCTCCCCCATTGCCTCACCAGTCTTACCGACATAATAAATTGTTCTCTAAAGACCAGCAAATTCCCCACAGCTTGGAAGGTGGGGATAATAACACCCTTGCCTAAAATCAGCAACCCTTTATCACTGAAGGATCTTCGACCAATAACAATCCTTCCAACACTCTCCAAGATTTTGGAGAAAGTCGTCTTCCTGCAGCTAAGCCGATTCTTGGAGTACAACCAGATCCTTCCAGACACTCAGTCAGGATTTCGCAAAAACAGAAGCACCACGACCACTCTGCTAGACATATGCGACACGGCTATAGGCGCAATGGACCGTGGACAGGTCGCGTGTCTTGTACTGCTCGACTTTTCGAAAGCCTTCGACACCATCAATCACGAGTTGCTGCAGCTGTACTTAAATACAATGGGCTGAGTGCAGAGGCTGGTTCCACAGCTACTTGAATGGATGGACACAGAGAGTACAAGGCAGCAGATGAGGTACAAAGAAAATATCATTACCATTACCAACATCAATGGGGGTACCACAGGGCTTGATACTTGGGCCAACTCTCTTCATCATCTACACTGCCGACCTCCAGAGTACGATCATCAATAGCATGTGTCATACGCTGATGATACCCAACTTTGCTACTCCTTTTACCCAAAAGATACTCTTCAAGCCACAGCAAAAATCAATGAAGACTTGGTAGCAATCTCCAGTTGGGCAATGGATAGAGCAGTTATACTGAATCCAGTCAAATCTACTGTGCTCTTTCTTGTACACCCCATCTTCGTGAACAATCACTGCAACACGACATTCAGATAAAAATTGATGATATCACCATACCAATTACTGACAGCTAGAGATGTGAACACCCGTAATATTACCGGTAATATTACCGGTAATAGTAATATTACGGTAATATTACCCCCATCGTTGGTAACATTGTAACTTTCGGTAATTTTAGAGAAAAAAAAATAATGGAAGTGTTCAAATTTTGCCACAGTACACCACAGTGTAAAAAGAGGATGTATAGAGATTTGATTATATTTTTATAAATCAACAAGTTATACTGTAGGTACCGACATCTAAACATTATCAAATGTAATATTTTCCACGTTGGCTACTTATTTTTTTAAAATTTACTTTCTTTTACATAATATACTACCTACTTAATTATTTTGAAGGAAGGGTCTTTCAGAGTTCGCTCTTTGATTGCAGGATATTTCACTGCGACTGTAAAAGCATGATGTTTAATTTCGTAATTGTTAATCATGCCCATTCCAACATTTAATAAGAATTTATCTCGACTCGAAGTCTTTATTTAAGCAGAAATAACTAGGAACACGCTCGGTGTATAACGCGCTAATGAGCGAGCACCCAAACGCGCAACATCTCCATCCAACCGGAATATCGTAATGCAATGAAAACATATACATCCATAGCAATTGACCAATGTAGGTGGGCGTTGCCTTATGAAAGACAAAAGTATTACCATGGTAACTCCAGGGTTGTTAGAAAAAACAATTTTTCATTCAAACAAATGAAATTTAGAAAGATCAAAGAAATAGCTCACACGTGTTTAATCTAGTTTAATTTATCACTTGAAATAGTACAATCAATATATTTAAATCATATAAATCATGTTTGATGATTTGCTGGACAATTATTAAGGTGGATTCACACGGCCGTTCCAAACTTTGAGTTTGAAACTCAAGTTTGCCGAAGTTCCGAATCACCGTTCCCAAAACCTTCGTGTGAACTATGAAAATATTCGAACTGTGAGGATTGAGTTTCAAACTTTCATAGTTCACACGAGAGTTTTTGGAACGGCGATTCGGAACTTTGGCAAACTTGAGTTTCAAACTCGAAGTTTGGAACGGCCGTGTGAATCCACCTTTACAGATGCTACAACGAAACAAATTACATTTTGCCAGGTATGTTGCCAAAGCGTTTTACTTTTTAATGGCGTCTGTCACTGGATAGTTTCGTCAACTTAAAAAGGCCCTTCCTCTCTTATGAGAAGTTAATTAAGACTGAACAATATTCAAGTAGATAGCTTAAAGCAATACTATTATTAACGGCAATTTGTTGATTGTAAAACTGTTAAATTCTGTACGAATTCAACATTATTCTAATAATATCATGTGTTCAATTTGTTGTGTATACAAGCTCTTTGGTTGTGACCAAACATTGACTTTTGTTTTATGACGTCGTAGTTTGGTCAGATCTACATTGGTCAATTGAAATACGATCAAAATAAAATTACACGACTTCATTGAAAATGAGAATAGCCATCACTATGATCCATAAAGAAAAACAGATGTAAGTTGCACAGGAAATTAAATGACAATAAAATACCTTCTGGCATTCTAAATATCAAATGAGTATACACGTTCTCTACCGATTAGGCTGAAAACTTATAAAATAAGAGAAAATGGTAGGTAGTAGTCTTAATGTCCAGGCAAAATTTAAACTTAATCGCAGCATTTTGATTTTTAACCAATCGTGAGATATTTTCATTTTTACTCCAATCGAGGTAAGCTCACAAAAACTATACACGATTAAGCTAGAATGAATTTGTATGTACTATGCAAAAATTTTAGTTCGATCGGAAAAGAATGAGACCTCGTTTAATGTTTGGCGTCGGGCCAAACAAACAAACACAAAAAAAACAGAAAGTGTCCAAGAGTGAAGAATGGAGTCGCTTTTTACGCTCGCTCAATTAAAATCGCTATTGTAAAATTGAGATGTATACCTATCCTCAATCAATAAGTAGTAAATACACAAAACCTATGTAAACTAAGTAATATGAAAAAATTAATTAATTCACATTCATTAATTTTCTTACGCCATAGTTAAAACTGTGGCAATTGTTTATTATCAAGAGGACACAGCTTGATTTGAGCTCTACAAATATTAATTATTTACGTTTGAAGTACCTGTCTAATCGGGCCGAGACTGATATTACTTTGTTCCTGAGAGTTTCTTCTTCGATTTGAGTCGTGGATCGTTCTGCTGTGCAAGGAATTGTGAGTGATATCCACTTTTGAAATATAAATGTATTGAGATTTTCTGCTGAACATTAGAGTTGAAAGTATAATTTTCACGACCCACGAAGATGTCAAGTAACTGCAAACCAGGAAGCTCATGTCTCCAAACAAGGTCATCAGATTCACCACATTTTATTCTCAAGAGCATTGATGAACTTAAGATGTATGAAATTAAAAGTGAACTATTCAATCGGGGAATAAAGGATGTTATGGGTAAAAAATCTGTTCTTGTGGATCGATTAAAAGACGTGATGAAAACATTGAATCAGGACCCAGAAGTCTTTATGTTCGAGACTAATGACAAAATAGTAGAAGATATTTCTTCTTCGGCGAGAACTGTTCCCAAAAAGACTGTCAGGCAAAGTTGCTTCTATTGTACTATTGAAGTCCTTGATTCTGACAAGGCACTACTGTGTGATGGATATTGTAACAGGTGGGCTCACATTGCGTGCCTTCATTTATCTAATTCGCAATATAATACATTATCCACAATTAAATCAGCTCAGTGGTGGTGTAAACCTTGTACAATAGAGCACAGAAACAAGAAAATTGATTGTGGAGCATCAGACCAATGGCTGAAGTCAATTAAATCAATGGAAGGGATCTTGAAGGAGTTGATCAACGAACAAAAGATGACGAAAACAACACTGCATATGTTGTCAAATGAAGTGCAAGAGTTGAGAGAGGGTGTAGTCAGCCTGGCATCTCATATAGGAAGTAAAAGAGAGAACAGTCAAATCTCGACCGATTATTCTTCTGAAATCTCTAACTCTTTCTGCGTAGTCAATGAAACCAGCGCTAAAGTCTTGACACTAGATGTAGAAGAACAGAAGAAAGGTGTTGAAGTTGAAGAGGGTGAAGATCGAGGAGTAGAGCATAAATGTACATTAGATGGAGGACAAATAAACAAGAATGCTATGAATAACTTCTGCTCTGCAATCAATGAAGTAAGCTTTGAAGTCTCGACAGCAGACGTGGCAGACAGTGGGACGGAGATTGAAGATGGTATCCTTCGCATTACTGACGTAATCTCTACTGATACCGCAAGATCACTACGCCAATTACCTGCTAATTCATGTATTAATGTTATCAGAGGCAACTTATTTGATGCCCCAGCAGATTATGCATTCGCTCATTGTGTTGGGAAGGACTTGGTGATGGGAAGTGGAATTGCTGTTCAATTTAAAAGTAGATTTGGAGGCAGTCAGTTGTTGGCGGCACAAAAGAAGGATATCGGAGAAGTAGTGTATCAAGAAGTTGATGGTAGACCCATTTTTCATCTCGTGACGAAAGAAAAATCTTCTGGGAAGCCAACTCTCATTGATTTTGTAAAAACTATATCAAGCCTAAAATCCATATGCATTGAAAAAGACATTAAAAAATTGGCTTTACCGAAAATTGGTTGTGGAATTGATGGTTTCACCTGGGACCTAGTTAAGAGTGTTTTAGAAAATACGTTCAAAGAATCTGACGTTATCATCAAGGTCTATTCTCTGCATGCCGGGCAGAGGTTGAGTACCCAACGAAGTGTAGCCTGGTCGTCGGACAATTCCAAGACTAGAAATCCAAGAACAACAGCTGTGCTGAACAGACATGCTCAAAAGGTTCAAAATGGCATCCAATCAAAATCGTATCCACAAAATAATCATACTGATAAGGATTATAATGAGACAGGCAGGGTGTGGACATCAAAGACTAGGAACCAAAGATCAAACGCACTGAACAGACCAATGATTCATCTACCAAATAAACCTTTAGTTCAGGATTATGATTTGAGATTTGGCAAATCAGAAAATAAAACACTGCTAAATGATCCGATATCCGTATCCGTAACCGCAAGTACAGTACCGGCTGAAAGTAATCAAGTACGGATTGAATCCTGTCCTCGCTCGCATGGTACAAGTAACAGAACTATTATAATGCCAACCATGCTTCTCTTGGGAGACTCTACCCTTGCCAATGCAAGAGATTTTCATCTGTGGAAGAATGAAGACTCAAGAATATTCCCAGGCATTCGCATTAGTGAACTTACAAAACAGCTTCAATTGTCTCAACCAGAAGAACCTATGAAACATGACATTGTCTTTCTCCAAGTAGGTGTTCAAGATGCAAAGCTGGGAATAGATGCAGCGAATCTTGTTAATGACTTTGCAAATCTGCTACGAGTAGTCAAGGAGACATTTAAGGGAGCTGAAATCTGTGCCAGTGGAGTTCCATTGAGGAAAGATCTAGGAATTGCGACAGTATGCAGAATGAACTGTATCATAAGGGAGGAAGTTATTCGAAAAGGAGGTTGGTTTGTAGATCCTGGTCAACACATTGGAGCCAGAGAAATGAAAGCGGACGGGAATAGATTGAACAACTTAGGAGAAAACACTTGGCTGGAAATATTCAAGGATTTTGGTAAAAGCATGATTCGTGTTAAAAACAATGCCAATTTCTCGGGAAACTGGTTGCGTTAACTGGTCTTGAAGGAAATGCACAATGGGTTGTGAGGGAAAAGGGCGATGTGATTAATCAGCGAAATGCGGTACGGCTGTTACTAATCAACTCTAGAAGTATTTTAAAGAAGATTGATAATTTCCGAACCATTGTCGAGACTTATGATCCCGACTTGTTTGTTGTTGTTGAAACGTGGTTGAGTCAAGATATAAACAACAGCGAAGTATCTCTGGCAAATTACACACTTCATAGAAATGATCGCAACAGACATGGTGGAGGAGTGATGATTGGCACCAAGCATGAACTGAAAGGAAAAGTTCTCTGGACTGATGACAATTTTGAAATGATATGCGTCGCAATCAGTACTAGTAAAAGCAAGACGATTAATGTCATAGGTACCTACAGAAGTGGCACCGGTGGCATTGAGTTTCTTCAAAGATTGAATGACCATCTGCAGCGACAGGACATCAATCAGAGGACAATAGTGGCCGGTGACCTCAATTTTCCAGAAATTGAATGGAAACATGGAATTGCTACGAATGTAATTACTAAGCAGGGAGTAGTTTACTCCATCATGAATCAAGGTTATGAACAAGTTGTAAAGGAGGGCACAAGGATGATTGATGGGACCAGGAGCAACCTGTTGGATGTGGTGTTGATTAATCCAATAGACAGTCTGCTTAGAAGTGATGTTGTTGAGGTAGATCTGAGCGATCACAAGGCAGTCATCGTTGAAGTCGAATGTGATATGAATGGCTTGGTTACTGAGGCGGAGACAAAAGCAGTAGTATGGTGTTACAAGAAAACCAATAGAAGAGGACTTCAAGATGAGTTAAGCTACAATTTCTCTGATTGGGCATCTGTAGACAAGAACGTTGAAGAACTTTGGGATGGATTCTTGAATATCTGTAAAGCCGCGATGGTACACCACATTCCTCAACTTGTGTTAAAAAAAAATAGTGACCCACAGTACTATAACGAAAAAATCAAGAAACTCAAAAGAAAGGTTCGAAATCATTACAATAGAGGAAAGTTTAGGGGCGGCTACAAGGAGAAACTTAAACTTCTCACTAAAAGACTTAATCAGGAAAAGGCTAAGGCAAAGGATAAATTCATGAAAAACATGTTTCGAAAAGATGATGAAGCAGGCGGATGGTCCATGCTGTATAAACATGTACGTCAGCAAAAGGGTGGAACGGGTGGAAGAGATTTACCAACTTTAGTAGGAACAGATGGCACAGAGTTTTCGACTAATGAAGAGAAGGCAAACGAATTGAACATTTTCTACTCCAATGTATTTAATAAAAATCATTGCCATTTGAATGAAGACGTAAATGCGGGAGTTTCAATGGGAGCATATCCATTTTCCATTAGTGTTGCAGGAGTTCTCGACATTATTCGCAAACTCAAAAATGGAAAAGCCCCCGGCGAGGATGGACTAACAGCTCGCTTCTTCAAATTGGGTGGTTACATTATCTCCAAATACCTTTTCCACCTGTATACTCAAGTAATAAAAGATGGTGCAATTCCAATTGACTGGAAGAAGGCAATTGTTATTCCAATCTTTAAAGGCGGTGAGAAGTGCCGACTGACCAATTACCGACCCATTAGTCTTACGTCCCTTGCGTGCAAAATCCTGGAGAAACTAATTAACCAATACATCTGGCAAATATTAGTTGAAAAGAATTGGATCATAGAAGCACAACACGGCTTCAGGGCAAATTTCTCGTGTGAGACGCAACTTACTGGCTTCGTACAAGAACTGTCTGATGCACTGGATAGTGGAGAACGAGTGGATGCAGTATATTTGGACATGATGAAAGCATTTGATAAGGTTCACCACAAGATACTCATTTCAAAAGTTAAATCAATAGTTCCAAACGATGCAGTCATTCAAGTACTGGAAGCATTTCTTTTAGGGAGAGAACAAAGGGTCAAAGTTGGAAACACCCTGTCAGACAGTATACAAGTCACTTCCGGAGTACCTCAAGGTAGCGTTCTAGGCCCATTACTGTTTCTCATTTACATAAATGATCTAGTATCAAATGTACAGTCACCTGTTCGACTCTTCGCTGATGATTTAGTTGTCTATCGGAAGATTAGTAATGAAGAAGATGAGCAGGATCTTCAACATGACTTGGAAGTGATCAATGAATGGATGATTAAGAATGAAATGAGCTTGAATGTGAAGAAGTGCGTAGTTGTGAGTTATACGCGAGCCAGAAAAAGTAATCCTGCCAAATATTCCATTGCTGAGCAGACACTGCAAGTGATGAATGGCTACAAATACCTTGGAGTCTGGATTGATGAAACTTTGGAGTGGAAAGACCATATAAGTCTAGTTGCCAGTAAAGCCCTTAAAAACATAAATTTTGTCTATAGAAACTTGATGGGAGCAAGCATAGCTACGAAAAACATGGCATATAAGACACTCTTGAGACCTCTTCTGGAATATGGAGGTGCCATATGGGACCCTTACCGAGAAAATGCAGTTAGGTCACTAGAAAATATTCAAAAAATTGCGGCTAGAAGGGTGACTGGTAGAGTAAAGAAGTGGAAGAAGGAACGGAATGAGAGAGGTGTTTTGAATGTTGTTTGGGAAAGTCCCAATGAAATGATGAAGGAATTGGAATGGGAAACTTTAGAAAGCAGAAGGAAGACTGCAAGGTTATGCAATATGTTTAAAATGAGAAATGGCAATATTGGATGGTCTGAATGTGCTGGAAAGTTAGAAGAAAAACGTCAAGGAAGAACAACCTCAAGTCACATGATAAAAGAACTTTTTGCACGAACCGATTGCGGTAGATTTTCATTTTTGGCCAGAACCGTTCGTGACTGGAACAAATTGCAACACTTTGATATGACTGACATATCTGTAAAAGAGTTTCGACATATGGTGACATCTAAGAACGAGGAGGACGGTGATGAAGGAAGTGAAGACAACAAGAATTAGAAGGACCTTGAGAGCTGGCTCTATTATTTATTATACCATATTATTAATTTTCATTGTACTGTTGTTCCTTACCACCTTGTGGATACCCACTACTTGTAAGATGTGTACAAAATAAATCTAAAAAAAAAATCTAAACTGCGCAGAAAATTCAATATTACCGTGCTCGGTAATGTTACCGATAATATTACCGGTAATATTACCAATTTCAATGTTACCGGTAACTTTACATCTCTACTGACAGCACTAAGAATCTGGGTCTTGTGGTGGATAGTAATTTAAAGTTCATGCAACACTTAAAATTACTGAAAAGATCTTCATATGGAAAATTAAAATCACTTAACAGCTTCAAATCCCTTCTCCCACCATTTGCTAAACTAGCGTTGACTAATGCACTGGTTCTCTCGCAAATCGAGTACTGTGACGTAGTCTATGGCCCTTACCTCACAGCTCATGATGCATACGAGCTGCAGAAGATACAAAACTCATGCGCTAGATTTGCTTACAATGTAAAGAGATCAGATCATATTTCCCCGTCTATCAAAAAAGCAAGGTGGTTAAAATTGCTGACCGAAGACAACTACATCTACAGTGCATCACACACAAGATCTCCATTCCGATAAACCGGCATATCTTCGATCCAAGCTCGAAAGAAGAGGTGATGCACACTCGGTCAAGATCAGACACAGAGGGCGACTGAGCATTCGAACCCATTGACGTACTAAGTTCAAATCGTCATTCTCATACACGGCGGCTGCGTCCTACAACGAAGTCCCGGAGGAGTTGTACACCGTACGTCCAGCCGCATTCAAGAGATGTCTCAAGACACTAGCCTTGCAGAAATCTTAGCTCCAGATCTACCTCAAAACCACACTACCATTCTCATACATCTTGCTAACACTACTTATCATTATCATTATCCCATTTAATTCTATGTCATGCTTATATTTTATCTAATACAATTATAAATATTATTAATTACCGGGTGGCGCAAAAAAAAATCACCCTGTTTGAGAGGTCACTATTTCGAAACTATTATAGATAGGATTCTGAAATTTGCACATATATTAGAAAACATACCAAAATTTAATATATGTGCAGGTTTCAAAAACATCACTGTTGTAGGAAAAAAGTAACAGCTGTTCAAATTTGGTTGTCAAAAAATTGATTATACACAGCTCAAATAGCGCGCGTCCAGAAAACTTCCAATGGCCGGGACACTGTTTCTTCAAAACTACCAGTGTTGGGTAAGTTCCTTTTGAAAAGGAACTAATTCCAGTTCCAAGTTCCTCGCCGAAAAAGGAACTAGTTCCAGTTCCAGTTCCTTCAAAAATGAAAGGAACTATTCCGTTCCCAGTTCCTTTATAAAAGGAACTTAGTTCCTTTTAGTTCCTTTTTAAAGAAAGGTGTAATTTTAATTGGAATTGGAATTTTTTAATTGGAACACTCGGAATACACATTATTTTCTCCCAAAAAGAAAAATTTTCTCCGATTTTTAAATGGTAAAATATTTTTGTTTGCTCTTGCTGCCATATTTCATTCACTGAACCACAGCAGATTCGAAAAGATTATAAGAGAGATAAGAACATTCGTAAAAACTAAAAATTCAATGGCGATGTGATGTGTCCTACACAGTGATCGGAAAGGAAATGTGAGGAAGGAAACAAAGTAAAAGCTAAACAGACGACGATCTAAAATCTGAAATCTGTGTGCCTGCGCACTGCACTTGTTCACAAGTCATTACTCATTAGTCATTACTTGGAATTGAGTTCTTTGGTCTGAAGGGTTGGCCACGCGACTACAGGTAGATAGATGTCCATTGTGTTAGGGTAGGAATTATTTTTTGAGTTATTTTTAGATGCCAAATAGCTAGGAGGACTTCTGACAAAATTAAAAAAATATGTGGCTTCTTTGCAGTTTTTTGGAGTAAAAGTACAGTCAAATTTAAAAAAAGGAACTTAGCAAAAATCGTTACAGTTCCTCAAAAAAAGGAACTAAACCGTTCCATAGTTCCTCCCAAGAAAAAAGGAACTAAGACGTTCCATAGTTCCTAAGAAAAGGAACTAGTTCCTAGGAACGGAACTATTTCGTTCCGTTCCTACCCAACACTGAAAACTACGTACGATATCAAGCTGAAAATTTCAAATTATATTGAAAATATATTAAGATCGATTGTGTAAAAATTTCAATCAATTTGAACTAATGGAACGAAATTTATGGAATCTTGAAGTTGAGCGTAAAATCAGAATAGTAGTGGGAAAAGAATCACTTTTATAACGTGTGTAATAAAAGTTTAGAAATAATCTACATATTCTGATTTTACGCTCAACTTCAAGATTCCATAAATTTCGTTCCATTAACTCAAATCGATTGAAATTTTTACACAATCGATCTTAAACTATTTTGAATATAATTTGAAATTTTCAGCTTGATATCTTACGTAGTTTTGAAGAAACAGCGTCCCGGCCATTGGAAGTTTTCTGGACGCGCGCTATTTGAGCTCTGTTTAATCAATTTTTTACAACCAAATTTGAATAGCTGTAACTTTTTTTCAACAAGAGTTATGTTTTTGAAACTTGCACATATTAAATTTTGGTATGTTTTCTAATATATGTGCATATATTTCAGAATCCTATCTATAAAAGTTTCGATATAGTGACCTCTCAAACAGGGTGATTTTTTTTGCGCCACCCGGTAGAGTTATAATTAATTATATACAGGGCCGGCGCAAGGGAAAATGGCGCCCCGGGCAAGACTAATGTATGCGCCCCCCCCCCCCCCAAATATAACATTTTGAACACCGCACGACCTCATTCGGGTCCGGAGCAAACAGCCCCGGGAAAATTTTGAATTTCAAAATAGGAATTGGTGCATTTTGGTGCATGCTTGGGCACCGGAAATGAATAATCAATATTACGGAAAATAATAGCCCCGCAGGGCGTTTGTTTAGTACTTATGTACTCAGTACTCATTATGTACTTATTATATACAAATAATGAATTCCGCATATTTTGTATTTTTTCGCAAAATAAAGATAATTTGAATTTGAATATCTTGGTGGTAAGTCACTGCCTACTTGAAATTTGTATAGTGTGGGCAAGGTCCACTCGATCTCCGCCTAGCGGACAAGCGGCCAACCGCTAAACAAGGTCGTCGCACCGGCTCATTAGAAGCCATTGTGGAGCCCACACGTGTGATTTTCATGGCCGTCATCATGTTACGAGTGTAGTGTTTTTATGAAAGTTACGAGTTATATTATAAAATGACTGGATGTGCAGCACCGAATTGCACTCGCCATTCTAGGCAGGGTTTTAGATTATTTAGATTCCCAACATCTCCTAGGAGAAAAAGTAGATGGCTGCAAAACTGCCGGCGGGATAAATGGACCCCCAAACCATCTTCAAGATTATGCGAGGTTAGTATATTTACTTTTTACTTGCCTACCAGTCATGTTACCATTCTATTACATGTCTTACTACATTCACTGAAGCTTATAAACTTGATCTACATATTAGAAGATTATCTAGGTACTTTTTAACAATCTCTTATTGAGTGAAGACAAATTTTAGTTTGAAGGTTATGCCATGCTATTACCTTCCTAAACAATATCTTTTTGCGTTTTGCCTTGATTATGTTCACAGCAATGTTTAGCTAAGGTAAGGACTCTAATAATACTAATTATTTTCAGATCCATTTTGAAGATTCCCAGTACGAGAGTTTTCATAGCGACAAGCGAAAACTGAAACGTATAGCAGTACCCACACTCTTCGATGTTCCCAACGCTCCAAAATTACTGACAAATAAAAGACCCAGGAAGCAAAGATCTGTTGAAATGGTAAGTAGCATGAAGACCTTTTGGGTAATAGGCGACTTCATTCGGTTAATTTACGATAAGCGTCTTCACTTTGACCTTGATCGTGTTAAATGAAGGAGCAATTCTAGATTGAAGACGCTTATCGTAAAATTACCCTTCATTCTAGCATTGTTTCTTCGTCCCACAATGACGAAGGCTTGAGTCACATATCGTAAATTTACCCCATTTTGTTAACTCTAGATCCACAAAATGCAAATTGGCAAAAATTTGGTTTCTGTAGTACCTAGAGAAGAAACTTGCAAATGCATGACTATCAATTCACATCCGATACAAAGGCTTGCTTATCAACTCATTACACAGAGCATTTTCTCACTTTTCCAAGTAATAATAATACCTACCTAATGTAGAGGTATTGTTTTGAGCACTTGAAGAGGATTGTATTCAACAATTAAGTCATAACATCTTCCGTATCCATGTCACTTCTTCTCTTCTCCATTTCTCTTATCAATCATTTCCTACTTGTATGGAAATTTCGTTCTGCATTGTTCTGTTGTGCATCTAAATCAGTGGTAATATTGGAAGAGCATCCAAGCATTTGCTTTTCTTTTCATAGCTCAGGAAAAACCACGGTGAAAGCCATCAGCAGGATGTGTGTAAGGATCGTGATTCTAGTCTACAGTAATTCGCGAATTCTCTTTCTAGGTAGTTTGTTCTTGACTATTGTCTTGAATGATATTAAACTTTGGGTCTGCTCTTCATGCTTGCAATTCTCTACCTACTGAGGCTGAATGGGAAACAGTTGTTATAGTTTTTAAATTAGGTTCCTACTTGGTATCAAGTAACAACTTGATAACAATGGGAATAACTACCTACTCTGAGAGTATTTTTGTACCTAGTTTTATTGCTTTCACAGTTGTCTCCAGAAGAAAGTGGCAATGATGTGCCGCAGGATCATCATTATGCCAAGGCCGCCACTAGCGACACGGTTCCTGTATACAGCACTGCCAACTGGTCGGTCACGGAGTGGGAGTACACAGAGGAAGATGATGTTGTTTCAGAAGTTGTGGTGAGTACATACTTTATTACTAATTAATCAACATAGAGGTCTGCACTGCAGTAAATGTTAATGCATCCTACCTACCTACCTACTTTCGTAGAATGTCTTGTTCATATGGACTTGAAACATCATGAATGCTTAGAAAAATGAAGCACAGGTACTAGTGTCGAAGTCAAAGCTTTTGTGTAGCTAAAAGTTCATAGACTTTTAATAAGGGTGTTACATGTCTTGGGATTTGCTTGGTTTAGTAATTAATTAATTAATTAATTAGGTACATTAGTTTTATTTTGATTTTAATCCACTTCTAAATTTTAGGATGACCTTCCCACTCTTGCTACTGATGTTCCACATGCATCTCGGGAGGAGACCGTCATCTCTAACAGCCTTACATCATCAACTGCCAAGGCCTGTGACCCCAGTGAAGACGCTACTTCAGACCATGACGGGGATTTGGAGGAGACCGTCGTCTCTATCAGCCTTGCATCGTCAACTGCTGAGGCCTGTGACCCCAGTGAAGTCGCTACTGCAGACCGTGATGGTGATTTAGAGAAGAAGCGTCTCCAACGTAACATCTGGAGGCTGCAGAAACAACTGGCGCAGTCAAGAAAGGAGAATGTGAATTTACGTGCAAATGTGAACAAAAGGTTGGGATTTTTAAGTGAAAACCATCGGAAGTTTTTATTAAGCGGCAAAAAAGTATCTGAGTATTCCCCAGAGATGATAAAAGAAGCCCTTCAGATTAGGTATGCTGTAGGATGGAAAGGATACAAGTTCCTAGTTCAGAGAGGGTATCCATTGCCATCCTACAGCACAATATGCCGCAAGCTTCAAAAGGCGGATTTCAGCCCTGGCTTGTTGAGGGACATTTTATTTTATTTGCAAATTAAATCGAAGTCATGCCATGCCAGAGAGAAAGATTGCATGCTAGTCCTTGATGAGATGGAGGTGGCCCAAGGCTTGGAGTTGGCCCATAACATGCAACGTTATGTTGGCAACAGCACGTTGGGGTCGGCTGCAACTGATGAGGATTTGGCGTCACAGTTGCTAGTTGTGATGGTGAGAGGTATAAACAGCAACTGGAAGCAAGTGGTTGGGTATCACTTGCTTACAAAAACCAATCGGGACGACAGCCTAACTGATTTCATCAAGGAATCTGTTCAGGCTGTCGAAGAAGCCGGTTACAATGTACGAGGCATAACAAGTGATATGGGCCCCAAGAACCAGGCGATATGGAAAGGTTTTGGATTGTACAATGGACGTTTCTGTACAAAGTTTGTTGTAAATCATCCTGTGCATGAAGATAAACCATTCTTCATGTTTGCCGATGTGCCCCACCTTCTCAAAAACCTGAAGCAGGCACTAATTTCCCATAAAATTACGTTGCCTGCTTCTACTGTTCAGGAGGAGAAGCTGCCATATTCCAAAGTGAAGGTGAAGTATCTGAAACAACTCCTTGAACTAGAAAAGCAAAACAATTTCAAATTGGCGCCAAAACTGACAGATCGGCACTTAGACCCAAACCAATTTGAAAAGATGAAGGTGTCGATGGCAACAGACATTTTTTCAGTTAATGTGGCATCTGCGCTAGAGACACTCGTATCATTGAACCTGATGAGTCGAAAGGCGTTGGCCACGGCTTGGTTTTTACGTCACATCCGTACGTGGTTCGACGTAATGAACAGTCGGGCCCAGAAAACGGCAATAACAAGGAAGAAAAGGTATGTTCAAATGAAAAAACTGCAAGACACAATTAAACTGATGAAAGAGGTGAAGATTGGGGACGGTCGTTGGAAGCCTGTTCAGTCTGGATTTATTCTGTCCACGAATAATCTAATTTCTTTGCAGAGATGTTTATTTAAAGAGGGATACAATTACTTTCTTACGTCTCGGGTGAATCAAGACTGCTTGGAGAGTTTATTCTCTGTGCTACGTAGGCATGGAAATAACCATCCAAGTTGTTTGCAAGCTATTCATGCACTGAAACTGATTACGGTGTCACAGTTTATAGAAAAGCATTCAGAAACGTCCAGCAACTACGACAATGATGGAGCAAAACATTACGTAGCATTGTTTTCCAATGCAAATAAAAACAAGTCATCAAGTTCATCGGCAGATGTAGGCTTGTGCTGCCCCATGCCTAGATACGGAGTTCGGATTGATGATACACCGTTCAATGGCGATGCTGCTGAAGAAAATGCACTGAACAACTTGCTGGGAGCAGTACTTCGAACTGTTCGCCTACGGAACCAGCTATGTTCTTCTGACTGCGAGAAACTCTTCATTCAGTCTGGCGTAAGAAGAAAGTCGGTAATTGCCAGGAGGGAGGAGGTCATCATCGACAAAAGAAGTAAAGGAAATCAAACTTACCCATCCCACAATATGTTCCAGTATGTTAAGCTTATTGAACAAATAACAGCACATCACCTGAAGTTTTGTAAGAACCATAAACACCTATTATCCCATACTCTATGTAAAATCACAGATATAAATTCACCCCATGTTATCTTGCTAAAGTGTTCAGAAGATTGCAAAGCCCTAACGTTTGTCATCAAGCAGTTCATTCGCGTGAGATTGCACATGCAGTCAACGGACATTAAAGAAAAGGCAAAGGTGTCTCGTAGGAAGAAGGCATTCGGTTCAAAGAGTGCAAATCGAATTTCAATCTCTTATGATGATGTTAGCGTACCAGGTGGTAATGCGACGATTACCAGATATGAGTATTAGCCATGTTTGTTGTTACCTACCTATTAGTTACGACAAGGACGACTGAGTATTTTAGTTTGTGACATCATCATTATGATTCATCATGTGAACCATCATGCTAGGTAATTGGTTTTTCATGCATCACTATACATCTCTCCCTGCTACAGACATGATGTACTAGTTTGTGATACCTACTTATTTTTATGAAATGTAATTTTCTATGGTGTCTTCTGCATTGTTCATATCCTCATCATTTATCTAGATTCATGTTTGCATAGGTTTTCTTGTTTACATTCTTTATGAATGTTAAATTATTATAAGTTGTTTTGAGAGTGATTTTCTAGAAGGTGACTTATGGAACAAATTATTACTACCAATACTATTTGTTTCCAATTACCTATATTATATAGGTACTGTGAATTTGGTGTGATTTTTTACAAGGTGACTAATCGAACATAATAATTGTTACCAATATTTCTTACCTAAATATTGTGATTGTGGTGTAATTTTCTGTCGAGTGTCGACTGAGCGATTGGATAGGTATCCTGATGATATATCAATCCCTTTGTACGTATAACTTTTTCTGGTAGGTAACTCCTTTCTAAGGTTATACCTTAGAGTTATACCAGAAGTTATAGTGTAGATAATAGATATAGCATTATTTTCTACAGGGTGTCAAGTCAAACTAACTTTTACCAACATGATTGTTTTACTTCTTAGTTCGAAAGTGATGTTTTAAAATTGATGGTATTGTGAACATTGCATAATTATATTTCATTCATTGCGATTGTCTTTGATGTGTCGAGTGGAACACATTATTACTACCCATTAATATTTTATTTGTCATAATTACCTATATTATTGACATAATTTTCTAGTATAGTCCGATGTAAAAATATTTTGTAAGAGTGGTGATGATTATTTTTTATCTCGGCATTCGATTTGATTAAATCGCCATACATTATCAAAGACAATTATTCACTGTTTATTTTGTTGTCCAGTGTGATCGAACATCCTTTTTCCCCAAATTACATTGAGGTGTTGGTTTGGTATGCTTCCAATAAATTTCTAAATATTTATGAAAATTTCGAAGTATTTATAACGGAAAATAAATGTTACATTTCTTAATTTTTTATTCAATTATGAATATTTTCCTAAATACTGTAAATACATTCATAATTTTCACTTTTGCCGTTTGTATAATATTTTATTATTAAGGGGAATGTACAATGAATTTTGGACTCAGCTAATATAACTGGCACAACCTTCAAACTTTAGAATCAAATAACAACTTACTCAAAAAAAAAAAAAAAAAAAAACTTTTTTTGACAAATTTTATGGATTTTATTTAGTTTTTTGCTTAAAATCATACATTCACCAAATTTGCTACTCCTTTTTTGGTATTTCAAAATACAAAAAATTATTTTTTTATTTTAGTTACCAGAGGCACACTGCATAAAACAACGTGGAGTTTTTCAAATAAATTTACTTATTTTATCAGTTAAAAATGTTTGAATAAATTTTAAAAAAATAATAGCACTAAATATGTCAAATTAATAGGTAAAAGTAGTAAAATCAGAAATGTACGTATTCAACAAATTTTAACTCCTAAAATAAGTAAATTTATCAGAAAAACTCCACGTTGTTTTATTCAGTGTGCCTCTGGTAACTAAAAAAATTTGTAGTTCTTTGTATTTTGAAATTCAAAAAAGGATTAGCAAATTTGGTGGATGTATGTTTTTATGCATAAAAACTAAATAAAATCCATAAAATTTGTCCAAAAAAATTTTTGGTTGAATTTTTATTTTTTTTGAGTAAGTTGTTATTTGATTCTAAAATCTGAAGGTTGTGCCACTTATATTAGCTGAGATACAAAATTCAGTGTACATTCCCCTTAATGTATTGCATTCGTATTACTGATTTCAATTTAAATATTCCTTGGTAACATAGTTTCCATATTACCGTTTGAATTTTGCCGCTATTTCCCTCTATGTGGGAGACAAACATGGCGGATTACTGATTTAACATTGTGGAAGTGGTTGCGATGACCTGGTTTAGGCGGTGGAACCGGCTGTCCGCCATCTGGCGGAGATCGAGTGGACCTTGAGTGTGGGTAAATAGAACATTTAAGTTTTAAGTAGGCTGTGGATTATTCCACCAATCAGTTTCGAATATTATTTTCCGCACGCGTGCATTTGTCTTTATTAACGTGGCTCAACCGATCGAACATTCCAAAATATTTTTTTTTTGTAATTACCATCATGAATTACTTTTTTTAACATTTCAACTATATTTAAGTATAAGAGAATCATAAAATGTAATTTAACTTGCAACTCCTGTCTTACAGCGAGGTTTTAATTTATTGCCTTTCGAGATTGAACAAAACTTTAACACGGGAGGTATAGGGAAATCATTTCGTTTTTGGTTTATAACTTTTAAAATAGCACACGTTGGTATTGTTTTTAATTTTTTTCCTAATAGAATGTCCAAATATCTATCAGAAAATAAGTTTTTTCGATTAAAGTTGGGACAAACTAAAAATTAGATATTCATTTTTGGCCTAAATGTGACACGATTTTACCTGTCTGCCATAAGATAACATGGGGAAGAAAACTCAATTTTTCTCAGAAACTAGACACGAGAAGTGTTTAATTTTTTCAAGGATTGTGTATGGCATGATTATCAATAAGTAGACAAAAAATTATGAAAATCTGAGACTATGCCCGATTGGATGAGCCACCTTAAAAGTAGTGACTGTTAAATTCCAAACGATGAACTACACAAATACTAAACAAAATGTGTTGGTTCAATAAAATCTGGTGCAACAATAGTTTTGTATGGTGAATTCAGTGCTAACTTAACTCTGCAACATAAAAATATGTAGTTTATTACTTATATCTAGTGTTTTAAGAAAATGTTTTGGAGGTTATGGTCCATGGATTGACTTACTAGAACCAATAATACTATCCGATATTTTGTGGAATGATTAAATAAACATGAACTAGCATAGTAAACGTAAGTAAAAGAAAAAGTAGACACAAAAAACACACAACACAGCTGATCAGATGATGACGCGAAGGAATCACTTCAAACAGTTGTTTTGATAGTCATGTCACCGTGTATTATTATTATCGTATGGTTTTTCATTGGAACCATACAAGTAAACAATAGATAAACAAGAAAACAAATTATAAATTTAAGTTATCAAGCCATTCGATCGCTTCTTCTGTCAGATGCAAGATGTCTTCCTCCTCTCCTGGAACGGCCAGCACGGGACAACTGCTCATGATGTGGTCTGTTGTCTGCTTCGAATGTCCGCAGACACAACTCGGATTGTCCGAAAAGCCCCATTTGTGCATCAAATAATTGCACCTCCCATTCTGGGTTCTTAACCTGTTCAGGTTGCACCAAGCTCTTCTACTAAGGTGAAAACCTGAGAGCCGGTCTCGGCTGTCGAAGTCATAAACTGGGCTGCTTCGATTAGTCTCTTTCCATATAGTTCGTTGACATCGAAATTGCTCTCAAACAAACTTTTCGCCATGAGCAAAGGTGGATTCCGAGATCGCAAACGTTCATTTGGTGGCCTCAGCAAATCCTCACTGACGGGCAAGTCAGGGCTCTTCAGTATCTTTGAGTGCTCCCTCAATAGCGCCTGCTTTCTTCGGAGATCTGCTGGAGCAATGTTACTCAGCGCTGGTAACCATTCCAGTGGAGTAGATCGCACTGTGCCCGTGATCGTACGCATAGCTACGTTGAGTTGCGTGTCTACTTTCTTGGTGTGGCAGCTATTTAGCCACACCGGGGCACAATATTCCGCTGTTGAATAAACCAGAGCAAGGGCGGAGAGGCGGATGAATCTCGCTGATGCACCCCAAGATGTTGTTGACAGTTTCTGCAGGATATTGTTGCGGGTTCGTAGTTTAGCTGCTGTGATTTCCAGATGGGATTTGTAAGTAAGAGTTCGGTCGAGTGTTACTCCCAAGTATTTAGGATTTTGATTGTGTTTTAACACCGCCCCATTGAAAACCACCTGCAGTTTTCTATCAGCCTCATTATTGTTTAGGTGGAAAGAAGTAACCTCGGTTTTGGTGACACTTGGCTGCAGCCGCCATTTCCTGCAGTATTCGCCGAGCCCCGCCAGATCCTCAGTCAGCGGAGAAAATCCCTGTGTTGGAAAGCGTAGGCCATATCGTCGGCGTAGATGAATTTTCTCGCCCTTGACGGTGGTAAATCATGAGTATACAAATTGAAAAGCGATGGTGCAAGGACTGAGCCCTGGGGCAAACCGTTATTCAGTTTTTTAACACCACTGCAATTGTCGTTCATAAATACCTGGAAGTATCGATCGCTGAGCATATTACTGATGAGGTTGCACACCTTTAGGCACGGTACAACCTCAATCAGTTTTCTTAGCAACCCTTTCTTCCACACTGTGTCGTACTCTTCACCGTGTAGAGAACAGCTTACTTCACACTACTAAATTTAAGGTGACGGCAGATGACTGCTTTACCATGGAGACACTTGAATACGAATTACGGGCGGAACTCGCAGAAGGAAATGCATATGGAACGCACCCACGGACGAGAATGCAGAACGGATACTAGCGCTAGTGTACGATTTGGCAGTTATCGGAACTGTTTTATCACTAGATCCGGTACATCATCTCTCTTCATTAATTGATAGTCAAGTAAAATTAAATCTTTGATCTAAATGTCATATGCATGTTATCTTAGGTTATTGGGCAGTTAATTCATTTAAAAAAAGGGAATGAAAACACTCGAGAACGGGGAATGTCATTAAGGATGTTTTATTTATTATTGAAGGAGTTGATTTAAAAGTGAATCCTTGTTTGACCATGGTTTTGTACCTACCGAGGTAAGATTCAAAACAAATCTAGTTTGTACTTCTATCAAAACGCTGCGCTAGTATCCGTTCTGTACGATCCATAGACCTTGACTTGACCTTGACATTTCATTCTTTAGACCTGGTCTGAGTTTAACATTGCAGCAGATTTCACGTTTAAAGCCCTGCTGCTGTCACCTTAAATTTAGTAGTGTGAAGTAAGCTGTTCTCTACACGGTGGTCATGTCAAGTTGAAAAAATGGCGGTTAATACAATTACCCCTGCCTGGAGGTAGGGATAGACTGGGGTAGACTTACCTCTGGGGTAAGTCGTGATAAAATCTTTGTGAATACCAATACCACTGCCTACCCACTTTACCCCGCCATAACCCTAGCTTCCCTAGCTTACCCCATGTACGTGAATGTAGGTCCAGGGCGCAAAGGGTGATTTTTGGGGTATTTTGCAACACGTTTGAATTTTTTGTGGGCTAACGGTGCAAGATAATTGCAATCAGTTTGCATATTAATATTTAGGTTGACATTTGTAATGTTATCCATACTTTTTGTGAAGGCAATACCCTTAAATCAAAATTTTGGAAATTTTGGAAATTGGGGAGGAATTACCCAAAATAGTTTTGATGGCAGTCAATCTCTTCGTAATAAAAAGTTATTCATGACTATGCCATCAAGGTTGCCATATTTTGTGTTTACAACCTGTTTTAATGGGATTAAGTGTCTCTTATGGGTTTATAATGTTAAATAATTAATTTTTGTAGGGTCAAATGTAAAAATCCATTTTTTTTTCAAAATTATAAATTGGTATGACATACCTACTACAATATATTTACATATTTTTGTAAAGGCGAAATCGGTATTTTTTAAAAAAATTAAACAATTTCTGAAAATTACCAATTACCCAATATTGTTAAAATTTAAAAAAAAATAGTTTCTCCTCAACAAAAATATGTAGGTACATATATTGTAGTATGTCATACCAGTTTATAATGTTGAAAAAAAAATATTAAATTTTTACATTTGACCCTAAAAAATCCAATATTTAACATTATAAACCCATAATAAGAGACATTAATCCCATTAAAACAGGTTATAAACACAAAATATGGCAACCTTGAGGGCATATTCAGGGCTGCCACTTGCCACTTTTTCCACTTTTTTCCTACTTTTTTTGAGTGATGCTACTTTTAGCCTACCTACTTAAATGTCAAAAAGAGATCAAATTGCCACTTTTTCCTACTTTTTTCTACATTTTAATGTCCTAAGAACCAATATTAAATGTAAATAATTAATAAATAGTAGGTAGGTATATTCACAGTACCTACATAAAGTCTTCACTCATTTAAATTTGCCGCCTAATCGTGTCTGGCTGCTGCTGGCCTTGAGCGTGAACATTCATGAAACTATTCAGCAGGCAGTGATAAACAACCTTGAACCAGGGTTGCCAGATTGGGCGACTTGTCGCAATTTGGGTGACTTGACCCTACCTAATGGCAACCAACTTTTTGGTGTTGTCGCCGATCGCCGATTTGGGTGACTTCGCAATATCCTTCCATAATGCAAATTTTTGAGAAAATCTATGGAAACTAATACTTTGAAACTTAATTTCAATATTTGTGAACTAGCAATTTTAAATGATCGAAATCGCCGAAATTTCTAGTCCTAAACGCATAGAAATGGCTCTATTTCATTCTTGAAATTCAACATTTTCCTGGGCCTGCGCGGCCCGGACCCGCGAGTTGCTGGGAAGCCCTTCCCCCAGACCCCCCCATTGTTGCCTTGAGCAGAGTGTTTTCCGTGAAATATCGTGTTTGGGCAACATTTGGGCGATTTTAAAATTTGTAGTACATATTACTACATTTCAACTTTTGGGCGACTTCACTACCTGCCGCTGCGACATGAGCGCTCGAACTCCTGGAAACCCTGCCTTGAACGTGAGTGGGCAAGCCCAAGCATCTGCAAGTGCTAGGTCTTCTTGTTCAATCATAATTGAGCGAGCGTCACCACGGTACTCTTATGGCACTTTCTCTGTGTGTGTTTTTTTTTTTTTTTTTTTTTTTTGTGGTCACAGCCCAGGTCAAACCGCTCTAGCAATCGATCTGAAATTTTGTACACATACTAACGTACTCTATGCGGTCCCTGGGATCGTTTTTAAACGGGCTCCCGTGATTGGTTTAAATTTAAAAAAATTATCTTTCGATTGGTTGCATCAATTAATTTGAAATTTAGCAAAAACATTGCAACCAACATTGTACCCAATCATAAAAAGTTTCAGCCTAATCCTCCTATTGGTTCAAATTTAAAACCATTTTTCATGTGATTTTTGACATTTAAACTAGAACAGATTGACCGATCAACTTAAAACTTCGCGTGGTCATTGGTACCAACATTTTAGGTATTTTTGCCAATTTGCAGTCTAATCTGTCGTTATTTTCAAAAGTTTTGTCATTTTAAGGTCATTTTATTCCATAATCTTGAAAAATGTATACTAAATTGTCATCCCTGCCTTCTTTAAGCTTCTGTTCCAAGGCAAGGCCTGTAGAGCAGCCAAGCTATCCACTATGTACAGTAAAATGAAAGCATTTTTGAGCTAGCGCATAAAATTGGATGCAGTACGAAGGCCAAATCCTCTAATTGATGTGTTGCGGGAAAAGCGCGTGCGGTTAAAGATGGAACTAACGAGAGAACGTTTTGGGGGTATTTGGTCGTGTAGCATGGGCTTTTGACGTTTGCGACCGTGTGGCTATTGCTGAACGCAACTCGCGTTTTGGGGTTAATTTATGTTTGAGTAATAATAACAACTGAAAGAATACTTACCTATCACTTTTCTTGTACCATTTCCCTCAAATCACTTACTCAAAACCACCCAAACCCTCCGAAATGCTTTAAAACAACGTTTAATATCGGACCTGACATTTCGTCTGCCGCCATCTTTAACCTTGGTGGGAAACAAGTAGTGAAAGACCGCCAACTTTTCAAATAATCCGTTAATAAAATATTTTGTCTTTAAAATGAACTTAAACTATATTATAATTGTTGTATTGCTTACCATAATTTGTACTAATACTAATCTATACTAGTTTAAATGTCTAATCAGCTCAAAATCATTGAAAACAATAATCAAGTTTGAATTTGAAATATTGCGCCAACTAGGACGTTGCTGGGAAGTGGCCTAAAAGCACAAGCCACACGGTCGCACATGCCAAAAGCCCATGCTACACGATCAAATACCCCCAAAACGTTCTCTCGTTAGTTCCATCTTTTACCGCGCGCGCTTTTCCCGCAACACATCCATTGGTTTAAGTTTAAATAATGTCTTCTGATTGGTCGACAATAAAAATGTTCACATTAAGTTCAAATTTTGCATGGTGATCAAGACCAACTTAATATTAAATTTTACATATTGTTAGCCCAATCAGTCAAGTATTAATTGTAATTTTACGAGTTTAGTATGGGATGTGACAACAGATTTCTGGAGAAGGTATGAAGGTAAGACTTCACGACACAATGGATCAGTTATTTATCCAGAGTATTATGGAGATTGAAAAATTGCAGAGAAAATCATCTTCTGCCGTGTCGTGCATCGTTACTATGGGGATGTTGCATGTTCTGTGCTCGTTCATCAACGCGTTACACTGAGCGTTTTCCTAGTAGTCCCCAATTTTATTCTCTATCAATTTACACCTTCCTCCGTTCTGACAGCGATGTGCACACTTTTCAGGGTAGAAGGTTCAAATATTGAAATTTGCCACTTTCTTCCTACTTTTTTACAGTTAATGGCCACTTTTTTTGCCTACTTTTTTCATAATTTGGCCTACTTTTCCTACTTTTTTAAAGTTAGTTTCAGAGTGGCAGCCCTGCATATTCATGAATAGCTTTTTATTACAAAGAGATTGACTGCCATCAAAACTATTTTGGGTAATTCCCCCCCAATTTCCAAAATTTCCAAAATTTTGTTTTAAGGGTATTGCTGTTCACAATTGGACGCGGACGGACGACGACTTTAACATTGTATCCGTCTCCGTCGTCCGTCCGCGTCGTCCGTCTGCGTCAATTGTGCATAGGCCTTAAGCCCACAAAAAATCAAACGTGTTCAGGGTTCCCAGGCGGCCCATAAAACCCCTAAAACCCATGTTCTAAGCATTTCAACTTATAGGCACTATAATTCCCACTTTTCTAGGTCTGACCCATAAAATGAAGAGGAATCTATTTCACTTCATTTAATTGCCAAATAAATCGCCGAAAACTTTCCAAAACGCATAGAAATGGTCCAAAAATACTTTTAAATTTAAAAAATTTCCGGGCCTGTGCGGCCCGGACCCGCATGAGGACATTTGAGGGTTCATGTGCAATGTTTCAAGTGTGATGTTTCAAGTGCAAGTTAGCGTGTTTTTCCAAAGTATTGTCCCGTCTAAACTAGGGTTGCCGCCCATTCCAGATATTTCGGGATTGTTGTCCTTTCCCCAGAATTTGAAACAATCATGCTGGGACAGTAATAGTTCCGGAATTCTGAATTTTGAACTTCAAAACGCAATAGTTGCTATCCATTATTTTAAATCTACCACTGCCAGCCCATATCGCTTGCACAGGGTTGCCGGATGATTATATTTGAGATATTTAAATATTTGGGAAGAAATGGAAACTTATGTCTTTATACTAAATTTCCGCAAATGCAATAATCTAGTAGTTTTAGGTGATAAAAATAGCTTAAATTTGAAGTCCAAATCTCATAAAAATGGCTCTAATTCATTCTTGAAATTAAAAATTTTCCCGGGCCTGCGTGTTATTGGTAGGACCTCCCCCAGGCCCCAATTGATGCCATGCGCAGGATGTGTCCCAAAAAGTTCACATTTCGGTGATTCCCACTCCCCCCCCCAACCTCCATAACTACATCACGATTAGTATTAGTAATGTCCTCTGTCCCGGATTGCATGCACTGAAAGGTGGCAACCCTAGTCTAAACGTGAATAGGGATTCACCTCCTCAGATTTAAATTTTCTTTTAATTAATTAAATAAAATACTATATGCTACAGGAAGACCAACAATATATAACATGTCTATGAAATAAATTTATTTCCAGAGTTATTGAGGTTTGAAAGTGTGGTTTTATTTGAATCTGGGAGGCGGGCCAGAGACGCGCTGTGATTGGCTGTGACGTCAGAACCTAGATGCTGGGCAGTGAGGTCATCCAAGATAGGGCTAAACGAGGCATTTCCCTGTGTTTATCTGGTTTGTGTTCACTTCAAATGATGCTTTTATTATAATTACATGATGTATATATTGCAATTATATCTGACAAAGGCTTTATTAAAGATAAATCTGAAAAAATTGCCATGTCTGGACATTATATTGGCGGCTAATTTTTTGTTTAGAAATAAGAGTTTTTACACTTTTAAAGAGAGTGTATGACAATGTAAGTGTGCTCTTTTCTCACAATAAGTCATGAGCATCAGCTTATTTTTACCAATATGTTTATTGGTAACAAAAACAGGAATATTTATTATTTATTAATATCAATAATTAATAATATTATCCCGATAAAAAACTGTAATAGTTTAAAATTTTGCCAAATTTCCTTAAGGTACTGTAACAATGATTATTTTTATGATAGTTAACAGCACTTGCAAGGTATCAGGCTCGAAGAAGGGGGGAGAGGGGATGGGGGATCACCCCCCCCCCCCCCCCCCCCTCCGAGCAGTCTGACCCCCATTCACCATACAAAATTAGGTTTAAAATAAATTGCAATTGGAGGGTTATTTACTAAAATGTATGCATTTTAGAGCATCACAACCACTTTTAAATTGATAACATTTTAAAATATGCCCTGCGGGGCTAGAACTGAGGAGCTTGAACTCCCCCCCCCACCCATAATGAAAGTAGTTCCAACGCGCTTGCGTGGTAAAATTAGTAGGTAGGTACCAAATTATTAATTTTTTTAAATCACTTGCATGTATTGGAAGTCATAAGAGAAGAAGCATAATTAAAAAAATTTAATCTGCCATAAATTATGAGATTATGTAATTTGACCTCGTCACTAATCCCACGGGTAAATTCTGAACCCATATTATTTCCAGATATTTTTCAAAACTTCTATTATCTTTAACGTATTTCGTGCAGTTATCTCATTGTTATCATGAGTACCTATATTCCAAGCCAATGTACTCAAAATTTGGCCAATTTGGGTCCAAATTAATGCCCTCCCTGTTACATTTTTTGTTTTATTTATAATTATTACGGCTGAAAAGATTTTTTCCCACTCAATTTGAAAAAAAAAGTAAGAATGTAGCTCGTGAAATAATTTTTTTTTTTACTTTTGACCCCAAATGACCTTATATTGACCTCGTACTGAAATTTTTGGTAATAACCATCGTTCTGAAATAATAATAATAGCGGGTTGTCTACAGCTCTAAGCCGGCCGTTTCCCGCACTCCAGACGCCACCTCTCTCTGTCCGTCCAGTCATCATCACCAATTCCTCTTCTTGACATGTCCAGCAGCACCTGTTTCTTCCAATCCTCTTCTGGTCGCCCTCGTCTTCTTCTACCAGGAGGTAACCAAGACTCTAATCTTTTTGGCCACCTCTGAGGTTCCATGCGCTGAACATGCCCATACCAAACAACTAACAAGTCTATTTGTTTCTATACAATTAACCACAGTCTTTTCTACTCCCATCCGTCTTCTTATCTCCTCATTTCTCACTTGCTCTAATCTTGAGACTCCACAACTCCTTCTTAAGAAATCCATTTCCACTGCAAGCAGCCTTTCTCTATCCCTCTGCGTCATCTCCCACGTTTCTGCACCATACAGAAGTATGCTTTGAACTATCGTCTGGTATATTCTTTTTTTTGTGGTTTTACCTACACTCCAGGACCAGAGTAACGAATTGAGCTTCTGTATTGCCTGTCTCGCCTGACCAATACGACAGGATATCTCTCTCCTACTGTTTCCTTCTTTATCAATTACAGTTCCCAAGTACTTACATTGCTCACACACCTCGATACACTGTCCATCTAAATCCAAGCCCTCTCCAAACTCCTTGCCAACCACCAAATATTTCGTCTTTGTAACGCTGATTCATAATCCAGCCTCCTCATATGCATCATTAAGCTTCCTCAGCATAAAATCAATGTCATACTCACAGACTTGGGTAGTAACGTAACGAAAGTAACGCGTTACTGTAACGAAATTACTTTTTTGGGAAACGAGCCAGTAATTTCATTACATTTTTTTCCAAGTAGTAAGTAATTTAATCTCACTACTATTATCAGAGTAATTTGACGTTTGTAACGCGTTACCGTGAGCCCTGCTAGTACAGTCAGTTAGATCAATTTTAGGTCACAATTAGGGGTTTGATGATAAACTTGTAAAAATTTTACCATAAACTCAGAAAAACTAGCTTATCAACATAGGCTACGGTGCATATCAAATTTTTTCATATATTTTTGAGGGGGGGGGGGGGGGGGGTAGGGGGGGTCAAAATTTTACTTTCAATATTAGAATAAAAATGGCGGAGTTGGTGATAGCAACTCAAAACTTTCACAAAATCCTCATTAAACTCATCTTATAATAATGTGCCTTTGTGCATGAAAATATTCACAATATTTTGGAAGGGGAGGGGGGGTAGACGATATTTTTAATTGTTGGCATAAACACTAGGGGTTTGATGATAAACTTGTAAAAACTTCACCATATACTCAGCAAAACTAGCTTATCAACATAGGCTACGGTGCATATCAAATTTTTTCATATTTGGGGGGGTAGGGGGGGTCAAATTTTTATTTTCTATATAATAATAAAAATGGCAGAGCTGGTGGTAGAAACTCAAAACTTTCACAAAATCCTCATTAAACTCATTTTATAATAATAGGCTATTGTGCATGACATTATTTCCAATATTTTTGGGTGGTTGGGGGGGGGGGGGGGGGGGGGGTAGACGATATTTTTAATTTTTGGCATACAAATTAGGGGTTTAATGATAAACCCGTAAAAATTTTACCCCATACTCAGCACAACAAGCTCATTAACATAGGCTACGGTGCATATCAAATTTTTTCAAATTAGGGGGGGGGGGTCGGGGTGGTTTAATTTTGATTTTCAATATTAGAATAAAAATGTCGGAGTTAATGATAGAAATCTATAAAGTTTACAAAATACTCTATATACTCATCTTATAATAATGGGTCATTTTGAATGAAATTTTTTTCAATAATTTAGGGGGGGAGGGGGGTAGACGATATTTTTAATTGTTGGTATAAACATTAGGGGTTTGAAGATAAACCTCTAAAAATTTCACCATATACTCAGAAAAACTAGCTCATTAACATAGGCTACGGTGCATATCAATTTTTTTCATATTTGGGGGGTAATGGGGGTTAAATTTTTATTTTCGTTGTTGCAATAAAAATGGCGGAAACTTAAAAAAAATCCTGCACAAGGGTCGATTATTATAAGATGAGGTAATCGAGTGTTTTGTAAAAATTGTATGTTTCCATCATTAACTCCGCCATTTTTATTATAATATTGAAAATCAAAATTTGACCCACCCCACCCCCCAAATATGAACTTATTCGTTATGCACCGTATAGCCAATGTTG